>CP092095.1:5682228-5839728 GCA_029203775.1 Neoneuromus ignobilis | reverse complement strand
AAAAAATAGACAATCACATTGGCTTCTGTACGGCTCATATAAAGGTGTTTTTTAGGTTAGATAGAATTTTCGATAGGGATTTAATTTGAATTTCTACCACGCTTAAAATTCTCTCTCTCTCTCTTTATATATATATATATATATATATATATATATATATATATATATTTATAAAGAAGAAAACTGATAAGTATTTAGTAATTTGATATTTGTATTTATCTGTATCTGTTTATAAATCGTTTGGTTACATTTGAAATCTGAAACAAAATTCTTAGATTCCCCATAAAATTCGAAAACAACACTCGACAAGTACAGAGTGAAATAAACGGATGCTTATCGTTATTAATGAACATACGTGTTTATTGACATACAGATACGATCTATCAAAAGTCCAACATACACTCTCAAAAATTCAAATTCAATACATATGTTTGGCACGGAGATTTCTGTAAAGAAATCTGTTGCAGTTGTGCCGTAAGCTACGTGTGAAGGACATCTGGTCAACACTATCAGATAAATATTTATAGAATTATAGCCAATTTATGATAATTCAAATGACGGAATGTTTGTTTGAAAACCGGTAGATTGTGTCGACTGGACGCCGTTGTATTATTCGTATCTTTATTTTTATGATGTTACACATTTATATATATATATATATATATATATATATATATATATATATATATATATATAATTTTTAATAACGAAATGTTTACATATTGAACTAGATAATTTTTATTACGCAATCAATTCCTGTTAGTTTAGTCATTAGAGTTATGGAAAAAAGCCTCCAGGCTTAGTTTGAGCAATTAAATATTTTATATCGTTAACAAATCGATTATTTTAGTGTTTTTAGTCAGTAAAAATAATTATGTTCAATAAAATGTGATTGCCGTTTAAATAAAGAATTAATAAAAGTATAGAGAGTTTTTTTAAGTGTGATAGAACTTTAAATTGAATCTCTATTGAAAGTTCTATCCAAAGAACTTTCGATAGGGATTTAATTTGAAGTTCTATCACTTTTAAAAAAATAACTATACTACCATGTAATTGTGTATGCTATGTCGTATTAATATTAGGATTTACTCTCTTTTGGCAACTTTCTCTTTAAACATTAATTTTATTTACGTTAGAATTTTTCTAATAAATGAACTTTTTATAAAGATGTTTCATTTATGCTGGAAAAAATATTTTTCAAGGTTAAAAATGTGCTGATTTTCCAAAAATAGGGTTATGAATTATATTAAAACTAAAAAAATATTTGTTTCATATTAAGGGGTTATTCTCATGAATCGGGTCCAAAAAAATCGTTTTTTTTTTATTTGTAGTTATTATTACTCTTTGGACTATAAAGAACATGTATGTGAAAGAATTTTCTAGAAATTCGAGATATTTCGGAAGATATGAGCAATTACAGTGGTTAAACATATGTAGCTTTATTCAATAGTTTAAAACTTAAAAAAATGTTTGAAGCAAGGAATTTTAGAAAATAAAAAGACCCATGTTGCACAGAAATTTGATTTTTTTATAATTTAACAAAGTTGGTTTATTTTAATCAGTAAGGAAGTAAAATTACAAAAAAATAAAATAAAAATAATTTAAGTTTTTAATTATAGAGTGGGACAAAAACAGCCTCTCTTTGCCATATGGGACTATATGTAATCCTGTGTTTTTCAAGCTATTGTAATTTTTTGAGGTGGTATAAAATATTCCATCGTGCATATTTAGGTATCAAAAAGGTGGGACACTTTTAACTCTGCCACGTTTTAAAGAGTTAAATGCGATTTTCTCGAAATTATTTCTTTTCAATTGGTTGGTAAGATTTCTCTGGAACTGGTGGATCTAATTTAATGAATGATAGCTAATTTTGTTTGTAATTAATGTATCTATCGTATGAACTAAGATAATTAAAATCGGGTGTAAACTTAGATTTTTTTTTAATTCAAATTTAAAAACTTTTACCGAAAATGGATTTTTCTAAATTATGCGCCATTTATTATTTATCAATAAATATTATTTATCAATAAATATTTTAATAATCTTAGTTCAGATATCGGCGAGTTTCCTAAATGAAATGTATTTTGATTTTTTTATTTCAGATTATAACAAATTGAGATATCTTGATAAATGTACGATATGATAAGGAAATTTCCTCAGAGATTTGCAAAAGTGTGTAAAAGCTACGATTGTTTTGAAGAATTTTGCTTGTAATTTTTACTTTGTATAATGCAAATACCAATAAAGATTTAGTAAAGGGTCATCTAAATGTGACGCCTAGATTTGTGTTTTATTAAAAAGAAACATGTGTATAAGGGTTCTTTTTAATACTAGATTTATGGAGCGAGTCAATTTGACTCATTTAAGATTTTGTTGCTATATATATAGAAAACTTAAATATTATTTTTTTAAAACATATGTAGGCTTTTAATTATATAATGACATATATGCAAATATGTAATATGTTTTTTTTGCTATGTGTCATTATGTAATTAAAAACCAACATATATTTAAAAAAATAATATTTAAGTTTTCTATATATATAACAACAAAATCTTAAATGAGTCAAATTGATTTCTCAGCTTACAGAAAATTAGATAACTGAAAAGATTGAGTTGTTAAAAATATAAGATCATAAATCTAGTGTTAATAAAACACAAGTCTAGGCGTCACATTTGGATCACCCTATATAATTTATAAAATCGTTCAATTATTTTGAGTGCATAAAAAAATCCAGAAAACACCTATATTCAGGGCTGAAATAAAAGAATACCTCCTTAATGAAAAATCTTTTAAAATAACAAAATAATTAGAGAAAATGAGATAAAATACAAGAATTGTAGACAGTAAAATTATTAAAGAATTTTTGTAAACAGTAAATTATTTTTTGATTTCTCTGAATTACAGAAAATTAGATAACTGAAAAGATTGAGTTGTTAAAAAATATAAGATCATCCAAATGTAATGCCTAGATTTGTGTTTTATTAAAAAGAAACTATACACATGTTTCTTTTTAATAAAGCACAAATCTAGGTGTCACATTTGGATGACCTTATATAATTTATGAAGTCGTTCAACTATTTTGAGTGCATAAAAAATCCAAAAAACACCTATATTCAGGGCTGAAATAAAAGAATACCTCCTTAATAAAAAATCTTTTAAAATAATAAAATAATTAGAGAAAAATGAGATAAAATAGTAGAATTGTAGACAGAAAAATTATTAAAGAATTTTTGTAAACAGTAAATTATTTTTTGAATTCTCTGAATTACAGAAAATTAGATAATTGAAATCATCGAGTTGTTAAAAAATATAAGATCATCCAAATGTAATGCCTAGATTTGTGTTTTATTAAAAAGAAACATGTGTATAGTTTCTTTTTAATAAAACACAAGTCTAGGCATCACATCTGGATGATCTTATATCGTTTATTTTAGAATTGTGGCGGATTTACTTTAACACAAATGAATTTCTCACATTCCTAACACCACAATGTTTATGAAGTGTTCAATAATCACTTATTGTTTACTTTATAATAAATGCAGATCAACTGTCATTGTTATAAACATATTGATTATTGAACTTTATAAGTTAATTATGCATTTCCAAAAAGATAGTTAATATCATAATATAGATTTTAGTTTAGTTATAGAGTAGTATTTAGTTATAGTAGTATTAGTAATATAGGTTTTTGTATTTGAAAAATAGTTTGTGGTTAAATGAGTAGATATTTGAAAATAGTAAGAAATTAATATCTTATTTTTATGCTATTCATGTACATTATTTAATTTTTTTATTTAGATAATTTTTATTTTATGATTTATAAATATAAACATATATATATATATATATATATATATATATATATACATATATATATATATATATATATATATATATATATATATATATATATATATGCATATATATATATATATATATATATATATATATATATATATATATATATGAAAAAAATATAATTGACAAACAATTTATTTTTTAATAGTTTCATTATCAAATAATTGGCTATAATTTTATTAATAATGCCAATAAAAAAATTTATACTAATTACGTGAATAACAATTCTCTTCCTGTTCTTAATTACCGAAAAGAAACGAATTGTCTCAAAAGAAATATTTGAAAGAAGAAGACACATTAATCGAAAGAAATTGTCGGTCTGTATATGAACAGCACAATAATTGTAGGAAATGTTACGTATACACTTGCATACATGATTCGCCAAATGTTATTTTTGGTGTTAACGTTATGTGTACGTTATTAATGTTTTATCCGGACCTATGTTTCCGGACATACATAAAACAAAACAACTAACTGCAATTTTACATCGTCATGAGAAGAAACTGTAATCTTATAATCTATGGAATGGATCGTGAGAGCTAGTGTAACGAAATTGAGATGAAGGTCTTAACAGGTTATTTTGTATGTTTATTATTTTCATACCTGTGCTATATCTTCAGAGTATCTGTAGGATTATTATTAGTTGTTTTTTTTTTGACGAAGTTAAAAATTTGATTATATATTTTTTAAAAAAAATATTCAATTTTAATATGTAATTTTTGAATTGTATCAAAGAGAACAAATTGTATGTCTGAATTATACAAATATTTTACTGTTAAACAATCTTGTTTTTTATTCATTAGGTGTACAAGTATAATTCCGCCGTTTTTTTTAAATAAAAACACGTTTATTTTGAAAAAAATGTAAATAATTTTCTATTCAATATTATTTCCATCGTCAGCTGCAATATTTTGCTATTTTTTGGTAACTTATGAATTCCATCAAAAAAATTTTTTTCTCGTTTTGATGCAATCCATCCATCAAACAAATTTTTAACGTTTGCAAAAGAATTAAAGTGCTGCTTTGAAAGTGAGTGTTCCATCGACTGAAATAAATGAAAATCAGAAGGAGTAACATCTGGATAAGATTTCCCAGCTAAGTGCTTCTAACATTTTTTCACTGGTTTGGCAACGTGTGGTCTAGCGTTATCGTGCAACAAAATCATTTTATTTTGTGTCTATTGACCCATTCTAGTCGTGTTTGTTTCAATGCACGATTTAAATTGATTAGTTGTTGTCGGTAGCAATTACTAATAATTGTTTGACCAGGTTTCAATAGCTCATAGTACACCACATTTTTCTGATCTCACCAAATACACAACATAACCTTTTTCCCATGAATATTTGGTTTTGCAGTCGATGTTGATGCTTGGCCTGAATCTACCTATATTTTTTGCATTTAGAATTGTCAAAATGAATCCTTTTTTCATCCCTAGTGACAATTCGATTTAAAACCGATTTTCTTTTGAAACGTGTAAGCAATATTTTACAGGTTGTTTTTCGCCTTTCGATATATCTTTCTTTAAATTAATGTACCACCCATTTTCCTTTTTTTCTGAATTTTTCTCATTGCATACAAACGATCAAAAATGATTTATTGTGTAACATCTAATGCAGGGGTCGGCAACCTTTTTTGGCCGCGGGTCAAAATCAACCAAAATGTGAGTATTAAAGAGACGTTTGGGTCAGAGATATTTTCGTATTAAAACAGTCTTTTAGTAAATAATAAGATATATTTTATTAAGAAAATAATTACAAACATAGTTGAATGAACTTTATTTATAAACGTTCTCTTCGATATCAATGGCTCTCCTGATGTTGAACTTGTGATGTCAGTTTAGTCAAGTCTGGTTTATATTTAGTCGTTTTAAGATGAATACGAGCATCTGAATTTTCGGTAGTTAACCTGTTTCTGTTCTTGCTTAATATAAATTTCATTTGTGAAAATATTTGCTCACATTTATAAGTTGAACCGAATGTGGACAAAATGGCAAAGCCAATTTTTGTCAAAGATGAAAACTTCATAGGAAGTGATGCCCAACATGTTGATATTATGAGAAGATGATTATCTTCTGTTTTTTCCAAATCTTTCCGCAATTTCTTGAATTTATCCGTCCATAACGTTGAACTTTTAAAATCAATCATTTCTAAACTAAAATTGCCAATTTTTAGATATTGAAAATACTGCAAATTTAAAACATTTCTTCTATTTCCTCAGGCTTTATTATAAATGTAAACATTTCTCCATGCTTCTTAAAATTTTGAAACTGACTTTCATATTCATTTTTAATGACGAAAATCCAACTTTCGAACATATTTAGATTGCTTTCATCGATATTTTCTTTTTCATGTTCCCTTTTTAACAAGGGAAAGAAATGAATTTTTTTAGTTTTTTTGTCAGTTTCAAATAATATCAATTTTGAAGTAAAAATTTTGAAGTAGTACTTTATTTTCGGAACTAAAGTGGGTCACTTGAAATTATCAAATGAGTCACTCAGTTACCCGCGAGTCATAGGTTGCCGACTCCTGATCTAATGATTCTGTGAGTTGCTTTTCTATTTGAGTGTCATCTACATCCAATAAAGCCTGTAATTTTTCAACAGCAATTTTTTCGGTGGCTTTTCATGCTCTTTATCACTCACACCAAAATTACCATTTTTAAATCATTCTATACACGTTTTTTCAGATAAAGCATGTTCATCATAAGCTTCTATAATTAATCGATGACTCTCAGCAGAAGATTTCTTTAGAATAAAATAATGAAGTAACATTTTCCACATTTGCTATTTTGTTGGCACAAAATTCGACATTTTCAATGCACAAAAAAATTGTTTACACTTCTATCACGTATGACAAATTGAATGCTGAAGATTTTTCACAGCACATCAACATACAATAGGTGGCGGTTGAGTATTTGATCTTAACATATAATTACAGCCATATATTTGTGAATGGCGGAATCATACTTGTACATCATATATATATATATATATATATATATATATATATATATATGTAAAAGTATATTAGTATTGACGTATATTTTGACAAACGAAAAGAAAACCACAACTTTTTTTACTTGTTTTCACTTCAGGGTCAATGTATGTGATTTCAAAATCAATCTAAGACTAGTGAATTCTATAAATAGATTAAAGGTGTGCGAATGGTTGTAATTATTCATTTAGACACATCTAGGTAAGTTAAAAGGCATTCATAAATTGTCAACATAAAATGTAATCCGATTTCTTTCTAATTAAACATTAATAAACTACTGTCAATTCAATAACATTTTCTAATTTTGTATTAAGACTGGCTTATTTCATTGAAATTAAATAGAAATTAGTTTGTTATCGTTTGTTAATGAATAATTAATTACACTTACTTTTTTAATACCTTTTATTTTAATCAACGATTAAAGATAATTAGAAATAAATATGTTTTTTCTAATAAACAAAGTGTTTATCTTGAAACTAGATTGAATATAAATAGAAATTTTAAATTAGAAAACGAAGCTCTAAAATAGTCTAAAACTGACATTTTATTTTTTGACATGAAATGTAATTTCTAGAAAAACATTTTTATGAATTATTTTATAACATTATTTAACATATTACATATTAATTTGATTATATTTCGAAATTAAAATTGTATAAATAGGAAAAAATAAAATTGAGTATCAAGTGAAATAAATATTTTGCACATTTGAAAAAGTTGTCTTACTTTCACATATTTTAAAATTCCAAATATGTTATCTGTTCAGATCATCTTAAAATAAATTGCTATAAAAATCAGTTATATTTTTCGTTCGCAACATCTACCATCAATATAACACCTTTTCGTATCACCTGTTCGAAAATCGATCGAAAGATATAAAATTTAATTATTAGACATTTACAAGGCGTTTGAAAAATTAGACACGGTTCGATTATCCATAATATTGGAATGTATTTTTTTTCTTCAACGGTGCCAGAATTCCAATGTAATTTCACTTGAACGACCTTCACTTTTAATAACGATGTCACTTAATTTAGTTTATGTAATAATATAAACATTTTGTTTTCGGTTGGATTCGTTCCGATGGTTTCAAGATGAAGGAAACAACATTGCGTATCATTTAAAAGCCATTTTTATGGAATATTCTTTGATTAATTGATGCCATTAATTGCTTGTTACTATTGAGTATAAAGGATGATATAAGATATGCGTAATACATTTACATATTTTTAACAATAAAATTATTTTAATTACATAGTTAACAATTAATTTTATAATAAACATGACTCAGGAGAGATTTATGTACGAATGTATGTTTACGTATAGCATTGAATGTACTTTATTTATATATAAGGTGTCCAAATGTGAGGTTAGGAACTAATTTATCAATAAAATACAGTTTTTTAAAGAAAAATTCATGTTTATTGATATCAATGTAAAGTAGAAACATGGCAATTATGAATAGAATGCAATGTCAACCAAATGGCATTCTTTACCACGTCAGCAGATGTCCATTTTTTTATCGAAATTTTGAAGCACGCTTTGCAATAAATGAGGCTGTATTTCAGCTGTAGTTGCACGATTTTCATCCTTTATTTCTTGAATCGTTGCTGGTTTATTGGCATAAATCTTATCTTTTAAATAACCCCATAAAAGAAGTATAGCGGTGTTAAATCACAAGATCTAGGCGGACAATTACGAGAAATTAAACGTCCATTAAATTTGGTTGTGAGAAAATCAATTACCGCACAAGTTGTATGGCTTGTGGCATCATCCTGTTGATACCACATTTCACTAATATCAATATTTTCAAATTCCGACCACAAAAATCTGTTATCATTGTTTGGTAATGCACCTAATTTTCAAAGAAGTATCAATCAATGATGCCTCCAGCCCATAAAACACCAAATAGTGACTTTTTGTGGTTATAATTGTTGTTCAACAATGGCTTTTGGATTTGCATTTCTCCATATGCGACAATTTTATTTGTTAACATAACCATTTAATTGAAAATGGGATTCATCACTGAAGATGATTTTGTTAAAAAATTCAGCATTTTCTGCTACCAATTAACAAACATACGATGCAAAAATTTCCCAAGTTTTTGATAAACAAATGTAATATAATTTCATTATTTGACATTTTATCAAATAATAACCAACTTACTTCCTAACCTCAAATTTGCACACCTGATATTTATTTAAAAATAATTTATCTGATTTGATATAGAGTTGTTATAGACTGAATTAAAAAATAAAAAAATAACTTTTCTCTCTTATAATTAATAATATTAAATATAAGAACTTTAATATATTTTGTAGAATGTTTATATGTATTGAATTTAGGTGTTTTTTTCTCTGATTAATTGAAAAAAATGTTCGATCAATTATAAACGTACGATAGAAAAATTTCCTATCACTAAAATGTCCTTAGTTTGTAATAAACAAATGTTAAATAATGACAGTTGAATATTTGACATTTAATCAAATAATAACCAACTTATTTCCTAATCTCAAATTTGGACATCTTTTAAAATAGGTTGAGTTATAAATGAAACTTACTCAGATATTGCAGCACTCAATTTAAGTGTTCTTGAACGGGGTTTCGTAAAACCCCTAGTTTTGGATCAATCGGTATTCGGACAGGTGTAACAAACTGTAAAAAAAATATTAATTAAAAATATGAAAAAAAGTCTAATATTAATAGAAAAAAAAATTAATTTGATTCAATTGTAAGTGATATTTTTAGTAAGTTGATATTTCAATATAATAAAATAAAAAATGATTACTACTTTTTTAATATTTTCGTTTCAATAAAAAATAATTACTTGTGAAAAAAATTGCATGTATCATATATTTCTTATTACAAGACATACAAAGTTTGTTAAGAGAATTTTCTGCGCTATTAGCTGCAATGAAGGAAGTACAAATATATTTAAACACATATAATTTTTTAAATAAATATCTGTACAGTTTTTTTATAAATAGTCACATTGAGCAAATAAAGAAAACGGCCACACCTTGAAATAACTGAACCGTTATTCTAATACATGTAATTGTATTAATGATAAGTATGATTTCATTGAATGTGACAGTAGATGTTTTGCAATTTTTTTAGATATTTTGTATAGAATGTGGTACGGGTGTGGAAACGTTTATATAAGATTCTTTCAAATAACCATATAAATATATTTCGATGACAACACAAGTATGTTATTGTTTTTAAATACTTCTTAAATAGTTATTACAACATTTCTGTTCTCTTGCGTAAAAGTAGGAACATATTCATTAGTTCTATGCAAATCTCGTTTAGTTAAAAAGAGTGGGCGAGTACTGTTAGAAAATAATACATATTTAGAATATTATAATCTGTGGAGGATATTCATCTTTGTATACTTTTTTTTTAATAAATTGTAGAAAATTTGTTAATTTTTTTATTTAATATTTTTTTTATTACAACTACAAAATTAGTTCCTATCAAAATTATTAGAATAACTGGATTAGATGATTAATTCTTATAGAAAATTAATGTTCATTGTAATAAATTTCTTATCTATAGATTTATATGTAAATTTGTGCATAATTTTATTAATACTAGGTGTAAATAAATTGCTTTTTGATGTGGGAAGTTTTTTTATACTAAAAGTAATTTCTTGTTTTAAATATTTTATATAAATTTATGAATTATGTATAAAAGTACTTAATGAAATATACTTAATTATTTCTTAATTACTATTATATATATATATATATATATATATATATATATAGGGTCATCCAAATGTCACGCCTAGATTTGTGTTTTATTAAAAAGGAACAAAAGAAACTATACACATGTTTCCTTATACACCACTCTATACACATGTTTCTTTTTAATAAAACACAAATCTAGGCATCATATTTGGATGACCCTATATATATATATATATATATTAGGTTGGCAAATATCTCCCTTCCGCCTTCTGGTCTTTTGAATTTCGCAGCTATGTACAAAAAAAAAAAAAAAAAAAAAAAAAAAGCGGAAAGGAGATACTTGCAAACCTAATATATATATATATATATATATATATATATATATATATATATAAATATAATAGTAATTAAGAAATAATTAAGTATATTTCATTACCTTCGTATATATAGGATCATCCAAATATGACGCCTAGATATTTGTTTTATTAAAAAGAAATAAAAAAAATATACACATGCTTCCTTATACACCACTCTATACACATGTTTCGTTTTAATAAAACACAAATCTAGGTGTCATATTTGGACAACGCTATATATATGAGGATAGTTTGATAAGTATTGTAAAAAAGTAAGAAAAACTAAATTGAAGAATTTAATTAAATTAATTAATTAATTAAATTAAACAATAAATAAATTTACCATACTTATCAAACCACCCTCGTACGTATCTTGGCAAGATCATTGTTAGAATCTGAGTTAAATAAAAATGTTAATTTTGGATAAAAAAAATAAAAAAAAAGTTTTTTGTTTCTAAATGTAAATATTTTTACAAAATGTCAGTTATTATCTTTAATATGCATGTTTCTAGACCTAATCTATAAAATAGTTGGGTGAAAAGTTAATTTTTAAAGATTTTATTTTTTTATTAAAAAAATTTAATACTATTTTTTGAGGTTAAAAAAATCATTTTTGTATAAAAGTTATAAGAAAATGACTTTTTCTTTATAAATAGATTATTTAGATAAAAAATATTAATTTTTCATAAAAATCTAATTAATTCACTGGTAAATAAATATTTTATACAAGATGATTCATTTATTATACAGATGATTATAAAAAAAAATCATACTATTTTTTGAGGTTAAAAAAATCATTTTTGTATAAAAGTTACAAGAAAATGACTTTTTTTTATAAATAGGTTATTTAGATCAAAAATATTAATTTTTCATAAAAAATCTAATTAATTCACTGATAAATAAATATTTTATACAAGATGATTCATTTTTTGGCATTACTGTTTTTATATTAACACAAATGAAATTTAACCCCAATGATTATAAAATACAGTGTTCAATAATCACTTATTGTTGACTTATTATTTTATAATCAGTGTGATATTGGGGTTAAAATTCATTTGTGTTTAAGTGAATTAGCCACAGTTTCAGAACAACAATTTACTGTATTCTTTTCATAAAATCTCAACGTCAAACTAATTATTTTTTTAGTTATTATAATATTATTTTATATGAAAATAAAATGTTTTATTGCAAGTTTTGTCAATTTTTTTGTTAGTTCTCAGTAAAAAATATAATTCAATTGGAATCAAAATGATAAATATTACATTATATAACCAATAAATGAATATAAAATTTTATATCAGAATATTTTCAAGTAAGCTTCTTTTTTTAATTTATAAGTATTACGACGTGATGTATTTGTCAATTTTTTGTCGTGGCCACAGAGTAAATCGAAAACTTGTACCGGTTGAGTTTTCTAATTTCTATATTTGTTGTATGTAATAGTTGCTAGACCACTAACACATGACATTTATATGGTCCACTACACATGCCAATTTCTCTACTGCAGGCAAGGACGTTTACTTAATGCATTCATGCATAATGTAAATATTTTCTAAATATGTCTTATACGTATGAAATTGAAAATCTTCAAAGGTAAACGAATGTTAAGTAGGTGACGAGTACAGCTTTACAATGGGAATATGAGATGCATTGAATATCTATTAGTTCGTTTATTTTTCCTCAACGTAGGAGGAAAATATATAGACACATCTATGTGGTTACAGAAACGCTTTTGTTATTCAGATGTGTCTCTATGAATCAACATGCACGTGGGTTTGTTTCTTTATAAAATGGAAAATTATGTTCAATGTGGTATCAATGAGTAATAAAACATTTATTGCTTGAAAAACACTAAAGCAAGAAATATGTCGAGTGACGTCTGCTTCAGTAACTTGATTTTTTAAGCATGATAGAATTTTAAATTGAATCCCTATCGAAAGTTCTAACCTAAAAAAATCTTTATCATACCTTTATAGATACTGATACACACATATGTATATATATATATATATATATATATATTATATATATATATATATATATATATATATATATATATATATATATAGACCGTTTATTTGAAAGTGGTGTAAGTCCATTTTTTAAAAAAATGAGATATTACGTAATTTATGCTTAATTTAATGTAAACTTTTTATTTATAACTAGTTAGTATTTAATTTCTTAAAAAATACCAATACTCTGTTTAATTTAAAATTGGTCGATAAAAGAAATTGCGTAGCCATTGATTATGAAAGTGGTGTAAGTCCAATTTCCATAGAAATCCCAATAAATACTTTGCCTGTTCTTTTGATTTACAAAAAGCCTTACCCTATCCAAAATTATCTGTTTCAATCGCATATTATAAGCGAAATATGTGTTTTAAACGAAGGATTTCACAATTTCCACGACAATAAAGTTAATATGTATGTGTGGGACGAAATTACTGCTTCCAGGGGATCGCAGGAAATAGCTTCTTGCTGTTTGAGACATTTACAAAATGTAACGACTCAAAGTCATGTTATTGCATATAGTGATATGTGTACTGGGCAAAATCGAAATTTACAAATGGTATTGATGTGGTTGAGAGTTTCCAATCTTTGGAAAATAACATTGAAGTAATTGATCATAAATTTTTACTCTCCGGGCATTCGTATCTTCCGAACGATACAGATTTTGGTATCATAGAAATGGTATTACGAAAAAAGAATTTCCTGTACACATCACAAGATAATTATGATGTTATTAAACAATGTAGATAACATAATAAATTTATTTTACACGAAATGAAACGAGAGAATTTCGTTTCAACAAAAAATCTAGAAAACGCAATTAAAAAACAGATAAGAAGAAACACTATTGGAGAAAAGGTAAATTGGTTGGAAATATGTTGGATGAGGGTTTGCAAAAGTGCACCGTATACTATTTTATATAAAACATCAATGGAGGACACAGAATTTAAGACTTTAGATTTATCACCTACATGTCGGGGAAGACCGCCAAAATGTGAAAAAATCGCCCTGGCGCCTTTGTATCACGATTCCAGGCCTATTACATAAGGATATGGAGCAGTTATTACGTTATATACTTCCTGTGCATCATGAATATTTCAAAACACTGCTACATGAAGAGCATAAATAAATAATAGCAATATCTTGTGTTAAGTTTAACAATATATAAATATAATCAACGTTCAAAATAAAAAATACTACTGCGATTTTATTTCTTGTTATTATTTATAAACAAAATTGGATTAATACGAAATATATTTTAAGTGATATTTAATTTTTCAAAATCGAAATTAAATGATTTTTACAATTGATTAATTATGAAAGTGGTGTAAGTGCATTTCCAGCGCGTAAATATACATTATTTTAATTAAATTCGCCTAAAAGAAATTAATATAATCAAATTACATATTGATAAATTAGTAGAAACATTGTCAGATTCGACACAATTAACCCATATTTTTTAATTGACAAATATGCTAACCTTTAATTTTCTCGAAACAACAGAAATGGACTTGCACCACTTTCTAAATAAACGGTCCATATATATAAAGATGTTTTTTTAGGTTAGATAGAATTTTCGATAGGAATTCAATTGAAAGTTCTATCGCACTTTAAAAAACCTCTCTCTCTCTCTCTCTATATATATATATATATATATATATATATATATATATATATATATATATATATATATATATATATACACAATTCTTTTAACTTACAAAAAATTTATAAATAAATTAAAATATTTTTTGAATTAATTTTGTAATAAATATATATATATATATATATATATATACATGTGTTTGTGTGTGTGTGTGTGTATGTGTGTATTCTTACTATTTTAATAAATTAATTATTAGAACAATACAAAAAATGCTGACAAAAGAGTGACGTAACTTTTGAAAATAATCTTGTGAGAAAGGCAAGTTGTTAATATGCTATTAAAAATAATTTTAAAACGAAATACTAGTATGAATATATTTCTAAACCAATTATCTTGTTTTTAAAGAATAAAAAATAAAGATACTTCTAAACGCGTTGAAAAAAAATGAAAATTGATAATTTAGCATTATTCATTTTTGCTAATTGAACAACGATTTGTAATTAATCACATTGTGTACAGACACTTTATGTTCAAAGAAGAATCGCTTTGCTACAAAATATATTGCAACATATATAATTCATGAATGTTAATAATATTCAATCATCTTTGACTCACGTGCATTTTTTATTTGAATGATGTAAACATATATCTACATCTTGGTCTCAGTTCGAAGAAACGTTCAGAATGAATACAATAGAAATAACTGGTGGATTTGACAAAACGTATAATACAATGCATATTTGACAGGCCTTAATATATTTATTCTTTATATTTACGTTTGTATTCACTTTGAAGGTCGAATTAAAAATGTGGCGCTTACAATATTTATGTATCTTAAGATTGTATGTTATTTCCGTTAATTTTTGTCATTCTAGCTACGTAGAATTTTTAAAAACAGTAATATATGAATTTAAAACATGAACATGTATTTTTATACACACACACACACACACACACACACACACATATATATATATATATATATATACATTAGAATAAAAATTGCGATTTTCAGTAAAAAAATGAAAAATAACTTTTTTATCTCTAAACGTAAACATTTTTAGAAAAATACAGTTATTATTCATAATATATATGTTTTTGGAGCCAATTTACAGTTCTATCGAAAAATGATGATTTTTGGAAATTTTGATTTTCGTCAATTTTTCTGTACTATTTTGAATTTTTATAAATATCTAATTTTTAAAAAATTAAACATAAAATATTTTTTCATTAGATTACTGAGACCAAACATAGTTATTTAGTACGATAATTGAGTTCATTTGATTGAAAATAAATATTTTATACAAGTAAATCAATTTTTAGACGATATTTAATTCTCATTATGGATATTTTTTGGTATTTAAATGTAAATATTTTTTTAAAAAATACTGTTATTAATAGTACATATATTTTTTGAATCAATTTACAGTTTCATTGATAACAAAATTGATTATTAGATATTTTGATTTTTCGTCAATTTTTAGGTCTTGGTTTTTTGAGGGTAAAAATGTCTAATAATAGTTTATTTTTAATTTTTTGAAAATTGAAAATAGACTATTTTTTCTTAATAAATACAATAGATTAATGAGACCAAATATTGTTATTTCATACGATAATTGAATCATTTTATTGAAAATAGATATTTTACACAAATAAATCCATTTTTGGACGATATTTAATTTTTATTATGGATACTTTTTGGTCTTTAAAGGTAAATATTTGTAGAAAAATACTGTTATTATTGATAATACATATGTTTTTCAAATTAATTTAAAATGTTATTCATAAAAAAATTGATTTTTAGAAATTTTGATTTTTTGTTCATTTTTAGGTCGTTTTTTTAATTTTTTAAAAATTAAAAATTAACTATTTATTCTTAATAAATACAATAGATTACCGAGATCAAATATAGTCATTTTGTACGATAATTGAGTTCATTCTATTGAAAATAGATATTTTACACAAGTAAATCAATTTTTGGACGATATTTAATTTTCATTGGATATTTTTTAGTCTTGAAATGTAAATATTTTTTAAAAAAATACAATTATTATTGATAGTGTATATATTTTTGAATTAATTTACACTTTTATCGATAACAAAATTGATTTTTAGAAATTTTGATTTTTCGTCAATTTTGAGGTCTTGGTTTTTTGAGGATAAAAATGTCTAATAATAGTTTATTTTTAATTTTTTGAAAATTGAAAATAAACTATTTTTTCTTAATAAATACAATAGATTACTGAGACCAAATATTGTCATTTTGTACGTTAATTGAGTCATTTTATTGAAAATAGATATTTGACATAAGTAAATCAATTTTTAGACGATATTTAATTCTCATTATGGATACTTTTTGGTATTTAAATGTAAATATTTTTTTAAAAATACAGTTATTAATAGTATATATATTTTTTGAATCAATTTACAGTTTCATCGATAACAAAATTGATTATTAGACATTTTGATTTTTCATCAATTTTTCCATATTAATTTTCATTTTATTTAAAATAGATATTTTATACAAGTAAATCAATTTTTGGAAGATATTGATTCTCAATATGGATATTTTTGGGGCTTTAAATGTAAATATTTTTAGAAAAATATAGCTATTGATAATACACTCGTTTTTAAAATCAATATACAGTTTAATAGATACATTTTTTAGAAATTTTGATTTTTTACCATTTTTTCTATATTGGGTCGTGTTTTTTGAGAGTAAAAGTTTCGAATTTTTTAAAAATTAAAAATAAACTATTTTTTCTTTAGATTACTTAGACTAAATATAGTTATTTCATATGATAATTGAGTTAATTTTATTGAAAATAGATATTTTACACAAATAAATCAATTTTTGGACGATATTTAATTCTTATTATGGATACTTTTTGGTATTTAAATGTAAATATTTTTTAAAAAATACAGTTATTAATAGTACATATATTTTTTAAATCAATTTACAGTTTCATCGATAACAAAATTGATTATTAGACATTTTGATTTTTCATCAATTTTTCCATATTAATTTTCATTTTATTGAAAAAATATATTTTATACAAGTAAATCAATTTTTGGACGATATTGATTCTCATTTGGGTATTTTTTGGTCTTTAAATGTAAATATTTTTAGAAAAATATAGTTATTGATAATACACTCGTTTTTAAAATCAATATACAGTTTAATAGATAAATTTTTTTAGAAATTTTGATTTTTTCCAATTTTTCTATATTTGGTTGTGTTTTTTGAGAGTAAAAGTTTCAATTTTTTAAAAATTCAAAATAAACTATTTTTTCTTTAGATTAATTAGACTAAATATAGATATTTCATATGATAATTGACTGTATTTGATTGAATAGATATTTTACACAAATAAATCAATTTTTGGACGATACTTAATTCTCATTATGCATACTTTCTGGTCTTTAGACGTAAATATTTTTTAAAAAATACAGTTATTATTCAAAGTATATATGTTTTTGAATCAATTACAGTTTTATCAATAAAAAAATGATTTTTAGACATTTTGATAGTTCATTAATTGTTTCGTACTAATTGACTTTATTTTATTGAAAAGTAAACCAATTTTGGACGATATTTAATTTTCATTATGGATTCTTTTTGATCTTTAAATGTAAATATTTTTAGAAAAATGAATTGATTATTGATCAATGATTGTATGTTTCTGGAAACAATCTATAATCCGTTTATAATATTTATTTTAATATTATATATCACTTTCACTATTTTTTTCATTTGTGTAGTATAATATTTGAAAAAATATGAAACTAATTTGAATTTTCAAAAGATTGTATTATATATAAAACATGTTACTCAATAAAAAGTATATTGTAATTAAAAACAAAATAGATAAGAATGAAATTATCGAGTGTAGTTACAAAAAATCTATATATTTTTTTATTTTCAATAAAAATCAGAATTGAAAGTAGCTAAGTTTCTTTGCAAGTCATACTATAGTAATAATAAAAATATAAACATTTATATGATTAAACAATTTAGTAAATATTATTATTATTATTTGGTGTTTGCAGTCCGTGACTGGTCTTAGCCTTCCGACAATTTGTAGATGTAAAAGTCTCCTAAGATAATATTCTTTACAGACAATGCAATACCATAACTGTTAAAGTGTATTCATGGACTACAGTGTATGAATACAGAATGAATGGACGTTCTTTTTTAATAAATGGAAGTGGATAAGAGTATAAATAAGTATTGCCAGACGCAAGTTTATATGAAGCGTGGTTGCATTATGAATTTAATAAATATAACTTTTAAATATTTATCATCATTGCTATATTAATATTCTTATTTAATTAGAATTGAAATTTTATTGATAAAAAGAAATAACTGAAAAATGTATACGAATTTATTTTATTTAATATTTCCAGATTAAAATACCATTTTGTTAAATTTTTGATATAGTTTTATTTTTACAAAAGAATATTTTTTCTTCAAGAAATTCGAAGAAATATCATTTAAGTATTTTTTTTTTAAAAAAATATGTACTATGTTTAAATAAAAAAAAATATAGATAATTACTATTTAAAAATGTGTAAAAAATTATATATATATATATATATATATATATATATATATATATATAATATGTGTGTGTTTTTATATAACACATTGCTCCATCAATTAACTAAAATATTTGTAGAGGTCGTTCTGTAAGTCAAATGTAAATTTGTGGTTAAATTTTGTGGTTAATTTTTGCAGTCGTCCAAAATATTTGTACAGTTATTTCCGTAGTGTGATGTGGTTTACTGACAATGACTTTATTTATGAATATAAAATTTATGTAGAAATAAATACATTCATATTGTTCATATACTGTTAACAGATATATTTTTTAATACTTAACTTTCTGAGATATGCAACTTATACTAATTGATTACCTATAGTACAATTAATTTTTATATTGGTATTTTTATTTTAGAAATTATATATATATTTGGTGTACCCATAAGTAGTGTCGTTTTTTGATACTGTACAAAATTTTATTTTATTTAAGAGTTAATACAGTTTTAATCTACAATATAATTTCCATTGTTATTGACAATTTTTGCCCGTCTCTTTGACAAACTTTTTATTCTCTTTTTGTAAAATGAGGATGATTTTGAAGTAAAATATTCTTCGAGTGCAGTTGTAGTAGAATTTTTTTCCATTAAGAAACTGTTTTATAGATCTGAAAAGATTATAATCAGGAGAATACGGTGGATGAGAAAGTACTTCCCAACCTAACTCTTTGATTTTTCTTGGGTGATTCTGGTATTATGAGGTCTTGCATTGTCATGTTGCAGAATAACACCTTTTAGATTAATCAGTCTTGGATTTTTTGAATCAAAGCCATGTTTAGTCTATCAAGCTGAGCACAATAATATTCAGCACTTATGGTTTCATTAGAATTCACAACGTCATAGTGAATAATTCCTGTAAAATCTCACCATTCTGACAGTAACATTTTTTTAGGGTGAAGACCTGGTTTTGGAGTGGGCAAATGTGGTTGTCCCGTTGTTAACCATTGTTTTTTCTTATGTGGATTGTTGTATAAAATTCACTTTTCATCTTCAGTAACTTCAGTTGTTGAAGAAAAGGATCTCTGCCTAATCTGGACAAAAGTGCACTGCAGATGGTTACAATGGATGGAATTTTGTTTTGGACTGAAAGTTGATATGGCACTCACAATCCTTCTCTTTGCACTTTGTTCAGGTGTTTTAAACACCGTTGTATTGTGGACCATGAAGTTTTAGTTTTGTGGCTAATTCCTGGATAGTTTTTTTTGGGATCAGCTTCAATTTCAGTCAACAACAGATCTTTATCAAACTCAACAGGTCTTCCAGATTTTATATCGTTGAAAAGATTGAAATCACCGTTAAATTTTTTAAACCAACCAATGCTCTGCTATCCAAGATATCAGGATAAACAGCATTAATGGCATTTGTGACATTGTTATGCTTTAGAAACTCATAAAGTATCAAATGTCTAATATGGAACTTATCCACATTTTGCTCTTCCATTCTTATAGGGTTCCCCTTTTTTCAAAATTTAACAATAAGCACACTAAATATCAATATATTTAACTAGAATATAGGTTATGTTATATTAAGTTAAATTATTATCAGTAGATGTTTTTAAAATTTCAAAAAAACGATATTACTTATGGGTACACCAAATATATATTAAATATATTAGTAATTGTGAATAAATTAAAAAAAACATTGTGGTTTGTAAACGTATAGATTGATGCATATAGAGATTAAATACTTTCTAAAACATTTATTATTTTTTACTACAAATAAAATGTCATGTTTATCTTGGATCGTAATCATAAACAGTAAATATCAGACGAAATCAAGTTTTATGTTTGATTGTAGACTAGAGATACTTCAGTAATGCTTTAAGTATTTTCATAGATTTTCCAATTTGTTTTATATACACTTAATCATTTTATATTACTACTACTGGATAGTATTTTGTGTACGTTAACTACAGTAATTGTACTTAAAAAAATACAGTGTACTTTTTAAACTATCAGACATTATGTGTTTAATCTAGTAATTGACTTTCACGTATTATTAAAAATAAGACTAATTACGATACCGGATCGATAGTGTTAGATAAAAGTAAAACTTGGTTTCATTTCCTTGTAAACATTTCTGTTACATTTGTATTTATTCCGTGCACACATGCGATATTTTAATAACAGCCATCAAATGCAATTATACGACTGTGTACACAGAGCAAGTTTGACGGAATGCAGCCAAATGCTTATATTATGTAGCACGTAAGTGTAACTAGAGTCATTTCATATACTGTAATACATAAGTCCGAAAACTAACGGAATTTTCGTATTTAAACTACGCGCGCTTGTGGAATATCACGTTGTAATTTTTTTAAGTCGGTACACCTGTCAATGACATCTGTATCAAATTTCATGTCGCTACACTTGTTAGTAAATAATTTACAGTGGTTTTTATTAGATGGTGATTGTTGTTTATGGCGATTTTTATGAAATCAGTTGATCAAAGAATTTGCATAAAATTTTGTACTGAGAATCAAATAAACTTCATGAAAACATTGGAAATTTTAAGAAAGGCATACCTTGAAGATTGTTTATAGAGAAAAAGAGATTTTGAGTGGTATAAGATGTTTAAAGGGGGCCGTGAAGCCTATTGACATCAACTGACAATGACATGTCATCTAAGTCAAGGCATTGGTGCTCAAAAATCGAGAGTTAGTAGCTGAGATGGGAACCTCGAAAACACAATACCATGTCATTTTGGATGAAATTTTGGGCATAAAACGCGTCGTTTCTCGCATGATTCAAGAACAGTGAATTTTTAGCAAAAGAATCACCGAAGGTCTGTCGTTGCAGAAATGCTTACCAACTTATCTAGCGACGAAAACTTCTTGAAACACGTTATTATACGTGATGAGATTTGGGTATATGAGTATGACATGGAAATAGAGTAATAATCATCTAAATGGAGGCAGGAAAACGAGTAAAGGCTGAAGAGACTGAGGCAAAGCAAGTTGAAAATCAAAGTCATGTTCACAGTTTTTTTCGATTATCAAGGCGTAATGCATAAAGAATCATTTTTGGAAGGTCAAATGATAAATAAAGAATATTATTTAGCTGTTTTGAGTGAGGCCATATGTAAAAAATGGCCGAAATTGTGGCACGACAATTGATTTTTGCACTACGACAATGCGTCAGTTCATATATCATTGGTTATTCGTGAATTTTTGACCAAAAACTCAACCAACCTCATTCCACAAGCTCCATATTCACCTGATATAGCTCTGTGAGACTTTTTCCCATTCTCAAAACTTAAGCTGGCGTTCCGAGGGTATCTTTTTGAGTCGATTAAAGCCATAATAATGAAATCATTCAAATAGTCAAAATACAATGTGCGCTGCCTGCAATAAGTTAGCAATGCCGTTGCTATCTAATCACATGCTAAAAGAGTGCGTATGCGTGATGGACTTTTTCTTACTCTATCTACTACTTTTTCTCATTCTATCGTCTAAGCATTTATGCAAATTCAAATCAAGCGGTAAAAATCGTGAGCAAGTTCCGTCATGTAGGTCTCTATTTCCGCGTCAAGCAAAAATTTTACCCCAATGCCGCTAAAGAAGTTTCACTTCAAAAATTCGCTACGTGAATTGAAGGATATACCACAAGGAAGAAGTGTTGGCTTATGTGTATTGTTTTCAATGGGGAGTAAACTTTAAGAGGTTATACGCAATTAGAAATTTCAAAAAATCGATTTTTTTTTGCATTTTCGGAATGCACATATATTTGAGTATATTCTCTGAAAATTTGAAGTAAATCCGATAAATATTTTCGGACATACACCTGAATTTGTAAAAAAATTTTAACTATGTGTAAACTACTTCCGAAACTTCAAACGCGTTTATCTCAAAACGGTGTTTTCATAGTCGGTGATCTCGATATCTCAGAAATAGCTGAACCGATCGGTCTCAAATTTTCACACAATCTTCTCAAATATATTCCTCAGGTATTGAACGAAGGAATAAGGTTTACAAAAATTATTACTATTTTTTTTAAACAATTTGGAGCGAAAATTTTAGTAAAAAACGAAAAATTTTTTTCAAGTAGACGCCATTTTGTCAAAAATGAAAATTTTTATTATTCCTTCGTTCATTACCTGTATTAATCTATCCTTTAAAAGAATTGACCATATTTTTTGATTTCAAATAATCCAAACCGCCGATATGGAGATCACCGCCAAGCGCCTTTTTTTGGAGGTCGTTCGGGACATCGTCTGCAGGAGCGGTGCACTTCAATATTTTTTTATGATCGACATGTTATTTTATTCTTGAAAGTAGGATCTATTCAAATAACCATAATTTGTAATTGCAAAATAAATACTGTTTCTAAAAAAAATTTCTAAAAAAGTCGTTTTTGCGCCTCGCAAGTGCGTATAACCCCTTAAAGGCGATAAAATAAATATTGATAATAAATAACTTCTTGTGTGTTTTATTTGACAAGTTCCGTTAGTTTCCGGACTAAATGTACATATGGTCGTTCACCGCAAGCCAGGTTACGGATGGGATACGACCCGAGATTACTCATTGTTGACCTCGTAGGAAAATAGAATAAACAATGCCGATAAACCCTGTATGACATTTTTAATACATACATGTACTTGTGCTGATTACATGTCTTCGTGTAATTATATGTTCACTAGGCGAACAGCTAATGTTAATGTAATTGTTTTGGGTTAAAACCATTAACTCTGTTTCAGTGTAAACGATAAAAAAAACGAATTGAAAATATGTATAATAATCGTACGGATGAGTAGAAAAAAGGACATGTAAATAATATCGAAAACAATTAAGGCTCATTTTAATCGTGGTGAAATCATAATGGCCTAATGTTTGTAATCTATTATCTTTATTGTATGTTAAAGGTTTACGACTGCTAATGCGTGAATTGCAAAAGTAAATTATAGTTTCATACACCACAATGAATGTATGCAATCTAGTGTTTATTTTTTTATTGAATTCATCATACATAAGTAAGATGGTTAGAGATCAGTCATTAAACAAAAATGAAAATGTCATTATTTTGTAATACTCGTTATTTGTAAAATGTTTATCTGTTTTATTAAATTATTGAAAAAATTCAACTCATAACAAATTATTTTTAATCCATTTTCATTCACTCATAGTCAGGTTTGTGTCTTGTACATCTATTGATATTTCTCAACTATAAATTTTAATTGTGTGGTATTTTGATATTTTATAGTGATTTTTGTTTCGTACTCGATGTAATAATGTTTTTTTTCTACCAAAATTTTATTACATATATATATATATATATATATATAATTTTATATTTGTAATCGTATGAATGGCCAATAAAAAATAGCGAATTAAAAACCGGATCTATTCCATAATGCACACAGAGATATCTTAACGTTGAGACAAAGAACTAACAATCTTTGTGGTTTCAAACATCGCATGTTTATGACTCACGTGTTTGTTGATTACTGTGAATGGTTTCCAAACTCCAAACAGGTTATGCTATTGGCGGGGATTTTGAAAATATATTCCGAGAATTGTATTCCGCAGACCGTTTCAGTCACGTTAGTTTTAACGATATTCGTAGAATATCTGCATTGAATTCATAATGTATTAAATACATATAGTAAGAGTAAGATTTTAACATCATTTCAAGAATTTCAATCATATGATACAACATACAAACATCTTAACGAATGACCTTTGTTAGTCATTGGATATATTTTTGTATGATTACCAACTGGAACGTCATGAAATGCATGACGTTAAATTGTACGTCATTTAATAATTAGAATTGTATTTTGATTAAAAATCATTTTGAAAGGTGTCTAAATTTGAGGTTAGGAAAGTTTGCTTTTATTTGATGAAATGTCAAATATTGAACTGTCATTATTTAACATTTGTTTATTAAAAACTTGGGAAATTTTAATAATGGGAATTTTTTGCGTCATATGTTTATTAAGGGGGTATTTTAGTCTAGACGCACGAATTTTAGGTGTTTTTTCAGGCGCTATAAAAAAAACCAACAAATATTTTTATTATCCATTTTTTATCAGTTATTTATTGACATTTTAAGAGTATAAAAAAGTATTATTAAAAACAAAAAATTCAAAATTGAAAAAGGTACAGGCTGGCAAAGTGGGGGCTCCAAAAAAAAATGTGTCTCCTGGTTGACGTGTTCCAACCCTTCCGGTCATGTGATACAAAATTTTTTTTGAAATTATTAAAAAAGAAGGTTGCAGTAGTTTCCCAGCCTAGGAAAATTAAAAAAAATTTTTTTTCGTAAAATGGCGGCAGTGTGAAAAACAGTCATTTTTTGCCCTATTTTTTTCAAATTTCAGAATTTTTTAAAAATAGTAAAAAACAAAATTTTCAAAAAAAATCCTAGGCGAGGACAATTATTGTTTTATTGAGAAGCTCTGTACCAAATTTTAAGTAAATCGGTCTAATAGAACTTGAGATATCTCGTCAACCGTGTCGAAAAAAGTAGTTTCGAGAAAAACTCGTTTAAAGTTGATTTGTTCCGGCCAGACCAGATTGGTTGGCGCGTTACAAAAATAGCTATAACTCCGAAAATAATTCGAATTGCAAAAAATCCTCTTAAGGACATATTCTTAAAGGTCTAAACTTTGAAAATATTGAAAAAATAAATCGATTTTTTTGAAATTCTAGACTAGAATACCTCCTTAATTTGTAACAAGACAAAAATAGAAAATTCTGATTTTTTTTAACAAAATCATCTTCAGTGATGAATCGAATTTTCAATAAAATGGTTATATAAACAAAGGGAAGTGAAAATCCAAAAGCCATTGTTGGACAACAATTAAATCTTCAAAAAGTTACTATTTGATACGGTTTATGGACTGGAGGCATCATTGATCCATTCTTCTTTGAAAATGAACAAGATGTTAATGTAACAGTTAATTCGGTGAGTTACCAAAGCATGATAACAGATTTTTTGTGATCAGGACTTGAAGATATTGATATCAGTGACATGCGGATCTTGTGATTTAACACCGTTAGACTTCTTCTTATAGGGTTATTTGAAAGATAAGGTTTATGTCAACAAACCAGCAACGTTTCAAGAATTAAAGATGAAATTAGTGCAGTTATAGCTGAAATAAAACCTCATTTATTGAAAAGTGTGCTTCAAAATGTTAACAAAAGAGTGGATGTCTGTCAACGTGGTAGAGGAAGACATTTGGATGACATTGTATTCCATTTACAATCCCCATGTTTCTACTTTACATTTATAATAAACATGATTTTTTCTTTCAAAAACTGTATTTTATTGATAAATTATTTCTTAACCTCAAATTTGGATTCTCTCTCATTATATATATATATATATATATATATATATATAGAGAGAGAGAGAGAGAGAGAGAGAGAGAATCCAAATTTGTGGTTAGGAAATAATTTATCATTAAAATACAGTTTTTGAAAGAAAAATTCATGTTTAATTATTATTTATATTCCCTCTATATATATATATATATATATATATATATATATATATATATATATATATATATATATATATATATAAAGAGAGGGAATCCAAATTTGAGGTTAGGAAATAATTTATCAATAAAATACAGTTTTTGAAAGAAAAATTCATGTTTACATGAATTTTAAATAATAATTAAACATGATTTTTTCTTTCAAAAACTATATTTTATTGATAAATTATTTCCTAATAAATTTAAATGTCTTTATATATATATATATATATATATATATATATATATATATTATATATATATATATATATATATATATATATATATAATATAGAGAGAGAGAGAGAGGGAATCCAAATTTGAGGTTAGGAAATAATTTATCAATAAAATACAGTTTTTGAAAGAAAAATTCATGTTTACATGAATTTTAAATAATAATTAAATATGATTTTTTCTTTCAAAAACTATATTTTGTTGATAAATTATTTCCTAACCTCAAATTTATATCTATATATATATATATATATATATATATATATATATATATATATATATATATATATATAATGAAATGTTAATAAACCATCTGGCTAAGCATTAACAAGAAGTATGTTTTATTTTCATTAAATTAAAATATTATATCATAAGTTAAGATGATGATAAACATGTTTTATGATTTAAAAATCTGTTCAATATTAAAAATAATATAGTTTCTTTAGTAAAGAATGAATAAATCTTTATAAAATAGAATATATATATATATATATATATATATATATATATATATAAAACAAATAGAAATATATATAAAAAAATGATAGAGTTTATTCAACTAACACGTGTAGATGAAATGAGTGGAGATCTTCTCAGGTTCCACGTGTGTATCATATTGGTGAGCAAGGTTAATCAATATCTTTCGTGGGAAAGTGTACCTGTGGCTATGATCACATACGTTTTGTTTACATAATTCGTTTTGAGAATATCCAACCTTTCATAATAGAAGTTATTTATTATATAGTTTATAATTGATACCATCGCAAGGTGAAATCAATTAAATGATTTATAATGAAGAATAGAGAGGATTCATCAATGAAGTAGACAATTTTATGATCTATATGTTGCTATCGAGTTCTTTTATGTTTTGGTATCCAAAACCTACATAGCTTTGATTAGAAAGTTTGAACATTGTTGATTATTAAGATGTTCTGATTGTTAAAAAAGAATCTTTTAATTAGATTTGGAAACGATTTAAATGTTTTATAAAATTGTTTGTGTTTTAAAGATATTTTTTTTATTTTTATAAAAAATCAAAGTTTAATTTTATATTGTAAAAAAATTGAACAATAATCTATATATGAAATAGAGTTTTCTTGAATTAATTTGATTTTATTCACATAAAAAAATTAACAGTATTAACCTATAATTATTTTATAATAATTAATAACGTATTTCCTTTTTTAAAAAATTAAGAATCATATAAACAATTAGTACTTGTAATTAGTAATTAGTAATTGTGATTAAAAATCATATAAACAATTACATTTGTAATTATGACATATGTTAACAATTTTTTTGAAATGGACAATTTTATGATCTTTATATTGCTTTTGAATTCTTCAATGTTTTGTTATTTAAACTTACATAGCTTTAATTAGAAAGATTTAAAATTGTTAATTATTAAAATGTTCTGATTATTAAAAAATAATCATTTAATCAGATTTTAAAAAAAATAATATTTTACAAAAATGTTTGTTTTATTTTTTTTTTATTTTCTTAAAAAAACAAAGTTTAATTTTAGATTGAAAAATAAAAGTAAACACAATTTTAATAACTCATTATTATTTTGTAATAAAATAGTGTTTTCATAAATTGATTCGATTTTATCCATATAAAAAATATAATAATGTTAATCTCTAATCATTTTATAATAATTAAAGACATATTTCCTTTTTTAAAAAATTAAAAAATCATATAAATAATTCGAATGTGTGTTACAATTCCATTTGTAATTGTAACACATATTATCAATTTTTTTGGAATAGATAATTTTATAATTTTTATATTGCTTTAGAGTTTTTTTTAATGTTTTGTTATTCAGATCTATAGAGTTTTAATTAAAGTTTGAAAATTGTTGATTATTGAGATGTTCTGAATTTTTAAAAAAATCTTTTAATTAGGTTTGAAAAAGATTTAAATATTTTACAAAATTGTTTGTTTCAAACATTTTTTTTTATTTTCAAAAAAAAACAAAGTTTAATTTTATATTCTAAATAAAAGTAAATACAATTTTAATAACTCATTATTATTTTATATTAAAATAATGTTTGTTTTAAAATAGATTCCTTAAATTAATTTTATTTTATTCATATAAAAATGTAATAATGCTAATCTATAATCATTTTATAATAATTAATAACGTATTTCCTTTTTTAAAAAATTAAAAAAGCATATAAACAATTAGAACGATTACATTTGTAATTGTGATACATATTAACATTTTTTTTGAAATAGACAATTTTATAATTTTTATGTTACTTTTGAGTTCTTTAATGTTTTATTATCCAAACCTACATAGTTTTGATTAGAAAGATTGAAAATTGTTGATTATTGAGATGTTCTGATTATTAAAAAAAAACTTTTAATTAGATTTGAAAAGATTTAAATATTTTACATAATTGTTTATTTCAAACATTTTTTTTTTATTTTCATAAAAAAACAAACTTTAATTTTATATTCTAAATAAAAGTTAATACAATTTTAATAACTCATTATTATTTTGTAATAAAATAGTGTTTTCTTAAATTAATTTGATTTTATCCACATAAAAAATTAATTCATGTTAATCTCTAATCATTTTATATTAATTAATAACGTATTTCCTTTTTTTAAAAATTAAAAAACTCAACTTAACAATTACAATGATTATATTTGTAATTGTAACACATATTAATAATTTTCTATTTTATAGTGAAATTCTTAAATATTTATTAATAACCGTTAATGTAATGTATTGTAAAATATAGAGTCATCCAAGTGTGATACCTCGATTTGTGTTTTATTAAAAAGAAACATATGTATAGACAAACATGTGTAAAGTTTCATTTTAATAAAACTCAAATCTAGGCGTCACATTTGGACGACCCTATATTATAAATACAACTAGAATGGTTGTAATTACAACAACAATACACTTGAATCACTTTTTAATCATTTTTTATACTTGTTACCCTCGACATGTTTACATAACAATCGTGCAGAAAATTTTCTTGTACATAAAAAAAAACAAGCTTTGCTGAAACTTTTGTTGTGCGTGTTCGTAACCCTGAACGAGGTCGTTAATCTTTTTTTATATTGTCAAGGTCACAGTTTGTCTTCACATTGTTTGCATTGTACTTAAATATAAATGACTACCATTGTTGTAAACCATTTATATGACGTCACGAATGTTAAAAAATATACCAATTTTGTGGCGTCTGTTTTCTTGCGTATCGCATGAAATAATTGTGTCTTATCTGTTTTTACAGTGCGATTTAATTATGTTCAAAAAATAATTGTTGTATGTATTTTTAAAATCGATTACAATTTGTTTAAAATAGAAATGTTGTTTATAACAATTAAAAAGATATATATATATATATTTATAAATTGTGTTACAGTAATTATATACCAAATTAGAAATATAATTGTAAATTTGACGGATATTATTAATTTGTTTATTTTATGAATAACAAGGCTGCATTTATATATTATTAACAAATCATAAATATCTGTATGTCATATTTATTGTAAAAGGTAACTACGGTAAAGAAATAATTAATAGATATTTTTAATTCGACCTTGTTTTACTTAATTGATTTAAAAACGTTAGTTCTTTTTCTAAAATATAATTTATTATCGTAGACATACGGAATAGTTGAATATATTAGTTACATATTTTTTTAGAAAAATATCAGTTTTTATAAAAAAGTTAACATATTGACATAAATTATATGTTGTACATTTAAAATTCTATTATATTGATGGAATTGTTTATTTTTTCTGCATTTATTTTAATGTGTTGTTTACACTATATATATATATATATATATATATATATATATATATATATATATATATATATATATATATATATATATATATATATATATATATATATATATAGGTTCATTCGAATGTGACGTCTAATTTGTTTTTTAAAAAATATGTGTATAGTTTTTTTGTTCCTTTTCAATAAGACACAAATTTAGGCGTCACATTTGGATGACCTTATATATATATATATATATATATATATATATATATATATAATCAAAATTTTAAAAAAATGTCACACATAATAATCAGAATAAATTATATTACGCAATTATTAAAGTAAAATGACACGCAAAGCACTTATTTTGTTATTAACATGTATTTCTCAGGGAAGAAAACAATTTTACCTAATGGTAGAACTATATGTGTAATTATTTTACAAGAAAATTTCCTTTTTTACTATCTTCATTATAATAATTGAATATTTATATAACTGTTTTTTATTGAAATAATGTCATTTTGATAAGGTATTCTCGAGGTTATAATTTAACCTGTGAGTAATTATTCATGTGGTAAATATTTTATATATATATATATATATATATATATATATATATATATATATATATATATATATATATATATATATATATACAGATATATAGATATATATATATATATATATATATAATATATATATATATATATATATATATATATATATATATATATGATAGAGAGAGAGAGTTTCCCAATAAACCCTTCAGAAATTTAAATGAAAATAAAACAAAAAGTATTTAATGACTTATATCTTTAAGCATATTCTATGGGATTAATGATGGAACACAATTTCACCCATATGACTATCACAACTTTGATTGACATAATACATGTTTAGTCCAATTTTAGTCACTCTTTCACGTAATTGTGGTCCAATTTCATGAATTGCACGTTCAATGTTTATTTTTAATGCTTCTGTAGTTTGTGGTTCATCAGCATAAATCAATGATTTCACAAAATAAAATTCAATGGAGTTAGATCACATGATCTTGGTGGCCAATTGATGGTGTCCATTTCGTGAAATAATAAACTCATTAAACTTTTGTCTCAATAGTTTATTGAAGTTTTTATAATTTTAAGCGTTGTTGAAGTGTTAAACGTTCCATGATAATTTGTCAAACTATACTGAGTTGAAATGCCAAAATTCTAAATCTAAAATCAAAATCAAAAGTCAAAGTCAAAATCTATCTATCTATCTATCTATTTATATATATATATATATATATATATATATATATATATATATATATATATATATATATATATATATGTATATAAATATATATATTTGGAGAATTGGGTTCTCTGATTATATACAAACACAACAAATTGTCTATGACAGGGTAGCTTGAATACGTTTACCGGCTCACAACGAAACTGATGACACCGTCAATTTGATATTTTATTTGCTAACGAAATAATATTTTACTAACCCTTATCGGTCGTATGTCACCTCTGACGTGACATTACAACTTTGCTCTATCAGTCGTATGTCACGTGAGAGGTGACAAAACTGAACAAGTACAACGTCCTTATTGTTGAATGTACACACTGTATGTTTTTACAGTTTAATTCTTACTCGATAGCAGACAACACGTTCTTTCATATTTCAGCAATTATTTTACTTATATTAAAATATTTTATTCCTCCAAAAATGAATAAAAAAAAACTATAGCAATATGGAAAGTAACAGTGATAGTTGTATTGAAATATATGAAAATTTTGAATATTCGGCAAGCGATTTTAATTCTTGTGGCGAAGGAGACAGTGATACAAGTGTTATCTTTCAGTCAAGGAAAAAAAATTGATCCCTATTCAATATTCAAGTGAAGAGGAAAGCGAAGTGGAAAGAAAAATTGTTCCTGATTGTGATGAAGATTGAATTGAAATCGACAGTGATGATGAAGATAATTTAACTTCAAGTATTCCTTTTACAAATATAGGACGCCAAATCTTCGGAAATGTTCAGGAGCCTAAAAATTATTATGCACAAAACTATCTTTTTATATCAAGTAACTTTAGTTACTCTTCTCTTACAATAAGCACTTAAATATATCACCGACCTAGCGGAAAGTTAAGTACAAAATGCTAACGTCCGATAAGGGTTAATATCAATAAATAAAATAATTTGTACACTCGTATATATGAGTAGTTTACTTTTTTATTTCAAAATAAGTAATAATTTCAAATAACATTATAAAATTTCTTTTAAAAACGTACACACTTTGACACTTGTACAAATTGGGCCTATTCACACTAGTCAACATGTATACAGTATTCGTCTCACACTCTCTTTTCTGAAAACTAATTTTTTTAAGTGGGGGATTTGTTGGTAAGAGGGTGTGAGACGAGCGGTAATAGGTGTGAATACTGTATAAATGTTGACTAGTGTGAATAGGCCCATTGTGTGCGTTGTTGACAGAAAAACAAAAGTTTATAGCCTGCTGCATATATATATATATATATATATATATATATATATATATATTTATATTTATATATGATCATTTTTTAATGCTAACATTTTAAAATTATATAAAAATGGAATGAATCTTTTTTTAATGTTATAAATGCCACTGATATTGATAAAATCCGTATATATCGTTTCTTACAATTTCATTGAACATATGATTCAGCCTATAACAATTTCACAGTTGCGGAAATAATTGCATGTGTGTATGGAAGTTGTGTATTGTTCTAATATACAATTTTAACGACCAAGTGTTCAACAAAGGTCATCAAGTATAAAGATGGAGATGTCACATTGCAATTGGTAATACCTATTTTTCCGCCTACTGATTCAGTTGTCAACGTAAATCTGTACACAACTGGCTAAATAAAAAAGTTGTTACACTATAACATTATTTAGTATACAGTTTGTCGCTACTGTATTCTTTGTTCGCGTCAATCGAATGATTTCATTTTTTTTAATGATCATTTTTGTATTCATTAACAACTCAATTTTCTTTACGTAATGTTGAAGAATGTTCTTATCGTCAGACATAGTTCATTAAAATAGTTTAATTTATAAATTCCATAATGTTATTTGAAATGAAGAATTTCCAGGTATTATGTTATTAATTAATTTAGTAAATATTTTTTCTTTATGTTTAATTGTATAAATATATTATAACAAATTTAGTTACAAAAGAGTTAAATTTTATATAAATGCATATAAGAGGTAAATCAATTAACAGAGAGATTAATGAATTTATTACGACTTGTATAAAGAAATTTGATATCTGTTAATTTATTTGTTCAAATAAAATTAAATTATATTATTGAAAATATAAAATATAATTCAATAAATGATTTTAAAAATTCTTTTCATTTATTGTAACATTTCTAAGCACTTTATTATATTTACTGCGATTTTTTCGTTACTATCTAATTTAACTTTGTAATTAGCTTCGTGTTATTTATAATTTTTCAATCTATATAAATTACTGTTCAATCAGTTTGTTAAACCATATTGCTAAATAGCCATCATAAATAATATTTTATAATTTAGATAAAGTTTGAACAACCGTTAGGTATTATAGCTAATATAAATTAAGTAGTAACCGTGGGTGACAATGAATTATGGAAAATACATTGAAAAAGAGGTCAAATTATACAAATGTTTTTTACAAGTTCTTTATATGTAATGTATAATTTAAATTTAATTTAAATTAGTATATGGACCGTTTATTTTGAAAGTGGTGCAAGTTCATTTTCTGTTGTTTCGAGAAAATTAAAGGTTAGCATATTTGTCAATTAAAAAATATAGGTTAATTATGTTGAGTCTGGCAATGTTTCTACTAATTTATCAATATGTAATTTAATTATATAAATTTCTTTTAGGCGAATTTAACTAAAATAATGTATATTTACATGCTGGAAATGCACTTACACCACTTTCATAATTAGTCAATTGTAAAAATCATTTAATTTCGATTTTGAAAATTAAATATCACTTAAAATATATTTCGTATTAATCCAATTTTATTTATTAATAATAACAAGAAATAAAATAGGAGTAGTATTTTTTATTTTGAACGTTGATTATATTTATATATTGTTAAACTTAACATAAGATATTAGTATTATTTATTTATGCTCTTCATGTAGCAGTGTTTTGAAATATTCATGATGCACAGGAAGTATATAACGTAATAACTGCTCCATATCCTTATGTAATAGGCCTGGAATCGTGATACAAAGGCGCTAGGGCGATTTTTTCAAATTTTGGCGGTCTTTCCCGAAATGTAGGTGATAAATCTAAAGTCTTAAATTCTGTGTCCTCCATTGATGTTTTATATAAAATAGTATACGGTGCACTTTTGCAAAACCTCATCCAACATATTTCCAACCAATTTACCTTTTCTCCATTATTGTTTCTTCTTATCTGTTTTTTAATTGCGTTTTGTAGATTTTTTGTTGAAACGAAATTCACTCGTTTCATTTCGTGTAAAATAAATTTATTATGTTGTCTACATTGTTTTATAACATCATAATAATCCTGTGGTGTGTACAGGAAATTCTTTTTTCGTAATGCCATTTCTATGATACCAAAATCTGCATCGTTTGGAAGATACGAATGCCCGGAGAGTAAAAATTTATGATCAATTACTTCAATGTTATTTTCCAAAGACTAGACAACCCTCGACCACATCAATGCCATTTGTAAATTTCGATTTTGCCCAGTACACATATCACTATATGCAATAACATGACTTTGAGTCGTTACATTTTGTAAATGTCTCGAATAGCAAGAAGCTATTTCCTTCGATCCCCTGGAAGCAGTAGTTTCGTTCCACACATACATATTAACTTTATTGTCGTGGAAATTGTGAAATCCTTCGTTTAAAACATATATATTTCGCTTATAATATGCGATTGAAACAGATAATTATGGATAGGGTAAGGCTTTTTGTAAATCAAAAGAACAGGTAAAGTATTTATTGGGATTTCTATGGAAATTGGACTTACACCATATTCATAATCAATGGCCATGCAATTTCTTTCATCGGCCAATTTTAAATTGAACAAAGCATTGGCATTTTTTGAGAAATTAAATATTAACTAGTTATAAATAAAAAGTTTACATTAAATTAAGCATAAATTACGTGATATCTCATTTTTTTAAAAAAATGGACTTACACCACTTTCAAAATAAACGGTCAATATATATATATATATATATATATATATATATATATATAAATAGACTAATAACTATGTATTTTTATTAATAATCTTTTTTGAAATTTGGTAGATAATTAACTTTTAGTATTTTTATAATTAATATTAATTAAAAAAATCAGTTTTCATTAAATTAGATAGTAATTTTTCTCAAATGATGTCATAATACATTATTATTTTTATTAATAAAATAAACGTTGAGTTTGTTACATTTAAGTGATTAGATTTTTAATTATAATTTTATATATCTTACTATTTAAATCAAAATATAACAACTGGAAATGTAATGTTTATGAGATAAAAATATTTGTGTAATATATTTATTATCAATATTAATATACAGATATAATTATTAAAATATAAAATTTCATACCAGGTTATTCCTCGAAAATTGAATTAAAATTTTATCTTGAAATTTAAAAGTTGTTTTAATTGAAGTAATAAAGAATGAATAACCTGTTATATATATATATATATATATATATATATATATATATATATATATATATATATATATATATATGCTTATGCACAGGTATTACAAATTTTAGCTGATTCATTGTGAATATTACTTAGGTATTGTTTAAATTACTCTATTTCTTGGTATAGCTGTTAATTATTTATAACGGTTTATATAATACAAATCGTTACAATAAATATATTTTATATTCAATTTCAATTAAAATTATTTGAAATTAATTTCGTTGAAAACGAAAATAAAAAATACAATCATAAAACAATTCCAGTAAAATGGTAGAAAAACTCTCTAAATTGTATTTATTAAATAATTCATTTTTTCTCACTACAAATCTAAATACTTGATCATCGATCTTGAAATTATACACACTTAATTTATATCTCTAAAATAGATGCTTGTTCAGTGTCTAATAGTCTATAAAAAACATCAGTGAAGTAAAAAACAGATATACCTAAAAGCATTTAACATCGACTGAATAGTTTTACAACGAATCTATTCTTTGACTAGCGAAGATTTATCATCAGTGTAGATATAATAATGAAGTAACTTTCAGTATATACAAGAATATTTCATTGTGTTCGTCACTGTGAATGCTTTTGTAAATGATAGGTTTAATTTGGTAAAGTGAAGTTGAAATAGTTACAGGTAAAGTGCGAACTATAACATGAATTAAAATAGTTATATTTTCTTATCGCCCAGTTGTCTATCTTGAATATATTTTATGTTAAATTTGATACAATAGACATTTAATTATATCAAGATAACTTCTTTGGATAAATAAGCCGAAGGTGAAATATGATTTTTTACTTTATATATATATATATATATATATATATATATATATATATATATATGCACATATAGAAGATTGTTAGAACTTTAACAGCTGATGGCAGTCATGTTTAAATTTTTGTCTAACCTCATTTCACTCAGTATAGTTTGACAAATTATCATGGAACGTTTAACACTTCAACAACGCTTAGAAATTGTAAAAATTTCAAAAGATTTATTGAAACAAAAGTTTAATGAGTCCATTATTTCACGAAATGGACCCATCAATCGGCCACCAAGATCATATGAACTAACTGGATTATTTTTTGTGAAGTTATGTGAAATCATTGGTTCATGTTGATAAATGACAAACAACAGAAATATTAAAAATAAACATTGAACGTGTAATTTATGATATTGAACTACAATTATGTGAAAGAGTGACTAAAAATTGGACTAAACGAATACATTATGTCAAGTGAAGTTGTGGTGATCATATGAGTGAAATTGTGTTCTGTCATTAATGCCATAGAACAGTGATGGCGAACCTATGACACGTGTGTCAGAGGTGACACGCGAACTCATTCTGGGTGACACGTATCGACAGAAACAAAAAATTGCATAATTCAAATATTTGTCTCTCGCAACTGCCGGAGTTCGGCATCACTCGAGTAATATTATTACTCACGTTACTCATGATCAATAATGCAATTCTAAAACCAGATGTAAACATGTACATCGGTGTTGCGCAGCAAAGATACATAGTGAAACATCCAAGATACATTGTTCCAATATTGACATTAATATAGAAAGGTTAAGAATCGACCCCTTTACAAGCGTGAGTTTTCTGCTCTTTTACAGGAAGTTGACTCAACCTACAGTGGACTACTGATGTTCAATAATGTGAGATGGCTGAGTCGAGGTAAAGTACTTGAGCGATTTGTGGAGTGCTTTGAAGAAATTACGGTATTTATTGAGAATAAGGATCTGGCAAACTTTCCTCAGATCAGTGATCATAAGTGGGTCAGCAATTTGATGTCTTTTTACAGATATCTCTGTTCATATGAATGAACTGAACTTAAAATTACAAGGTTTTGGCAAAAGTATTGACGTTATGTTTGGATACATCAAATCTTTTGAAAGTAAACTTAAAATTATTAAGCGAGATATTGAAACTAAAACTTATAAGTATTTTCCTCGGATAAAAAAATTTTTTGAGAAGGCCACTACAACGAGTGTAATGGAGACCATACTTATGTACCAGAATATAGAAAACTCGTTATTTGAACAGTTCAGCGAAAGATTCAGCCAATTTAGAAGCCTAGAACAGACCATTAAAATAATTAAGTATCCGGATGTAGTTGTTTACAGTACTTTGAAATTAAAGGATTTCCAATGGATGCAAATTGACGATTTAGAGATGCAACTCGCAGATTTTCAAGATAGCATTTGGACTCATGTGTTTGTCGACTTAAGGTCGAAACTTGAAAATTTGGAACGAAATCGTTTGAATAATGAAGAAGAGTGCAACTACGAACAAGAAATTTGGAGTGCTTGAAACAGATTATCTGACACTTTTAGCGACATAAAAATTCTAGCGATGGCTTTGCTAACAATTTTTTCATCAGCATATTTTTGTGAGATTTTGTTCTTAGCATTAAATAATATTAAAACGAATAAAAGAAACCGGCTAACAGATGAAGTTATTAGCGCTTGCTTGGTCTTGAAGTGCACCAAGTATAAACCTGCAATCGAAGAATTAGCAGACAAACTTCAACACCAAAAAAGTTACTAATTTCTAGTTTTCGTACCATTTGATTATCATTGTTTTTATTCTTATTTTTTCCTAAACGTACATTGTTTTTCTGTTTTTGTTCATTTTATATATATTTTTTGGTTGATTTTTCTTTGTTAAATTTCATTTAAATATATAAAATAAATATCAAAATTATAAATCTTTTTTTTCTTATGGTTGCAAATATCAACAAATTATGAGTATTTCTATATGTGACACGGAACCAGAGTTAAGTTAGGGTTTTTCAAAATTTTGACACGCCGAGCTCAAAAGGTTCGCCATCATTGCCATAGAATATGCTTCAAAACGAAAAAAGTAAATAACTAATTAATTAAATATTTTTTGTTTTATTTTCATTTAAACTTCTGATGTGCTTATTGGGAAATCCTATATATATAGATATATATATATATATATATATATATATATATATATATATATATATATATAATTTTTTAGTTAAATAATTTGATTTTTTAAAAATTAATTGTTGGTAATAAAATAAAAACTACAATAAGATAAAAATTATATTTGTTTTAAATTTGAATTTCATTGATATATTTTATTAATGCTATTAAATTTAAAATTATTAATTCGAATTTGAAATCTAATAAAATTTATATAGATTTTTTATGGTTTCTATTGTTTACTCTTATTTATTACAACATTGAATTTCAATTTTAATAGATTATATTTTATAAAAAAATATTTAATTATATTCAAAAAATTATACATAGTTCAATGAAGTCATGTATGAATTATTTATTGCAAAACGTGTTAATTCTTGTTTTATGGTACATTTTCTTATAAAACGATTGAGAAAGTATAAAAGGAATGACGAAGGTTATTTAGCAATGCTTTAATTAATAAAAACCGAGTCAAACACAGCTGCTCGAGTTATTGAGCTGCTCTGTATTGAATTTAAATTCAGCCTTGTGACATGTCATCTTTTATTTAAAAGTATACTAGTAAGAAAAGTGCAATAATGTGATATTTTTAATTAAATGACGGTGTAAAGTAAATTAAATTATAGTTAGAAATCATAACATTATTTAAGTGAATGTATTTAACATTTTGTTTGTATCAATGACTTGTTCTTATAAAAAAAAATTATTTTGTACTTGAATTTTGTTCAAATATTAATAAATATATTTGGTATTAATTCTTGTAATTGCCAATCATGGTTAAAAGTTTTTTTTAATAATTGTAAAACATGATGAATAAGGATTTTTTCAAATTGACTAAGTGTATTGTAAGCACGTTGAATTATTAACAGTGAACTAATTGTTAATAGCTGTATTTTTTTCACAACATGTACAATACAATGTACAAGATAATCGATACAGCTATTAGATATATCTGCATACATGACCCATTATCATTCGTTGTACAAGTAACACCTTGAGATTAGCCAACGAAATTTAGTACAGAAATTGAACTGAGTGCCAATCCTTCGAACATGGTCCATGTGTGTGTTGGTGGTCAAACATTCCTTTCTATTATTCATATTAGTCATCAAGTCTGGCGAGACGTTATACACCGTCAAGCATAAATGGTAGTCTTTCAAGTAAGACAATGCAGCATTGCAATTACATTGTAACAGGTCCTTCGGTACTCAACAGAATCAGTTTGTTTTCTTGAGGCCATTGCTATGCATACCAATTTCTTAATAGAATAGTGGTGGTCGTTCAACAATGTTTTGCGGGAGTGGTTCAACTTTTGTGTATGAATTGTAATAATTTCTTTTTATTCTAGATTGTCTATACATACATATATAATTTTTTATTGACTTTTTTAATAAGGAAATCGTTGTAAAGTCAATCGATTGATTATAATTAGAAATTAATAAATACCTTGTTTATATTTAGGTAGTTAATATAAATTTAGGTTCTGTTACAATGTGTATCTAAGTAGTTCGGAATAAATTTGAGTACATTTGAAAAATTCAAGAAGTCATGACCTGTTCAATAAATAATATTTTATAGTCAAATCAAGGACGATCACATTTTTTATATAAATCAAATGAGTAAAAATTGTTTCTTTAAACGAATTAAATATATAGTAATACCTCGATTAGTCCGGTTTGAAATTTCATAAAAAAATTTTTTTACTTGAAAAAAATCCTACTAAAAAGTTTTTCTTCAAAAAAAATCCCAAAAAATTAATACATAAAAATATTTTTATAAACAAATTTTCAAGTTTTCAAAAATAAAACACAAATCAGGTATCACATTTAAATGACCCAATATTTGTGCATCAAGTAAAAGCTTAATACATTTTCTACAGAAAGTCAAAATACAAAAATAGCTGTAGCTTTAAAACTACTGAACCTTAAAAAAAGAATTAATATTTTTGCCAATGTTCATATTATGCAGAACTTATCTGGTGATTTATTGTAAATAAATTATATATATATATATATATATATATATATATATATATATAAATAAATAAATAAAAGGTGTACCCATAAGAAATGTCGTTTTACAAAATTCCCTTTTTGTAAAATGAGGGTGATTTTGAAGTAAAATATTCTTCAAATGCAGTTTTGACACTAAAAAAAATGACATTACTTATGAGTACATCTATATATATATATATATATATATATATATATATATATATATATATATATATATATATATACTGTAATATATACATCGATTAGTCCGGCTTTGATTAACCCGGTTTCATTATAGTCCGGTTTGAAATTTCCCAAACAAAAATTTTTACTTGAAAAAAATCCTACTAAAAAGTGTTTTTGAAAAAAATAACACAAATAAGTTTTCATAAAAAATGATTTTTGTACACAAATTTTCAAGTTTTCTTTAAAACTTTATTATGAAAACATAATAAAAAAACGAAATTATATATATATATATTATGCGTAATGCATGCGCAGTTTATAGTTTTTAGTGGTTTCTTTATGTTTTTCTATTAGTTTTCGATTCGCAACTTTTCTAGATTATGAAAACATGATAAAAAACGAAATCGTATATGCCCATTATGCGCAAAGTCGATTTTTTGATAATTAAATTTTAATAATCCATTTGAAAATAAATGTATAAACCCCTGATTTTGTTCTGTTTATACATACAAACATTTGAATATATTACCCTCGTTTTATTTATCGAAAAATAGGAAAAAAAAATGTTTGGAACTAATTACTTTTTTTGGATTTAGTTAATGTTTCGATTAGTCCGGTTAATCAGTGGAACCGATTAGCCGGACTATGCGAGGTATTCCTGCATTATGAAATATGTATTTTTATAATTTAAAAATAAATTTATGAAAGTACAATACACAGAATAGCTTCTAGGAATTGTAATATTAAATTAAATGGACTAGAAAAAATACTATTGAAATTATATCGTAATTGCTTGTTTATTAATTGAATAATAATGTAATTAGAATCAGCAAATTGAAAACACATACAGGTGGAGAAATAATTGCTCTAAATTATCTACAATTGAATCGATAATTTGTTTTCTATAGTTATTAAATTTTGCACGTAACTAATTAATGAATTCTTAAGTAATGTTTAATTCAAGTGAAAAGGAATTTGCTGTTTTATACAAATGAATTGTTTTAAAATATTTATAAAGTAATTTTGCAGAATTAATTCCATAATCACTTTCAATTTCGATAGTGACTTTCTGTATCTATTTTATACTCCATTTAGTTTTTTTATTTTCTATATACCTGATTGAGTTCGAGATATTGAATCGAGATTTTACACATATTTTTTAATAAAAATTAAATTTAAAAAAAAATTTAAATTGAGTATGTGAAATAAAACATATATTGAATTAATTTATACTCATCAAATTTTTTCGTACATCCGTTATTTCACTTAATTATTTTTTTATTTACAAACCAGTTTTTTGTCAAATGATTCATGATTAAAAAATGTATACCGTGTTAACACTAGATTTACGAAGCAAGTCAATTTGACTCATTTCAGATTTTATTGCCATATATATAGAAAACTTAAATATTATTTTTTAAAAACATATGTTGATTTTTAATTACATAATGGCATATATACAAATATTAATTCATTCCCTCCACTCACTCCTTAATTTTGTATTTTCGAATGTGGTATACCTATTTTTACTGTTATGAGTCAAATTGACTCATTAAATGATTTTATAATTACACATGAAATTTATGTCTTGCATGAAGAAATTTCGTATAACAATCCTAAAAACAACTGATACGTAAGCTTTCGTGTTCAATCAATTCAAAATGAACACAGTGAAAAATTGAAAACAGATAAATTTGCTTTGATTTCAAAAATGTGGAATAAATTTATTGAGAATAGCTAGGCTTGGTATAAACCTGATGCAAACATAACAGTCGATGAAAAATTGTTCCCAACTCAAGCTAGGTGCCGATTTACTCATTACATGGGAAATAAACCAGATAAATTTGGCATAAAATTTTGGTTAGCATCCGATGTTAGAAGTAAATATCTTATAAATGGTTTTCTATACTTGGGCAAGGATGAAACTCGAGAATCGAATATTCCCTTGAACGAATTTGTTGTGTCTAAGCTTGCAGAGCCATATTTAGGTTGTGGACGAAGTATCACCACAGACATTTTTTTTATAAGCCTTTCACTTGTAAAAAAGTTACTTGTAAAAAAAAACTACCTTGGTTGGCACTATACGTACAAACTGAAAAGAATTACCTAAAGTTGCCAAAGCTAAGAAAGATAAAATGACACGGTATTCTACAAAACTTTATAAATCGAAGAATTATTCTCTGACTATTTATAAAAACAAGCCCAATAAAAAAGTTCTACTACTAAGCTCAAACTATAAAAATGTAAAAATTGAAAAAAATAAAAAACGTGTACGGGAAATAATGACATTTTATAATAGTACCAAGTATTATGTGGATGTATTTGACCCAATAGCTTAAAAATATAGTGTTAAAGCAGACTCTCGCTGATAGCCTCTTCAATTTTTCTACAATATCTTAGATTTAGCAGCTATCAATGTTTGGATCTTATATAAAGGAACAACTCAAGTAAATATTTCAAGAAAGGACTTTATTTTCCAATTGGCTGAAGAACTAAGAGGTGACTATAGAGATGAAATCAATAACACTTCCATTCCATTATCGAAAATGCAAAATATTGAAGTACGGAAGAATTGTCAAGTTCAAGCATCATGCAATAGAAATAGATGTAAGAACATTTGTGCTAAATGCAATAAAAATGTCTGGGGAAAATGTATTTTAAAAACTGAGTTTATATATAAAAAAATGTTTTCAATAAAGTTTTTTTATAATAATTAAATCATTTAAATTAAATTAAAATTGTTTCTTTCAAAAAAAATAAATTTTATGTATGAGTCAAATTGACTCACTTTAGTAAAAATACAGCCGTAAATCTAGTGTTAATCTCATAGTTCATATTTGCGTGTATTATTTCTTATAAAATGTTTTAAGTGTCTAAAAAAACTAGATCGTTACAAAGATGCACACATGTTTAAATTACTTAAATAAATTCTTAAGAACAATGTGGAAGATAATACATATACATAACTTTTATTGTTTATTGTTATAATTATTATAAATATAGAGAAAGGCGATAAGAGGATTCGATAACAGGATTTATTATGAAATATATACTAGATATGTGATAATATTTAAGCTTATTAAAATTATTAATAAACAGTATATACGATATTTTCGGTAGATTGTGATTTAGATTCTAACCGCTTAAATATTTTTATTGAGGTCGACAAATTAAGAACGAATTGTGTAATTTTACACAATGAGACTTTTAGAAAAAGAACTGTGTAAATTTTTCTAGATATTATCTACATATATTCAGTATTTATTATAAATAAAATCGATCAGTTGCATTAGATTTAGATTTAAAAAAATCCTGGATATTTTTAAATATATTTTCATTGACCATTATTTTTAAATTTAATTACATTAAAAGTAAATATAAACACATTTTAAAAAAATGAATATAAATAAATGTTTTCAAGTTTATTTTTCATGAATTTTAATATTCTGAATCATTTAAAGGATCAAGGTTCTTTGATACTTTTTAATCATATGTAATAAATAATGACAACCAGGATTTATGCTATGCTGGCTTTTTAATGAATTCATTAGAATAATTAACCAAATAAAAATATAAATACTACGTTTTTGAAATATACGATCGAATATCGATTTTATAGTGTTTTGTTCAAGGTATGCAGGTTATTTGCATTTTATTGGAAATTAACTGATTTTTATTTACTAATACAACTTTGTGAGTTTATTTTATAAATACTGTGTGTCTAATGAATAATTACAAATAGGAAATCAATAAAATATTAAATATTTTTATTATATTTAACAGGCTTTAATTTCTAAATTTATTTTTATATTTAAAAAGAAAATTAGGATTAATATAGGATGTTTTTTAAGCGTAATAGAATTTTAAATTGAATCACTATCAAAAGTTCTAACCTAAAACACTATTTATATGTATGTATGTGTCTATGTATGTGTATATATATATATATATATATATATATATATATATACATACACACCACACAAGGGAGATATATATATATACGGTATATATATATATAACACGGTACTTCTATAACACGGTACTTCTATAACACGGTTTTGCTTTAACACTGTTCGAGAATTGGGGAAAACCCTCATACAACACGGTAACTTAGAACACGGTTTCACTCTAACACGGTTTGAGAATTAGATAAATCCCTGTACAACGCTTAAGTTTTTAAGGACAAAATTCGAAATTAGGGAAAACTCCGTACAACACGGAACGAAATAATAGCTTTTAAGTGCACAAGATATCTCATTGGAAATTTTTCATTTGAGCGCGTATGTCGTATCAGATTTGCGTGCAGAATTTTGAAATTTATTAGAATTTGAAATCCATTTTGTTTGTGGAGTGTTAAGTACATTTGAAAATTTTGTGTTTTTCTTTGTACTATATTATACATAGGTTAAAAATTTTCTGGTGCGTACTATTCAACCTTTTTTAGAAATGGTAATTCTGTTTTTCATTTCTATGAATTAATTTGTAGCCCTGAACTATGTCTGACGGAAATAAAAAAATACCTTAAGACATTTCATCTGGTCAGAACGAAAATTACAGATTTTACTCTCAGCTAAAAGCAAGCAATCTAGAATAACAGATTTTTTGCGAAAAGTAGAACATAGAACTCAAGACAATGCTGAAGAAAGTTCAGAAGATGAGGATAACTTCTCAAAAAAAAAAAAAAAAAAAAAAAAAACGCTCTCGGTTAATGGTGCTTATTAGTAATGACGAAGAAAACATTATTTAATACATATTAATATATAATACTTTTGATGAAAATTGCTTTAATAAATATATTTCTCTTAATTTAAAAAATATAATAGTATATTTTTCTAATTTTTGGAACCTAATTCCCTTTTTTGCATTAATTTTTTTGTTTCGTATAACACGCATTCGTATAACACGGCATTTTTTTGGAACGTAACAACCGTGTTATTCGGGTGTTACTTGCAATATATAAGAGAGAGAAAATTAGAATTGTGTGTATTAATTGTGTGTATGTATGTTTGTATGTGTGTGTGTGTATGTGTATGTGTGTGTTTATATATATATATATAGAGAGAGAGAGAGAGAGAGAGAGAGAGAGAGAGTATTTTTTAAGTTAGATAAAACTTTCGATAGAGATTCAATTTAAAGTTCTATCAAGCTTTAAAAAAACCTATATTAGAAAAATCGATTAAAACAGGGAGAGAGAGAGACGAGGAGAGAGAGAGACGAGGAGAGAGAGAGACGTGGAGAGAGAGACGAGGAGAGAGAGAGACGAGGAGAGAGAGAGACGTGGAGAGAGAGACGAGGAGAGAGAGAGAGAAGAGAAGAGAGATATGGGGGGAGAGAGACAAGGAGAGAGAGAGACGAGGAGAGAGAGAGTATTTAGATTAGATAAAACTTTCGATAGAGATTCAATTTAAAGTTCTATCACCCTTAATATGTGTGTGTGTGTGTATGTGTATATATGTATATATATATAGAGAGAGAGGAGAGGGGAAAAGGGGGAGAGATAGAGAAAGAAAGAGAGAGTTTTTAGGTTAGATAAAACTTTCAATAGGGATTTAATTTAAAGTTCTATCACGTTTAATATGTGTTTGTGTATGTATGTGTGTGTTTATATATATATAGAGAGAGAGAGAGAGAGACGAGGAGAGAGAAAGTTTTTAGATTAGATAAAACTTTTGATAGAGATTCAATTTAAAATTCTATCACCCTTAATATGTGTGTGTGTGTATGTGTATATATATATAGAGAGAGAGAGAAAGAGAGAAAGAGAAAGTGAGAGAGGGAGAGATAGAGAAGGAAAGAGAGAGTTTTTAGGTTAGATGAAACTTTCGATAGGGATTTAATTTAAAGTTCTATCACGTTTAATATGTGTGTGTTTATATATATATATATATATATAGAGAGAGAGAGAGAGAGAGAGAGTATTTTTTAAGTTAGATAAAACTTTCGATAGAGATTCAATTAAAAGTTCTATCAAGCTTTAAAAAGACCTATATTAGAAAAATCGATTAAAAATGTCATTCGAATAAACTTGTAGTTTGAATCTCAAATTCAGTATTGAATTTTTCTGTTCAATAATCAGTATATGTGTGTATTTTGTCATAGTATTTTATATTAATAGAACATGAATTTAAGATATTCAAATGACAAATGTGTGACCTCTCAATAACTTGTTTTATTCATTAATATCAAATGTATAATAATTTATCAATAAATATATGTCAATAGCGAAATTATATACATATGTTTATATATATATATAAAGTTATATTTAGACAGGATATTACGATACACGTTGAAGAACAACTCGATAGATACGAAGGTAATTTCGAATTGACGTAATTAAAACTGCGATTACGAAATGTTGCTCTCGAATTTTCTGACCTTGTCAAGGTTAAAATTATTGTATAGATTGTGTGTAGACAAACATTAAATATCTGGTCGTTTCATGGATATTCCGAATTTCGTTTTTGCATTGATTCAATGATAAGTGAAAGTCGATGACTAATTTATGGAATTTACATCGATATACATTTTTTTAATTCATGTCTCATACAATTGTTATTCACTTATACAACAGGGAATCGGCAATGAATTTTAATCAATCAAAAAATAAATATGTACTTTTCTAGTTGCGTCAGTGATTTGAAATGAAATCGAATAGAGAATGTTGATATCATAGATTTGTTTTATATAAATACGTTACAGTAATGATTTTATTTAGCTTGAATTTGAAAGTACGGTATAAATAGTTAAATTATAATTAAAAAAAATGAATATTTATATGATATAATAATTAGTTGTAAATAATTTTGTAAAAATTAAACATTATAAAAACATATATAATCTTAATTAAACACATGTAATACTACAATACAAAAAGTTAATACTGGTTTATATAGAGTATTTTTTACTGATTATTAAATAAATTCTATATTAAAAAATGATAAATATTCGTACATGAAAACCGAATTTTATTAAAAAAAACATAAACTTCGCGTGCACTTTTTTATTAAGAACTAATTTGTGTAGAAAACCCAATTACCTAGATTAAATCTTGGAATAAACGTTTCTTGTGAATTCTGATTTCGATTACATAAAATGAATAAAGGATTTGAATTCGTTAATATTTTAAAATCGTAATCTTTGTGGTCTCTGACAGTTGTACATGCATTTTAAAATAAATTTATGATGATTAAAACGAAAATACATTTGTTTATTAATAGTGTTTTTATAGCTGTTAAATAATTCATTATTTTTTTGGTTAGGGTTTTTTTTTCAACATATATAGATCATCCAAATGTGACGCTTAGATTTGTGTTTTATTACAAAGAAACATATGTATAGTTTCTTTTGTTTATTTTTAACTAAACACAAATCTAGGCATCACTTTTGGATGACTATCTCTCTCTCTCTCTCTCTCTCTCTATATATATATATATATATATATATGTGTGTGTGTGTGTGTGTATGTATAAAGTTATAATACTGTTTTTTTAGGTTAGACAGAACTTTCAATAGGGATTCAATTTAAAGTTCTATCACTCTTAAAAACACCTATATATATATATATATATATATATATATATATATATATATATATATATATATATATATATATAAATAACCTAAAAAGACACTATTATATCTTTATATATACATACACACACATGTATATATAAAGTGTTTTTGGATTAGATAAAATTTTCTATAAGGATTCAATTTAAAGTTTTATCACGCTTAAAAAACAGCCTATATAAGTATCGATATTAAATCTAGAACAATGAAGCTATCTTCAAGAGACTTTCTTTTAATCACTTTCTTTATTTTAATAGTTATAATAATTACCCTGTACAGGTGAACACCTAAGGACGATGTCAGTAATAACAATAAAACCGGTTGTAAAGAAAAAAATTAGAAGAAAGTGGACCCAAAGGCACTATACGAGTTCTGAAAATAGAATTTAATAGAATTTATAATACAATTCAATGTCACAAATGTACTTAAATTATTTTATGTTAGACATGCTTTATTATCTGAATTGAGGTTTTATTATGTATGTTTTCGGTTTAAAGCTTTACTCAAATTGTAGGATTTTGAAACATGAGAATTGTTTTATGACTAAGAAACAACATTTTCAAGTTTGTTGAACTAAAAATGACTTTTTATTTTTAATCTTTTATGTAATAACTTTTATACATTCCTGTTGTAGTTACCGATTTTATGAAAGTATATATATATATATATATATATATATATATATATATATATTAGGTCTACCGGAAAGTTCTGTCCGATAATGCCATCTCAAGTTTCAAAGATGAGTCGTTCTACAGAAATGGAATTCACAAATTACCATCACTCTGAGAAAAATCATTAATAGGGAAGGAAAAATTATATTTTTCGGTAAATATTAATAAATATATTGAAAATGAATTATTTTTTTAAATTCAAAAACCGACAGAACTTATCGATAGATCTAATGTATATATATATATATATATATATATATATATATATATATATATATATATATAAATTCTATTCTTTTTTGAATTATTATTCTAAAGTAAGAGAAATTGAATGTAATTTATACAAGTTTTATAAACAAGTAATATTTAAAATGTATATTAAGAAATGTCTGGAAAATTATGATTGGATATACTTTATTTTTTTTAACCAAACTAATTAATTGTTTATTATAAACGTTTTGTACTTTTAGTTAAAACGTACTAGTTTGTAAAACTTGTATAGTAAAATGATTATAACTGGTGAATAATATAAGAAATGGTGATATAAAAAGTCAGATATACATTTATTAACTGTAATAAAATTGAAAAAGTCATCGAAGCAAAAAAAATTTAAAGAAAGTAAAAATGAATTACGAGACATTCCATTAAATAATTGTACTGGTCAGTTTGTTTTAGTTGAATGCTTAATTATTGTATTTGTTTAGGAAAATACTTTTCTTTATTGATTTAAATAAAAAAAGGTTGAAAAAAGTTTTCCGTTATTTAATATTTTAATATAGAGCTGTATAATACTTAAAGTATTTTTGATGGCTGATTTTTTTATTATTAAATGTTGATAGTATTTTTTTATATATATATATATATATACATATATATATATATATATATATATATATATATATATATATATATACACCTGGGTCTGTTTTTATCCGGTAGATACGTTCCGCAGAAAACCGCATTAAAAAAAATCGCACAAAAGAAGACTTAACTAAAAAAAATAGGGATACGTTTTTTTAATTTTCAAAAACCGCATAAAACCAAAGCAACAAAGTGAAATGACTCTAAAATTCGCATAAAAAATCAGGAAATGAAGAATGCCTAAAAAAAAATTTCAAATATCTGAATAAAATTGATACAAAACATAGCTTTTTTACTTTATTTTTTTATTAACTATTTAATTTTATTCAAAGCAAGATGTACATATGGGTAATTTATTTTAAATTTTTTCATACATATTTGAAAATACGGGTTCGTTTATGAACTGGTGTAAAATCAGATTTGTCATTAGAGGAAACACAAACAGAATTAGCGCCGACTTCTGTCTCGTTTTGTGTTAATTTTTCTGGCGACAATGTAAGAATCAGTGATTGAACTTTGAGACGATGATTTTACTAATTGTTTATGAAGCTCGCGATATTCAGACATACAATTATTTAGCTGTCGTTGGAATTTAAAAGCTCATTCAGAATTCGTGTCATTAACAAGAAAATGATTTTCCAATTGATTACAAAGTTGAAGACCTTCCCAAATCATTTTTGCAGTAAAGGGAACAAGTTCTACTTCTGTTTCATTATCTTTTTCTAAATCTTCTACGGTATCTAAACTTATTGCAATAATATCATTGTCACTTAAGGCATTAACCATCCTTTGCTAGCCGAAAATTCCTTATCAATTTGAGAAGCGGAAGTAAATGGCTCTGATTCCTTCATTTGTTCATAAAACTGAAGAGCTTTTCGTTGAATTAAATAACCGCTTAAAGGAATTCTTAAAAAAATGTATAAAAAGATAATAAGAAGAAATATGAACCGCATAACTTCAAAATCGCATTAAAATAATCCGCACAAAAACAGACCCAGCTGTATATATATATTATATCGAAATTTGAGGTTAGAAATTTATCAATAAGACACAATTTTTGAAAGAAAAATTCATGTTTATTGGTATCAATGTAAAGTAAAAACATGGGAATTATAAATAGATTACAATGTCACTCAAATAGCTTCCTTTATCTCGTCGGCAGACGCCCACTCTTTTGTCGAAATTTTAAAGAACGCTGTACAATAAATGAGGCTGTATTTCAGCTATAAATGCACAAATTTCACATTGACGTTGTAAAATTTTTACCATTTTTATAGTAAATTTTCATTATTAAAATGCGTTGTTCAAGTATATAGCGATCTATCATTAAAATTTTTCATGTTTTTAATAAATAAATGTTAAATAATGACAGTTAAATATTTGACATTTTATCAAATAATAGCCAACTGATTTCCTAACCTCAAATTTGGATACTTTATACATATATATATATATATATGTATATGTGTGTGTGTGTGTGTGTGTGTGTATGTATGTATGTGTGTGTGTATGTGTGTGTGTATGTATGTGTGTGTGTGTATATGTATGTGTGTGTGTATTTTACTGTATGATCACTAGTGGGAAAAATCAATGTGTTACAAATCCACAACAATAATACTAGTATTTGCAATGAATCGAGAAACTATGAATTGTAGGAGAAACTCGGACTTTACTCCATCATTTCGAAAATACCGTGTACTGTCACCTTCATTACGAGTGAAACTAGCATGTATTTCTCTCTCAGTCGTTCGATTTCTTACTTATATCACGCGCCGAGTCACTGATCAAGGATCAACCCACGACAAAACAATTGCTCCACGACAACACGTCTTGCAATCATGGTTTCACTTTCCAATAACCGGCCAACGACCATTGGAAATAAATACGTATGTATATACAAAAGTTTAATACACCTCTACTATATGCATATATACATACGTACGTATATGTACATTGAGTGAGTAAGTCATTACAAGCGGTCTTGTGGTCCAGGGGCGATGCTGTATTGTCAGCTGTGTACGTCAACATGGTGATTTTTTCGTTTTATTTCTTTATCGACGATCAACTTATATTACCTCAGTTGAAGTTCGTCGGATACACGCACAACTAGAATGATATATCAGGTTGTATAGTCGTATGAATGTATTTTACATGTAATTATGATTAATGAATTGTGAACTCGTGTGCTGAGAAGAATTCGTATTGTATTGAATCATTTTCTAGAGATAATTCTGATACTGAAACAAATGTTAAGTCAAAACGTCTTTTGGGATTATCAAGTTTTAATAAACCGAATAAGGAGTGACAAGAAATGAACATTCACTTATTATGGTTCTCTATATTTGAATTGTAATATTTTATTGACGTTGTCATAACCTTCAACAAGTATTTACAGATCAGTTTACTAAGTAGTGCATTTTTTTTGCAAGGTTTTCCTTTTTATTCAGAAATTTATTGTTTCCAATAACTTTTTCAATAGAATAAATAATTATATAATAATGTTACTAAAATATTGCAATGGTATTTCCTCATAGATACGTTTTTTTTATATTAAAAAGTAGACATTGCTGGAATTTATTAATAAATATTTATATAATAAACATAAATTTATATAATAAACATGATTTATTAATAAATAATAAGTTATTGAAGCAATTGATCGATACGTTGTAAATGTAAAATCAATTTTAAGACATTTATAAGGTTATCCAAATGTGACGCCTAGATTTGTGTTTTATTAAAAAGAAACATGTGTATAGTTTTTATTTTTGTTTCTTTTCAATAAAACACAAATCTAAGCACCACAGTTAGTTGACCATAAATATGTCTTAAAATTGATTTTATATTTACAAAGCATCGATCAATTGGTTCAATTACTTATTATTTATTAATAACTCATGTTTATTATACAAACTTATATTTATTAATAAATTCCAACAAAATCTACTTTTTAACATAAAAAATATCTATACAAGTTTATAGTTTTTTTTAAAAAAAAAATAAAATACCAATCTAGGCGTCACATTTGGATGACCCTGTTAAACTATATCAATTATTGACATTATAAAAAAATAAATTAAATCATTAGTAGTATTTAAAAATCAACTTGGTAGTAAATACATTCTTTATGTATTTTTTTTAAAAAAAAGGTACAAAATATATTTTTTTATAAACTTCATTTAATGAAGAAATAGCATTTTGCTACTAGCTGTCATTTTTGATTGCATCAATTGTCTATTTAATTAATTAATATGTCATGTAGTTAAATATGCCATGTAGTTTAATATGCCATGTAGTTAAATAATATCTAAAGAATTTCAGTCTTTTTAATAAAACACAAATCTAAGCGTCACATTTGGATGGCCATATAAATGTCTTAAAATTGATTTTACATTTACAAAGCATTGATCAATTACTTCAATAACTTATTATTTATTAATAAACCATGTTTATTATTAAAAAAATATGTTTATCATATACATTTTTATTAATAAATTCCAAAAAAATGTACTTTTTAATATAAAAAAAAATATCCATACATGTGTATAATTTCTTTTGATTGTTTTTTTTAATAAAACACATCTATGCGTTACATTTGGATGACCTTGTTGTATTAAATCAATTATTGACATTAATAAAAAATAAATTAAATCATTAGTAGTATTTAAAAATCGACTAAGTAATAAATAAATTCTTTATGTATTTTTTTTAAAAAAAAGATACAAAATATACTTTTTCATAAACTTTATTTAATAAAGAAATAACATTTTGCTACTGGCTGTCATTTTTGATTACATCAATTATCTATTTAATTAATTATATTTTGTCGATTTTTTCCGATAAAAAAGTATCCTCAAAATTCAATTTAGTAGTAAAAACTGTGATTGGTTAAATTAAAAATATTTTAATGAAATTATCTTTGAATTAGTTTTAATATTTATAAAATTTTGGTTAAATACAAAAGAATAGATGTGTTAAAAATATTTTTTCATAAATAAATTTGAAATGTGAAAAACGTGATAGATAGTTAATGGTTCATTGACTTAAAAAATATGTCATTTAGTTAAATAATATCTAAAAAATTTCAGTCTTTAATAAAATACAAATCATGCGTCACATTTGGATGACCATATAAATACCTTAAAATTGATTTTACATTTACAAAGCATCGATCAATTGCTTCAGTAACTTATTATTTATTAATAAACCATATTTATTATAAAAAATTATATTTATTATATAAATATTTATTAATAAATTCCAACAAAATGTACTTTTTAATATAAAAAAAATATCCATACATGTGTATAATTTCTTTTGATTGCTTTTTTTTAATAAAACACATCTATGCGTTACATTTGGATGACCTTGTATTGTATACATTTTTGACATTAATAAAAAATAAATTAAATCATTAGTAGTATTTAAAAATCAACTAAGTAATAAATAATTTTTTTATGTATTTTTTTTAAAAAAAGATATAAAATATATCTTTCATAAACTTTATTTAATAAAGAAATATCATTTTGCCACTGGCTGTCATTTTTGATTGCATCAATTATTTATCTATTTAATTAATTAAATCTTGTCGATTTTTTCCGATAAAAAACATCCTCAAAATTTAATTTAGTAGCAAAAACTTTGATTGGTTAGATTAAAGAAATTTGAATGAAAACATCTTTGAATTAGTTTTTCTAGTTCAATGCTTATTTAATATTTACAAAAATGTGATTGAATATAAAAGAATCGATATGTTAAAAATATTTGTTCGTAAATAAATTTGAAATATGCCATTTAGTTAAATAATGTCTATGGAATTTCAGTGAACTAAAATCGTTAAAATTTTGATGAACACATATAAAATTCCAAAGAAACGAATACAATAGAGATGTAATAAAATAAAAAAATCTCTTCGTTATAATTCTAAATGAATTGTATGAATAATTTGACCTTGCCGTAATACAATAAGAAATGTACTCTACCAGCATCATTTGCTAATTTTAGTACGTTATTGGATGAAGACTTCTCTGAGAATTCGATACGATCTCTAGAGAAAAAGATTTTTTTATAATGAAAAAACAGTTGTTTATGCGGTGATATTTTTTGATTTAGTCATGATTTTTATTAAATGCTTCCATCATTTTATATCCGTTTTATTAATAATATTAAACTTTTGCTTTTCTGCTTTAATCTTTTTCATAGTTTCGTTCTTTCATTTTTTTTTTATACTGGACAATAAAATTACACTACTCTTTTTATTTTATCTCACAATTCATAAAAATCTATATAAATTCTAATTTTAATACGTAGTTAATTTTTATTAAAACTGTAATTAAAAAAGATATGAATTAAAACAGCTGATAATACAACTCATTTACTTTAATTATACTATTTTTTGGGTGTAAGTTATTCACGCATATCATTTGATAAGAAAAAATATGTACAGGAATTCATAAAATTTAAAACTTATTAAATTAATTGCATTTTGTCAAGAGAAAACATTTTTCAATTAGACTTTCATATTAAGTAGAATTAATTAAAATCGGCAAGGTCAATATTTTGATAATATTTATATGTGCAATATAATTTTAAGGTTATGAATATAAAGTCATTTATATATATATAAATGAATAAAAAAGTTTTTGTAAAAAATATTTAATTATTGTAATTACACTTGATTAAAAGTAACTAAAAAGAATTGAAATATATTTAACTTAAAATGTTTACATCTATTTTTTTGATTAAAACATATTATTGTAAGTTTTTATTGCAGATTATATACAGAAAATGAATTTCAATTTATTTCCTGTGAAATAAATAAAATTTTACATTTTTTCCAAATAAATATTTTAGGCTAAGCTTGAAATGCCAAATAACATTTTTTTACTCTGATATAAAGAAAAATATTTGAAATATATTTTAAATTAATATTTATTCAAATGATTAGTTGATCTGGCTATATTTTTAATTACAAAATATTTTTGCTGTCTACTAACAAAGTTCTAGCACTCATATGAGCTATAATTGAAATTGTTTGCGGCCTATGTTGTAATATAAAACTGCGGTGTTCGTTATAATAGAAACAAAGAATAAAAAGTCAGATGCTTATCTTGTTTCGAACGAAGTTGTCTATCATAATTTGATAAATTACATGTAGCGTTTAAATTAACCGGATTGAAGTATTTAAAATCAATCAAATGAAATAATATAATAAAGTTGCAAAATAGCTATTGTTATAAAGTAAAGAATCCAATGCTGTATTGTTTATTTATAACAATATTTGATTATTTTTAAAAAAATCTATTCAATGTGATATGATTTTTTTTTTATAATTTACTGATTTACAAGTATATATAAAGTCATCCAAATATGACGCCTAGATGTGTGTTTTATTAAAAAGAAACATGTGTATAGTTTTTTTTTTAATGTAACACAAATCCAAGTGTCACATTTGAATGACAAGTTTTTTTAAAAAAATTCATTGAATATAATTTTAAAAAGATATTTCGAAATAAATATTAAATTATGTATTTTACAAAATGTGTTAGCATGTAATTTAACATTTATAATGACAATAAAAATATAAATATGTAAAAATATAACCTTTTATTTATTTGATGACATAATATTTGTATTGAATTTTTTTTTAAAAAAACATCAAATAATAAATATGACTGCGTCAATTGAAACTTGAAATATTTATGAATATATGCACCTGCATAAATATTTTTAATTGAATATTAAAAATATAAACTAAATTACAATTGAAAATAAATATCATTGATATGGTCCTTTATTATGATATTTTATAATAATGAATATTCACAAATAAATTACATTCAATACAAATTTGTTGAGTCAACGATATGATTCAAACTATTCATAAAATTTATGTTTACATTTATGACGAATAAAATTGATGTAATTGAAAAATTGAAAGTAAAATATTGATTTAAACAATATACTTGCATATTTTGCTATTGATTCATTTTAGAATTGTTTGTAGGTGAATAATAATAATTTGAATAATGTATATATTTTTAAATATTATATAGAGTCATTTAAATGCGACGCCTAGATTTGTGTTTTATTAAAAAGAATAAAAAAAAAACTATACATATGTTTCCCTATACACCACCCTATACACATGTTTTTTTCGATAAAAGACAAATCTAGGGGTCACATTTGGATGATTCTCTCTCTCTCTCTCTCTCTCTCTCTCTCTATATATATATATATATATATATATATATATATATATATATAGGCTGTTTTTCAAGTTTGATAGGACTTTAAATTGAATCCCTATCAAAAGTTCTATCTAACCTAAAAAAATACCTTTATATACATACATGTGTGTGTGTATATAAGTGTGTGTGTATGTATATATGTAGGTCTGATAAAGTTGTTTTTTTAGGTTAGATAGAATTTTCCATACAAATTCAAATTAAAGTTCTATAACCTTGAAAAACATCTCTCTCTCTCTCTCTATATATATATATAGAGAGAGAGAGAGAGAGAGAAAGGGAGAGAGAGTTATCAAAATGTGACGCCTAGATTTGTGTTTTATTAAAAGGGAACCAAAGAAACTATACATATGCTTCCTTATACACCACTCTATACACATGTTTATTTTTAATAAAATACAAATCTAGTCGTTACATTTGGATGACTCTCTCTCTCTCTCTCTCTATATATATATATATATATATATATATATATATATATATATATATATATATATATTATATATGGCTATCTCCCTTCCGCTTTTTTTTTTTTTGTACATAGCTTTCAAAAGACCAGAAAAGGGAGATATTTGCTAATATATATATATATATATATATATATATATATATATATATATATATGGGCTGTTTTTTAAGCTTGATAAAACTTTACATTTAATCCCTATCGAAAATTCTATCTAACCTAAAAAACACCTTTATGTGTATGTATGTATATATGAAGGTATGATAAAGTTAGTTTTTTAGGTTAAATAGAACTTTCGATTGGAATTCAATTTAAAGTTCTATCATCCTTAAAATACATTTCTCTCTCTCTCTTTATATATATATATATATATATATATATATAGAGAGAGAGAGAGAGAGAGAGAGAGAGAGAATGTGGGTTAATCAAATGTGACGTCTAGATTTGTGTTTATTAAAAAGAAACTATGCACATGTTTTTCTATCTAACCTAAAAAAACATTTTTCTCATATTTTTGTACACACACACACATACATACATACATACATACATACATACATACATACATACATACATATATATATATATATATATATATATATATATATATATATATAATGTGTTTTTTAGGTTAAAAATAACTTTCGATAGGGATTCAATTTAAAGTTCTATCATGCTCAAAAAACACCTATATAATTAGGTGTGAAATTAATAACAATAAAAATGCATAATTTTTATTTAAATATCATTTATATAATATCTTTATAAATTAATATCTTATGATTTACTTGTTGTTAAAAGTTTTTACCTTATTTTGATAAAACTGAAATTCGATCACTGGTTTTATATAATCCATTCGAAATAATCGATTGCATAATAACGAATATTGATACGTATTTTTGAAAAAAATCTCAATTTTCATAAATAAAGAATCGAATAACTAACAGAATTATTTGTAAACAAAAAAGAATACAAATTTGGGGTGAATGTATCATAATTTGTCCAAAAAAACCTCGTTCAACTTGACTTTTCGAAAGTCATTAGCGTATGCGAATCATATTTTAATCGTTTCGATCATTTGAATAAGACTTTTTGCAAGAAGTTTTTGTCTTAATGAATAAATTTATTCTAGAGCGATGTAATTATATTTTCTAATCGTTATAATATATACATATATATATATATATATATATATATATATATATATATATATATATATATATATAAATACATACATACACATATGCTATAAACTGTTAATAACGGTAACAATAATTGCGTTCCCATATATTAGAAATTAACCACAATACGACCTTTATATGATTCAACGGTTTACTCTCGATTGTTACATGATAGATGTATAAGATAATAATGGTAAAAAGATAACGGGTTTTTGAGTGTAAAAGGTATAAATGTGAAATGAACTTTCGGTGTAACGTTTTCGTTTCACTTTTACTTACAGTGTCCTGTGGTCTGTACATTTTTATGAAAATACGTGCAGAAATTCGAAACACAAATAAGTAGTTACATGAGTTATTGCAGTTTTAATTATGTTTTTGTGTATTAGCACTCCTACGTTTCGAATTGATATTTGTAGACAGACGACCTTGTCAATAAATAAACGTATTTGAATGTTGGAATAAATTATTTTGATTAACTATGGATTGGTTGTTGATTGGAATTGAACACAACGGATATTTTTTGACATTTTCTTCTTTAATAAGTTATTTGGTATATGTGTTAAATCAGCGTTTCTCAACCAGAGAAATAACAGTATTTTTTCGAAATTTTATTGAAAGATTTTTTCAATTCGTGTTATTTTGAATCTAGCCTGGACAAAATAGTAATATCACATTTTTAAAATACTATGTTTATAAATATTGCTTCTTCACATATTTTTATGTAAATAAACTTACTATGTTCTATATTTTCATTTATATTTATGCAAATTATTTTTAAAAAAATCAAAATTTAATTGAAATTAAATTTTAACACGAATGTGGCTTATTATTATTTTGCCTCAAACGCTTCAAATTTAAATCCTGTTTATTTTTGTTATTATAAAGAATGGATATTTATTTATTTATTTCAGATTGTTCTTGTACAGTGAAAAAAATTATTTATTATTATATGATTTATTCTGTGAAATGTTTTCTTTAATTTTTACCTGACTGGTCCGCAAAAAATGTTACTTCGTTTGGCAATCCGTGAACGAAAAAGGTTGGGAACCGCTGTATTAGATAATATATTTTTTTAGTTTATTAACCAGTTAATTGTGTTTGACGTGTATACACATCATTTTCAAATCCAAATTTGGTGTGTTCGACGAGTATACTCGTCATGCGAAAAAAAATTACCATTTGCTCTGAAAATGTATAATTTTAGTAAAAAGGTACTAAATCTTATTTGGTTGTATATTTTATTTATATTATTATTCAAACTGCAATGTTCAATTTTAATTAAAACATTTTTGAAGTGTTATCAAGCAAAATCAAAATCTTATATCATCTTGGTTGATTATTTTCTTTGATATATAGGATATTCCTCGAATTGCTTTGTGAAATTTTGCCTCATACAAACTGGATGTATATTTAACTCTGTATATCAAGTATTATCCGATCACAATTGATATATATATATATATATATATATATATATATATATATATATATATTTATAAATAAGATGTGCAAAAGTTCTCAAACTGTTAATCATTTCTAGTTCGTTGCAAAAAGGTGATTAATATAAGATTGAAAAATAGTTTGAGTTTGATCTTTTATCGATTTCCTCAGTTATTATCAAAATAAAGTACACCCGTTCCTCAATTTACACGGAGTATCCGTTCCACGTGGATTCGTTTTACGCGAATGAAAATCGCGTAAATTGAGTTTGTCAGTACAATAGAAAAAATATTGGAAATAAAAGTCATTAAAGTTGTAGAAACACATACTTATTTCACATAGCTTAACAAAAAAATAATGATAGATAAATTTTATTCAGTGTCACTATCGACTGTAATTCAAAATAATCAACTTTTTATATATTTATATCGTGTTTTTATACGTTCAAGTAAGAATTTGCGTCACTCTGATATATAAAAAATTCCATAAAAAATTATATAAAATTACATCTATCTGACTGCGTATAAAAAGTGCCGCGTAAATCAATACCGTGTAAAACAAGTCCTGCATAGATAGAGGTATAATTTGCCGCGTAAAAAAAGTCCCGCGTAAATTGAGGGACGAGTGTATAAGATAAAGTGGTAAAGCAATTAGTTAAAAAAATAGTTTGTCATTGTTAATTTTCATCCTTTAGATGGGTGATTTTGATAGCGATGATCACGCAGTTTTACACACCAAAAAAAATAAAAAATGCGTTCAGCTTGTTGACATTTTCTGAAGAAATCAACAGCAGTGACTCGGAAAAGTATTTTTACATATAAATATCTAATCCTTCTTCATTTTGCTTTCGTTTTTTTTTAATCAAAATATATAATAGGTTCATTTGTCCTGCATTTGACGTATATACTCGTCATTGCATGAGAGATTTTTAAAACTAAATTCCACAATTGTACATCTTTATAAAATATTATTTCTCATTTCAATTTTGTGTACTAATCTTTATTTTTATTTATTACTATTTGATTTTATGTACATGGAAATATTTAACTACATTTACCATACAGTATTTACACAGTTGCATTCGTAGTTAACTTTAGTACAGTTGTTTAATTAATACTTATTATTTTTACAGATAATTTATTTTGTATAGTTTTTTTATAACAATGAAATGTAAAGCGAATATTAATCACAAAACAAATATAATATAAAACTAATATGAGGTATGACAAATGGTTAATTATAGATATTGTTTGTTACATGGTATTGTATAAATAAACTTACTTAAGTATGTAATGTTATGTGCTAGGAATATTTTATTGATTACTAATGTTTTTGCGTATTAAATTCAAAACAAAGCTTCATATTAAATAAATACTCGTGAAAACCTAATTACACGACTTTACTATTTTTGACTAAATATAAATCAGTATGTAATTAGTTGATTTATTATTTGAATGCTACCACATTTATATACATATATATATATATATATATATATATATATATATATATATATATATACATACTAGGTGTATTCGTAAGTAACATCGTTTTTTGATACTGTACAAAATTTTATTTTATTTGAGAATTAATACAATTTTAATCTATAATATAATCTCCATCGTTATTGACAATCTTTGCTCATTTCTCTAAAAAACTTTCTATTTCCTTTTTGTAAAATGGGGATGATTTTCAAGTAAAATATTCTTCGAGTGCAGTTTTAATAGTTGTTGTGGTAGGATTTTTTCCACGAAGAAAATATTCCATAGATCTGAAAAGGTGGTAATCTGATGGTGCAGCATCAGAAGAATACGGTGGGTGAGAATGTACTTCCCAACCTAACTACAGTATAATTTCTATTGTTATTGACAATTTTTGCCCGTCTCTTGACAAACTTTTTGTTCTCTTTTTGTAAAATGAGGGCGATTTCAAAGTAAAATATTCTTCAAGTGCAGTTTTGATAACTGTTGCAGTAGGACTTTTTTTCCACTAAGAAACTATTCCATAGATCTGAAAAGATTATAATCAGGAGAATACGATGGATGAGAAAGTACTTCCCAACCTAACTCTTTGATTTTTTCTTGGGTGATTCTGGCACTATAATGTCTTGCATTGTCATGCTGCAGAATAACACCTTCTCGAATAATCAGTCTTGGACTTTTTGAATTAAAGCCATGTTTAGTCTATCAAGCTGACCACAATAATATTCAGCACTTATGGTTTCATTAGGATTCAGAACCTCATAGTGAATAATTCCTGTAAAATTCCACCATATTGACAGTAACACTTTTTTAGGGTGAAGACTTGGTTTTGGAGTGGGCAAAAGGTGGTTGTCCTGGTGTTAACCATTGTTTTTTCTTATGTGGATTGCTGTATAGAATCCACTTTTCATCTCCAGTAACAATTTGTTGAAGAAAAGGATATCTATCTAACCTGGATAAAAGTGCACTGCAGATTGTTATAATGGATGGAATTTTGTTTTCAACTGAAAGTTGATATGGCACCCACATTCCTTCTCTTTTCACTTTGTTCAGTTGTTTTAAACAACGTTGTATTGTGGACCATGAAGTTTTAAGTTTTGTGGCTAATTCCTGGATGGTTTATTTGGGATCAGCTTCAGTTTCAACCAACAACAGATTCTTACCAAACTCAACAGGTCTTCCAGATTTGATACCGTCGAAAAGATTGAAATCATCGTTGTTAATTTTTTTAAACCAACCAATGTTCTGCTATCCAAGTCTTCACGATAAACAGCATTAAATGTCATTTGTGACATTAGTGGCATTGTTATGCTTTCGAAACTCATAAAGCATCAAATGTCTAATATGGAACTTATCCACATTTTGCTCTTCTATTCTTACAGGGTTCACCTGATTTGTTTTCAAATTTAACAATAAGCACATTAAATATCAATATATTTAACTAGAATATAGGTTATGTTGTATTAAGTAAAATTATTGTCAGTAGATGGCAATGTTTTTAAAATTTGAAAAAAAACATTACTTATGGGTATATCTAATATATATATATATATATATATATATATATATATATATATATATATATATATATAGTTAATTAAATAGAAATGAATGTACATATAAATATAATTAATTTTATTAACAATTATACATCTTTTTCCATTTAATTAGTTCCTTATATGTTTTACATGCTTGTAAAAAAGTATGAGTTAATGTGGTTAAAATATTTTAAAAATATTTATTATTTCATAGAACGAGAATGGTATTTATAGCATAATAATTTATATATGGAGTCTAATACTTTGTTTGATAATCTGAGTCGTAAATAAAATATTTATTACAATCAGTATCAATGATATTTATATATATATATATATATATATATATATATATATATATATATAGATGTTTTTATGAAAAGGATTAGATCACATTTCCAACAATGGCAATATGTGTTCTTTTTTGATTTTTAATATATAAAGTATATAAAAAGCGCGTGTGTGACAAACATAAAATACAGATTAAATATCTTATTAAATCACTCATATAAAATACCACACTCCCAAAGAGTAATACAACCTTGCACCTTTTACTTTTTATAATCCATATCTATATATAAAAATTGCAGTTGTCCATTTTACAACACCTACGTTTCGTTGTAACGTCAATTAACATAATTTTTATGCATACCGATGTTTGAAATTATTTTATGGTAAAAGTTATGATTATTTTTTTACATATTTTTCGAATTGTGTTCGTAAGAAGATTGTATCAGTCCAATATATTAATTTTAAAAATTACAAAAGATGCATAGTTGAGTGTAGATTGATTTTTTTTAAAAAAATATTTCTATAGCATAGAGAATTTTGAAAATAAATTGAATTTTAAATTTGTCAAAATGACAGATGGTGGCAGCCATGTTTGATTTTGTTTTTCAGTTCATTTTGACATTTCAACTCAGTATGGAAATTATCAATTATCATTGGAACGTTTAAACAGAAGCATTAAAAATAAACATTGAACGTGTAATTCATGAAATTGGACCATAATTATTTGAAAGAGTGATTCAAAATTGGATTTTTTTAAGCTTTAGATTTTATGTTATCTAATGATTTAGTGCCTAGTTCACTGATGTATCTAGGGGCGTATAACATGCCTCGATGCCCGTCATTTACGAGGGTAGTCCCATAAGTACCCGGCCTGACCTAGAGATGGCGGTAGTTGTTTGAAAAATATCACTGTATTAGAAAGTACACAATCTATAAAGCATATATTTCAAGTTTGAGGATGCCACGTTGTTTAGTATTTGTTTGGCAGCCATCAATAGTGAACGTTTTCAGTGAATTTGTGAAAATGGAGAAAATCGGTCATCGTTACGTGATACAATACTTTTATTTGAAAGGCCTCAGCCCGACCAATATAAAAGCTGAACTGGATTCTACTCTGGGCGAGTCTGCTCCTTCGTTTACAACAGTGAAATATCGGGTTTCAGAATTTAAACGAGGCCGTATGAGCTGCCAAGACGAGCATCGCAGCGGTCGTTTGAGGTGACGACTCCAGAAATGGCGAAGAAAAATCCACAAAGCGGTACTGGATGATCGTCGATTGAAAGTGCGTTTAGCAGACATAGTAGGCATTTCAAAAAGTGCGGTACATAATATTTTGCTGAAACCTTTGGACATGAGAAAGCTGTTGCCAGATGGGTGCCGCGTTTGCTCACATTCGACCAAAAACAGTGTCGTGAAGATGTTTCAATTGAGTTTGCAGCGAAGTTTCACAGCAACAAAGCAGAATTTTTGCGTCGTTTCATAACTGTGGATGAAACATGGGTCCATCACTACACACCTGAGACCAAAGAACAATCAAAACAATGGACTGAAAAGGAGAACCGGCTCCAAAAAAGGCGAAGACCGTTTCATCTGCAGGCAAGGTCATGGCGTCGGTTTTTGGGATATGCGCGTGGGATAATCACCATTGACTATCTTGAAAACAAAACTATTAACGGTGATATTATGCGAACTTATTGCAACGTTTGAAGAATCAAGAAAAACGTCCGCATTAGTTACAAAAAAGTGTTTTTCATCAAGACAATGCACCAGCTCACGAATCCGTTATTGCAAAATAATTAAAATGGAATGAATTAAATTTTCAAGACTTGCTCACCTATATGCACCCTATTCTAAAAATGCAAAAAAAAGATTTTTTAAATTTTCTGTTCTGCAAACCCTTGAAAATTTATTCAGTGGTCAAATATTTCCAGCGATGAAGAAGTGATGTTTTTCAGTTAATGTTGACATTTCAACAGTAAGACAGTTCTTATTATCAAGAATGTTTAAATAAAAGCATTAAAAATAAACATTGAACGTGTAATTCATGAAATTGGACCATAATTATTGAAAGAGTGACTCAAAATTGGATTTTTTTAAGCTTTACATTTTATATGTCATCTAATGATTTAGTGCCTAGTTCACTGATGTATCTAGGGGCTTATAACATGCCCAGATGCCCGTCATTTATCATCTTATATTTGTTTCTAGGTTTTCTTAAATAATTTCCCAAATCAAAAATGAATAAACTTCATTTTTGATTTGGGAAAAAGACTCAAAATTGGACTAAACGAATGCACTATGTCAAGGAAAATCGTGATAGTCATATGAGTAAAATTGTATTTCATCACTAATGCCATACAATATACTTAAAAAAAAGTAAAAAATAAGTAATTAATTGAATACTTTTTGTTTTATTTCCATTTAAACTTTTGAAGTTTTTGTTGGAAAACTCCATATAACAGTTTTGGCTTTTAATATATACTTTTTTAAAGAAATACATATACATATATTTCAAAAAATATATCATTTTTACATACATATTACAATGTTTTGATACTGAGTTTAAATGAGTCATAGACAGACTTTATACAAAATTAATTTAATGCGAAAAATTACAATTGAATTTCATACAAGTGAATATTTGCTTATGTCAAATAAAGACAATATAGTTTAATCACTGACATGTACTTTTCATTATTTTATATATATATATATATATATATATATATATATATATATATATATATATATATATATTAAATTGTGCTATTTGAATAAGATTTCAATTATATTCATTAAGCTTTACAAATATGTTGTTCAGTCAATATTGACTTAACTATACTTATGTTTTGAACTAAGAACACCAGCCTTGCCATTTTAAATTAAAATTAAATGTTAATGTCATGGTCAAGATCTTAAACACAAAACAACCACTAATGAGCATAGATAATTGACGCGTTATTAGGTTTAACACTTCTATATTCAATCTGTTTAATACGCCTTTTTTTGTTCAGTTAATTGGTAACGATTTTCTAAACAATAATTATTTAAGTTTAAGTGAAGCATTAAAATCTGAACAATCATTCAAAAAATATCTCTTTTTATATAATTGAATAATTCTTAAAAATATAGGGTCATTCAAATGTGACACCTAGATTTGCGTTCTATTGAACAGAAACATGTGTATAGGGAAACATGTGTATAGTTTCTTTTAATAAAACACAAATTTAGGAGTCACATTTGTAAGATTCTCTCTCTCTCTCTCTCTCTATATATATATATATATATACACCTATCCCTCGATTTACACGGTACTTTTTTTACACGATTTCGCTTTTATACGGGTTTCAAAACAACGGATTTAAAAAAAACTGATGAAAATGAACATTTTGGCTGCATAAATATTTATAAAGTCATTTTTTAATTCCGTTTTCCGATCTAGATTCCAGAGAGATATTAATAAATGCTTAATTCAAAATGAGGAGGTCTATAAAGATTTAACTAAAAACCAAACACGATTGTTAATTACGGATTTCGTTACCAAGTCTCGTAGAAAAGATTAATAGTCTATAAAAGTGATGACAGTAATTAAACTTTTGGTTAAATTTTTTAAGGACCTTATATTTCTTGTTTCCATAAAATGAACAAATTACATACTTATATCTTTATATATTTGTCATTCTATGAATGGACTGTTAATTTTATGTTTTTCAAAGAATCTTACTTTTATTTTATGTTGAAATAAATGACTGAATTATGCACATTTTAGTTTGTTTTCGATTTACACGGTTTTGTGTATAAAAATCCACGATTTCGATTTACACGGTTTTCTAAGGAACCGATTTTCAATGTAAATCGAGGGATAGGTGTGTGTTTATATATATCAGCAGTAAAAAATATTTTAATCTATTACTAGATGAAGGCTTTTTAAAACCTTCCACGTCTAACAATTTGATACTTTTCCATTCCACATCAACAAATTTACTCAGTTGTTTATCCATACATAGGATTATTTTATATATACTCATCCAAATATGCCGCCTAGATTTGTGTTTTATTAAAAAGAAACATGTGTACAGTTTCTTTTTAATAAAACATAAATCTACACATCACATTTGGATAACCCTATATTTCTGTGTTCTCATACAATATTCTGTTGTATTTTTTTCACTATATGATTAGAATATTTCCATTTTAAATCTTCCATTGTTATTAATACACTTGTAACATTTTTTAAGAAAATACACTTGAGTTACTTTTTTAGTTACTTTCAACATGCATTATCTGAAATTGCTGAATTAATCTGCAGTTTAAGATCCACGTTTCACAACCATAAGTGAGATATGAGGTAGGATACATTGATCATTTTGTTTATCAAAAATCTATGAACAAATTCGACTTCATAAAATGACTTATTCTTTTCAATTAACACCATCATATTTTTATTCTCTTGGTTATGTTATTTTTAAATATTTCCTTATGTTGATAAAGTGTCAGAAATGTATATACATTTTTATTTCTTTTATATTTATTCCTTTTAAACGATATATATATATATATATATATATATATATATATATATATATATATACACACACACACTCGTACCTCAATTTACGCGGAGTATCCGTTCCACATGGATTCGTTTTACGCGAATGAAAATCGCGTAAATTGAGTCTGTCAATACAATAGAAAAAATATTGGAAATAAAAACTAGTACAGTTGTAGAAACACATATTTATTTCACTTAGCTTAACAAAAAAATAATGACATTTTAGAAAACAAAAGTAGATAAATTTTATTCGGTGTCACTATCGCTACTGTAATTCAAAACAATCGACCTTTTAAATATTTGTATCGTGCTTTTTTACGTTTAAGTATAAATTTGCGTCACTCTGATATAAAATAAATTCCATGAAAAATTATATAAAATGAAATCTATTTGACCGAGTATAAAAAGTGTCGCGTAAATCAAGACCGCGTAAAAAAAGGCCCGCGTAAATAGAGGTATAATTTGCCGTGCAAAAAAACTCAAATAAAAAAGTCTTTCGTAAATAGAGGTATAATTTGCCACGTAAAAAAAAATTCGCGTAAAAAAAGTTACGCGTAAATTGAGGGAAGGGTGTGTATATATATATATATATATATATATATATATATATATATATATATATATAAGGGAAATATACATTTATAAATGTTATTAATGAAGAATATTAGTAAAAATTTTATTACTTTCTACCTGGCCACTTGACAGAAAAAGAGCATATAATTTTAATAGCGTATTAATACGTTACATTCACTGTTTGCTGAATCTTTTGTATTTAACCACACCGTGTATTGTTTTCATTGTACACATGTCAAAGAATACAAAAAGTCAATAGGTTGAAACGGTCATAAAACTAGTATTCGATTCACCTCTAACAAATCAGTTTTAAATTACACAAGACCATGAAATTTAACCTTCTACGAGTATTTTTGTGATGCATAAAATAACAAATCGGAACCAACCAACTCCGCACACTAACCTATATTTGTTAAAAAAAAATTTTTGAAGGCTATTTCACATCTCGAATTTACTATTCTGACTTCTAATAGATATAACCGAATATTATTTAATATTTGTATGTGTATATTTGTTTAAACTGTTTTTTTTTCTTCCTTAAAAAAGTACATATTGATTCAGAAATGACAGCGAACCTTAATAAATATTATTTTTGGATTAGTCATAAGATCGATAATTTCAGGCTTTCCTGTTTGGGATTATTTGGCGATTAAAATTTATATCTCGTGGGTTTTTAATTGATAGTGTTCATTATTATTAAAATTGTTTTTATAAAGATATGTTAAAAAATGTTCAATGGTCCTATTTTAATCTACTTGTCACCTAAAAAATAAATTATAGAATTACTATCGAATTATTTTAAACCGATGATCTTGTTAGAAAATAATTCATATTAAAATTAGTCAATTTTTTGGAATAATATAAATTTATGATTATTTTTTTAATATTGATTCAAAAATTAGAAAATGTAAGGCCATCCAAATGTGACGCCTAGATTTACATGCGTTTCTTTTCAATAAAACACAAATCCAGGCGTTACATTTGGATGGCCCTATTTATTATTATTTTATATAAATTTAAAATATTTATGACCATATATTTTTAATAATTAGTGGCATGAAATTAAATGTTAAATTATTAAATTGTATTAAAATGTGTAATTGAAATAATATTTTCTATTATTATCAATAATATAAATAAAATAATAAAAAATAGATCTTAATTGTTCATTAATCGAATTATTTATTTAATATTTTTCATAATTTTTATAATTTACCAATATTTTGAATATATACACCATCATCTTTTGATAGAATTAGAAAAAATATAACTTGTAGACCAGATGACGAAAAGAAAGATACAACCCCCAGTTGTAGATGGATTGAATAAGGACACCAAACACGAATTAGTATAGGTATATATAAAAAAGTTAGTCTAGATTTTAACAGAAAGGCTCTGAGGATGATGCCATCGCCATCGAAATGCATCAGCCGATATAATTATAAATTATATAATTATAAATAACAAGTGTACAATAAGTGATTATTGAACACTTTAAATTATTGTGGTGTTGGGGTTAAAATTCATTTGTGTAAAGTGAATCAGCCACAGTTCCAAAACAACTAATAATTAATAACTTGTATGTATATTTTTTTGGCGTCAAAGAACATACAACGAAACACGCGTTAACGCGTGAACGGACTGATAGTAGTTCAACACGAAACACGCATTTAGGCGTGACCGGGCGGTAATGTTAAAAAAAATGAAATAATTTATCATTTTATCAACTCTATTCAATTCAAAATTTTTTATACAACTTACTATTAAAAAAAATAAAAATATATTTTTAAATTTATTATTTAGTATATCTAATTAATATTTGTTTATCCATTAAATGGATTTTTAAGATTTACTTTTACTGTTGAACATAATCTATTAAAATGATTAAATTAGTATCATTTTTTTCAAAAAAAATGCCAATAAATATATTCCAAATTATAAGAATAGGATTTTCCAATAATAACACCAGAACTTTGACAGTTAGTGGTAGCCAAGTTAGAATTTTTTGTCAGTTCATTTTGACATTTCAACCCAGAATAGTTTGAAAAATTATCATGGAACGTTTAACACTTCAACAACGCTTAGAAATTGTAAGAAACTTACGATAAATACTAAATAGAGAAAATTTTAGAATTTGTTCAGATACATAGTTATGTAATTTGATTTTTTTAAAAAAAATCTTTCAATAGCATAAAAAGTTTTAAAAATATATCGAATCTGTTAATTTGTTACAAAATAAAAGAAATATTATATTGTGTAAAAGAGTTATCACGAATTTTAAAATGATATATAGGGGTTTCCAATAAGAATGTCAGAAATTTGATAGCTGGTAGGAGCCATGTTTGATTTTATTTTTTACATTTATTTCAACAATTCAACTCAGTATAGTTTGGACAACTATCATTGATCATTTAACATTTCAACAACGATTAGAAATTGTAAAAATTTGAATAGACTTATTGAAACAAAAGTTTAATGAGTTGATTTTTTCGCGAAATGGACCCATCAATTGGCCATCAAAATTATGTGATCTAACTCCATTGGATTATTTTTTGAGGGGTTATGTGAAATCATGGTTTATGTTAATGAATCAGGAACAATAGAAGCATTAAAAATAAATATTGAACGTGTAATTCATCAAATTGGACCACAATTATGTGAAAAAGTATTTAAAAAATTGGATTAAACAACAAGTCGTGTTAGTCATATGAGTGAAATTGTATTCCATCATTAATGCCATAGAACAGCGGTCGGCAACCTTTTTTGCCCGCGGGTCAAAATCAACCAAAATGTGAGTATTAAGGAGATGTTTGGGTCAGAGATATTTTCGTATTAAAACAGTCTTTTAGTAAATAATAAGATATATTTTATTAAGAAAATAATTACGAACATAGTGGAATGAACTTTATTTATAAACGTTCTCTTCGATATTAATGGTTGAACTTGTGACGTCAATTTAGTCAAGTCTGGTTTATAGTTAGTCGTTTTAAGATGAATACAAGCATCTGAATTTTCGGTAGTTAACCTGTTCCTGTTCTTGCTTAATATGAATTTTGTGATTTTGCTCACATTTATAAGTTGAACCGAATTAAAAATGGCAAAGCCAATTTTTTCAAAGATGAAAACTTCGTAGGAAGTGATTCCCAACATGTTGATAAAGAAGATGATTCTCTTCTGTTTTTTCCAAATCAAAATTTATCCGTCCAAACGTTGAACTTTTAAAATTCATTTCTAAACTAAAATTATCAATTTTTAGATATTGAAAATATTGCAAATTTAAAACATTTTCTTCTATTTCCTCAGGCTTTATTATAAATGTAAACATTTCTCCATGCTTCTTAAAACTTTAAAACCTACTTTCATATTCACTTTTAATGACGAAAATCCAACTTTCGAACATATTTAGATTGCTTTCATCGATATTTCCTTTTTCATGTTCCCTTTTTAACAAGGGAAAGAAATAAAATTTTTTAGTTTTTATGTCATTATATAAATTTTGAAGTAAAAATTTTGAAGTAGTACTTTATTTTCGGAACTAAAGTGGGTCACTTGAAATTATCAAATGGGTCACTCGGTGACCCGCCGGTCATAGGTTGCCGACCGCTGCCATAGAATGTGCTTAAAAATAAACAAAAATAAATAACTAATTCATTAAGTACTTTTTGTTTAATTTCCATTTAAATATCTGAAGCGCTTATTGAAAAACTCTATACAAATAAAATAATAAATAATAGATCTTAATTGTTTATTAAATTAATTATTTATAAATCAGTGGCCAAGAAAATATTTTTTATTAAACTATTCAATTTTTATAAAATGTATTTATCCTTATATATATATATATATATATATATATACACATTTGTGTGTGTAAAAGTACAAAATAAAAATATATTCTGAATTTCTGTCTAACTAATCATTGAAGTCTCTCTTACTATACAAAAAATGAAATAAAATATTGCACTTAATGATTCTTTTTATTCATCCATTTTTTTTAGTTATTTTTATATAATTTATTACAATGTTACAATATATGAGATTTCACTTGTATTTAAGAATAATGTCAAAAAAAATATATTAAAACTTATATAATAATATTCACGGTATACATTGTGTAGTTTCACGAGTTTTACATTAAATAAAAATGTTTATATATATATATATATATATATATATATATATATATATTTATTTGTGTGTGTGTGTGTGTTTATTTAAATTACCGTCTGTTCGAATTTAATTCACTTGTTTGACATAGATACAGAGTGCTGTTATTGTATCCAGTTTCATTACTTTGAACGTTTTGATAGTTGTTTTATGATAACTTTTAATAGTTTTCATTGCATCGAAGCATACTTCCATTATTTATAAATATCTTTTATTTGTCCTTCCTTTCACTTCACGTTTCTTATAGTGATCGGCCAGTTAGAACAAAAATGTCACCCTTACTCGAACGAATCCATTAATTCTAAACATACAATCGCCATGATAACTACATGAATTATTTTAATTCGTCGTTATTTTCATAAATTTTGTTTAATATGTTTTATAATAATACTAATTATTCACTCGAATATACATTTTTCAATGTTGTTTTTTCAAGAATGCTATTATTATAAACTTTGACACGAATATTTGTTGGTAGTGAAGAACTGAACACGAACTGTACATTTAACGTTCGTATTTTTGTATAAATTGTTAATAAGATGTACATCATTATTCATGTAATATCTTCATACACGATATATAAAAAAGCCAAGGTGATATCTTAATGAATGTACGTATTTTGTTGATGCAATCGAAGAAGAAATAATTATGCGTGGATTTATTAAAAGAATGTAAATCGTTAAATGTTGACCTAAAACCATTAATTTATACTGAGTATTATCAAAAGAATGTTCCTAGTAAGAATTAACTTTATTCTATAAAAAGATTCAAGATTTAGTTCGTGTTTGAAATTATTATACATTTATAGATGTATGGTTTTCCAATTTAGTCACTCTTTTACATAATTGTGGTCAAATTTCATGAATTACATATTCAATGATTAATTTGAATGCTTCTGTTGTCTGTGGTTTATCAGCATAAACCAATAATTTCACATAACCTCACAAAAAATAATCCAATAAAGTTAGATCACGTAATCTTGGTGGTCAATTGATAGGTCCAATTCATGAAATAATGAACTCATTAAACTTTTGTTTCAATAAATCTATTAAGTATTTACAATTTCTAAATTTTGTTCAAGCGTTGAACATTCAATGATAATTTGCCAAACTATACTGAATTGAAATGTCAAAATGAACTGACAAAAAATTCTGATAACTCTTTTGCACAATATAATATTTCTTTTATTTTGTAACAAATTAACAGATTCGATATATTTTTAAAACTTTTTGTGTTATAGAAAGATTTTTTAAAAAAAATCAAATTACATAACTATGTATCTGAACAAATTCTGAAATTTTCTTTATTTAGTATTTATCGTAAGTTTCTTACAATTTCTAAGCGTTGTTTAAGTGTTAAACGCTCCATAATAATTTTTCAAACTATTCTGGGTTAAAATGTCAAAATGAACTGACAAAAAATTCTAACTTGGCTACCACTAACTGTCAAAGTTCTGGTGTTCTTATGGAAAATCCTATTGTTATAATTTGGAATATATTTATTGGCATTTTTTTTTTGAAAAAAATGATACTACTTTAATCATTTTAATAGATTACGTTCAACAGTAAAAGTAAGTCTTAAAAATCCATTTAATAGATAAATAAATATTTATCAGATATACTAAATAATAAATTTAAAAATATATTTTTATTTTTTTTTAATAGTAAGTTGTATAAAAATTTTTGAATTTAATAGAGTTGATAAAATGATAAATTATTTCATTTTTATTTTTAACAATACCTCCCGGCCTTATCTAAACACGTATTTCGTATTGAACTACTATAAGTCCGTTCACGCGTTAACGCGTGTTTAGTTGTATGTACTTTTGACGTCAAAAAAAAATATATACAAGTTATATTTTTTCTAATTCTATCAAAAGATGGTGGTATATATATTCAAAATATTGGTAAATTATAAAAATTATGAAAAATATTTCAGATATATTAAATAAAGTATTTTCTATTTCTAGCAAAGTTCTGTTTTTTTTTTTGGAATAAAATCGAAATTGATTCTCTTATTTTTTATGTAACAACTTCTGTATATCAAATATATGCTTTAAGTAATTTTTCATATTTTTATCCCTTCTAGATGTTTTTAACGCTAAAAAGTGTTTTTTTATAATAAACTATGTTTGTTATAAAGCATCTCTTTTTTGTACTTTATCACGCTGGTACACTCATTATAGATTGAAAACCACTATTATATTTACATATATCTATGCTTCGAACCCTTCTATAGCTAGATATGAAATTTCATTTCAAAATATTTATTGGTTTCAGAATTACATCGATTTTATGAATAAGTTATTTTTTTGCGAAATTCGCCGGACTTGAGATGAAGTCTAGTGCGAAATATTGTGGACCGTAATGTGTTAATATAAATAGAGAACTTTGATAAAAATATAAATAATAATGATGAAATAAATAACAAGGACAAATAAATAAATTTAATTTGTTGTAATTAAATTTCAAATAAAATAATCATATTAATATGAAATGCAATTATTGTAAAAAAAATCCAAGAAATATTATGGACGATTCAAAAAAAAAAAATCTATTTAATATTGTCATCTTCACAAGGATAAACATAATTGTAATTAAATAATTATATGTAGTATAATTAACATGAAATTTCAAATAAAACGCCTATTGGCAAGATTTTATGGTCTCATAGTTATTGATTATACTCCAATTAACACAATTACCTTGTCGGTTCGAAGGATTTTGAAATATGTGAAATATTTTACAATAATTGATACTCATGTGGACGAATGACAATGAAATTGACTGAAAGGTTGATAATTTTGTTTCGAATAATCAGGATGTCCGGTTTGAGCAAGTGTAATTTTTTCGCAGAAGTTTCTCTCTCTCTCTCTCTCTCTCTCTCTCTCTATATATATATATATATATATATATATATATATATATATATATACACCCGTCCCTCAATTTACGCGGGACTTTTTTTACGCGGAAAATTATACCTCTATTTACGCGGTATTGATTTACGCGGCACTTTTTATACGCGGTCAGATAGATTTCATTTTATATAATTTTTCATGGAGTTTATTATATATCAGAATTTTTATTTGAATGTATAAAAGCACGGTAGTGTAGTATAAAACATGTTCAGGCAGACGTCACATTGCCTTACTAATCATCTTTGCGATCTTAATTTACGCAACCAGAAAATAATTTTAACCCAGAAATGTAATGTATAGGTAATTTTAAAATCAGAAATTTTTATCAAACGTTCAGTAACACGAAAAAACAGAAAATCTATGTCTTTGGACAGACTCAATTTACGCGATTTTCATTCGCGTAAAACAAATCCACGTGGAACAGTTATTCCGCGTAAATTGAGGGACGGGTATATATATATATATATATATATATATATATATATATATATATATATATATTTATATAAGTTAAAACAACATAACGTTTTTATTAAATTTAATGTCACTTTAAAAGTTTTATCATTTTTTTATCGCTTATTAAATGAAATTTTCAAAAACAAGCATATTTTTAGTTTTAAAGTGAATGTTTAAATTAACGTTTAGAATATAATTACAAGAAATATAAAATAAAATACATATATATTTTTATGGTTATAGCAGGAATTATTTTTTATTATCGACAGTTTTTATTGAAATTATAAATAAAAATTGATATTTGGCGTTGTATGTATTTAGTAATTTAATTTTTGTGAATAAAATACAGTTTTTTTTATTACTATGATAATTTTGAATTTTTAAGGCATTTATTTAATATTATTGTACGAAATAATAAATTGAATCATGAATATATTTTTATTATTTAAAAATAGAATAAAATTATTTATCACTTTTAATTATTATTTCTATTTAAATATATGAGTATTTTAATCCTTTCACCACGGATTAAATATGTTTAGTTTTAAAACTTCTGCTTCGTTTGATGATCTTTTGAGTTACTCAAGTAATCTATTTTTGGGCAAAAAAATTGATTTTTATTTTCAGATTTCAAATTTGAATTACGGACACATCAGTAAAATTAAACACACAGAATTTCCGTTAGTAATTTTTGAAAATTTTATGGGACACATAGGTCCCGTTAGTGGCGAAAGAGTTAAATGAAAGAAAATCATATGTACCACAAATTGAGTATTTAGTATAAAATTAAATGTATTTTGGTCATTTAGTATTGTGGTCTTCCTTAAATGCAAACGTATTTGTGTTAAATAATTAATTTATTACATATTTATGAATTGCAGTATTTCCAAGCATAGATAATTGTTTCACTTGAAATAAATTTCTAACCAAAAATGTATGACGCATAACAACAAATTAGTATTGTGGTTACGAAAATAACGTAATACACTTTAATGATACAAATTCAGTTCTTTGTAAATATTTTTGATTAATTTTATATTTAAGAACCTATTTTGTGATTCTTAATTACTTATTATAAGCTTATATAATATTTTAATTTACTTATAATTAAAATATTTATGACTCAGTATATGATTTTTTATTATCAAAACTATTCTTAATATTTATGGAGTTAGTAATTAATTTCTGTAGATAATTAGTGAAAGTAGTGCAGATTAAATATTTTGAAAATGAAAATTAATTTATATATGTATGTGAATTATTGATGAGAAATGTTGCTTAAAATCAAATAAAAGAGCGTAAAAAATAGTAATTTATGTTTTATATTTTCAATTGTAAAAGGAACATTAATTAAATGTAATTACTAAAATCCCATACATTAAATTGGTGATTTTTTATTGTTATGACTTAGAAAATTATTTTTTATTGAAATATTATAGAGTTTAATATGTTGTTTTTTATAAACTAGAATGGTTTTAGTTTTGAATTATTTTTATATATTTTAAGTCGTGTTTTTTAACCGTGATAGAACTTTAAATTGAATCTCTATCGAAAATTCTATCTAACCTAAAAAATACTTATATATATATATATGTATGTGTGTGTGTGTGTGTGTGTGTGTGTGTGTTTGTGTGTGTGTGTGTTTGTGTATGTGTGTGTTTGTGTATGTGTATGTGTGTGTTTGTGTATGTGTGTGTTTGTGTATGTGTGTGTTTGTATGTGTGTGTTTTTGTGTGTGTGTGTGTGTTTGTGTGTGTGTGTGTGTGTTTGTGTGTGTGTTTGTGTGTGTGTGTTTGTGTGTGTTTGTGTGTGTGTGTGTTTGTGTGTGTGTTTGTGTGTGTGTGTGTTTGTGTATGTGTGTGTGTTTGTGTGTGTGTGTATTTAAAGATATGATAAAAATGTTTTTTTAGATTAGATAGAACTTTCTATAGAGATTCAATTTAAAGTTCTATCACAGTTAAAAAAAATATTCTATATAAATATTTCGTCGATTGTGATTTTTGTATTTTTTTGTAAATATTATTTGTAGGCTATTTTTTAGAGATTTTTTATTATTGTTTCAAATGTAACTATTTTTTTGACAATGGGTTTTAGTTTCTTTTTCAAAATGGCTATCAGTATACATTTAAATGTTTTTATATACTGTTTATATATACGTGTTTTTTTAAACGTGATAGAACTTTAAATTGAATCCCTTTTGGAAGTTATATCTAACCTAAAAAACATCTTTATCATACCATTACATAACATACACACATATACACACATGTTTATAGAGAAAGAGTGTTTTCAGGTTAGATAGAACTTTCGATAGGGATTCAATATAAAGTTCTATCATGGTTAAAAAACATCTATATAAATATTTCGTCGATTGTGACATTTGGATCTTTGTAAATATTCTTCGTAGATTATTTTTTAGAGATTTTTTTATTATTGTTTTCAAATGTAACTATTTTTTTGAAAATGGGTTTTAGTTTCTTTTTCAAAATGGCTATCAGTATACATTTAAATGTTTTTATATATTGTTTACTTATAGGTGTTTTTTTAAACTTTAAATTGAATCCCTTTTGAAAGTTTTATCTAACCTAATAAAACATACCGTTACATAACACACACATACACAAATGTGTATATATATATATATATATATATATATATATATATATATATATATATATATATATATATATATAAAGAGTGTTTTTTAGGTTAGATATAACTTCCGATATGGATTCAATTTAAAGTTCTATCACACTTAAAAAAATATTCTATATATGAGGTCGTTTTTAATAAGTATAGAAAAAAGTAAGAAAAAGTAAATTAAAAAAAATAATTTAATCAATTCATTAATTAAATTAAACAATAAATAAATTTACCATACTTATCAAACGATCATCGAAAATATTATATCGATTGTGATTTTTTGATTTTTTTGTAAATATTCTTTGTAGGTTATTTTTTAGAGATTTTTTTATTATTGTTTTCAAATGTAACTATTTTTTTGAAAATGGGTTTTAGTTTCTTTTTCAAAATGGCTATCAGTGTACATTCAAATGTTATACTGTTTATATATATATATATATATATATATATATATATATATATATATATATATATATATATATATATATATATGGATATATGTATGTGTGTGTGTATGTTTTAAGTCCAATAAAACTTCAAATTGAATTCCTATCGAACCTAAAAAACACCTTTATCATACCGTTATATATACACATACATGTATATCCATAAAGGTGTTTTTAGGTTAGATAGATCTTTCAATGGGGATTCAATTTAAAGTTCTATCACGCTTAAAAAAACCTTATATAATTATTTTATGCAATAGACAAATCATAACTTGTTCAATTATTGTCGTTTTTTTTTTCGACTCCTTTGTCGATAGTGTTTCAACCCGGATGTACCATACACGAAAAAAAGAATCGTTTGTATTACTCAACATTTTTTTAATGCCATGTAATGAAATAGTGTTTTAAAGAACAATCACGTTTAGCACGTACATATTTAATTGTCGCTTTATAATTATTGTATGCTCGATTGAGAAGTGAATACAAGAACTATTTTAACTGATCACGGTTAATGAATATTTTATAATATAATTAGATTGCATATTGTGTACGTTTCCATTGGAAATTATTAAATATTGATTCCGAACAATATATTTATTTTTCATTAGAGAGCAACGACCAGTTTAGGATAATAAAATGTTTTATTGGTCTAGTGTAACAGTCCAACATATGTAAATTTGCAATGTACTTAAATTGCAATATATATGTGTGAGTGTGTGTGTTGTGTGTGCGGTTTTTATTTACACGAGAATGTTAAATATATTGTTTTTTAATCATATATTGCTGGTCTGATTTTTTATATTCTCTATGCTGGTCGGTCGTTTACCTTATTTTGTAAATTTATAGCTGTTTATATGAAATTGTTCATTCGTGTAATATGCAGGCTAGTTCCAAGATAAAACAATGTTTAAAATTCTGCTCTTAACACTAAACCTACCGATACTTCATGTATACCTATTCCTACCACAGCGGGTCAAGTGACCCGTCTTTAAAATGTTATATATATTACTATGTATAGCGAAAAATATATCATTTAGCACAATTTGGTACATGAATAAAACAATTTTTTTTCAAATAACGATTCAAAATTGTTTATTTATTTATTTATAAAACCTTTTTCGCATTTGCACACGAGAATCCAAACTTGAATTTGTTGACATTTTCTGTATAATTTCTTTTTCTTCCTGTTGCTCATGTTGAAAATCTTCGGCAAGTTCTTTAGCTAATTGGAATAAAAATTGTTGTCTAGAATTTTTTTCGCCGGTTGTTTCTCTGTATAAAACCCACGAGTTGATTCCAGCCAGGTCAAGAATATTGAAGAAAATCTGCGCAGGCCATCTTTGCGATTTCGATTTCACGGAGTATTTTCTTGCCATTTGATCCGTCATGTGTAGACATTTTACCGTATTTAGTATTATTGTAGAATCTGATCGTTTCAGGTATGCGCTTACCGTTTTTTTCGATGCTTATAGATTTATGCTTTGAGCTTAGTAGAAGCATTTTTTTGTTTGACTAACGAATTCCCCAAGCGGAGATGAAGCTCCTCTGTTTTCATCCTTTCCCAAATATGAAAATCCATTTATAATGTATTTGGTGCTGACGTCAGATGCTAGCCAGAATTTGATACCAAACTTATCCGGTTTGTTCGGCATATATTGCGTAAACCTACACCTCTCTTTGGTTGGGAAAAGCTGTTCATCGATAGTTACATGTTCTCCAGGCTTGTAACAATTTTGGCTATTCTCGATGAATTTGTACCATACTTCAGAGATTAAATCAAATTTATCTGTTTGTAAACGCTGGCCTCGTTCATTTTTTTATCGCTCGCTTGGAGTAGAGTGAAATTCGCTATTCATTCGTCAGCCAACAACAAATATAACGCAATACAGCAAAATATATGATGGAATAGCAAAAATGTCTAATGCAATGGTTTTGTATCACAACCACACATACAAATCTTCATGATATCATATGAATCTTTGCACGGGTCAAACGACCCGTTGCTGTAGTTAAGGCAGATTACATATATTTCTCGGTAAAAAAAATAACAAGAGAGGAGTAAATATTGAAAAATGCATTGTATGTAAATTATATTAAAAGTCATAAAGTCAACTAGCGATGTGATAACGCTTTATGTGAGAAATTTTGAAAAAAAGTTTAAAAAGGGTCATTTGACCCGTCCTGGTAGGTTTAGTGTTAAATCAGTTAATTTCTTGGATTTTATATTTTTTGCAAATAGAGGTATTTTTTATTACCAAAACTATTTTAAATATCTATGGAAATAATAATTAATTTCTCTAGATAATTAGTGAAAGTAGTGCAGATTGAATATTTTGAAAATGAAAATTAATTTATCTATGTATGTGAATTATTGATGAGAAATATTGCTTAAAATCAAATAAAAGAGCTTTTATATTTTCGATTGTAAAAGGACCATTAATTAAATATAATTACTAAAATCCCACACATTTACAAGTCATATAATTTATAAAATATTATATTTCTTATTAAAATACTATGGAGGTAAAAAGTTTTCTTTTTTATAAACTGCAATGGTTTCAGTTTTGAATTATTTTTATATATTTTAAGTCTATGGTGTTTCGATTAACCGTGATAGAACTTTAAATTGAATCGCTATTGAAAGTTCTATCTAACCTAAAAAAACACTTTACACAAATGAATTTTAACCCCAACTTCTATATACAGAAGTTGTTAGAAAAAAATAAGAGAACCAATTTCGATTTTATTCTAAAAAAAACAGAACTTTGCTAGGGATAGAAATTACTATATTTAAAATATCTGAAATATTTTTCATAATTTTTATAATTTTCCAATATTTTGAATATAAACACCATCATATATTGATGGAATTAGAAAAAATATAGTTTGTATATATTTTTTTGGCGTCAAAAGTCCATACAACGAAATACGCGTTAACGCGTGAACGGACTTATAGTAGTTCAATACGAAACACATGTTTAGGCGTGGCCGGGTGGTAATGTGTTAATAGATAATTATATAATTATAAATAATAAGTGAACAATAAGTGATTATTGAACACTTTAAATTATTGTGGTGTTGGGGTTAAAATTCATTTGTGTAAAGTGAATCAGCCACAGTTCCAAAACAACAAACTAAAAAAACACCTTTTTATATACATGTGTGTGTATGTATATATAAAGGTATTTTTTAGGTTAGATAAAAAAATATCAAATATAAAATATTAATATAATTTCGAAGAAAAATTTAATGTGTGTATATAATTTTCTTGTTGACAGGTCGTGAAATTTCCCAAAAAAAAATTAATGCACTTAATTGCTTTTCCATATCTCGATCATTAAATGTATCATACACAGGCGTGTTAGATTTAATTTTCGGTAATAATAGTAATTATATCTGTTAATAATAGTATGTGAGGGGTCATGAATCATTTCTAAGAATAATTTATTGACGTTGAAAGACCTTTTACTATTTTTCCAAATTAATTAAAAAAAGTGACACGTTCTAAGGTGTTGTATTACAGGATTTACTTATTTAGTGACCTTCGAATTCCTACCGATTAGTGAAAATGAAAATATTTCCCTTTCGATTTGATCTTCAGTAGCCCTCTTAACTTTTCGACATATTAACACATTACGGTCCGCAATAATTCGTGCTAGACTTCATCTAGAGTCTGGCGAATTTCGCAAAAAAAAAACTTCTTCATAAAATCGATGTAATTCTTAAACCAATGAACATTTTGAAATGAAATTTAATATTTGCTTATAAAAGGGTGTTCGATATATAGATATATGTCAATATAATAGTGGTTTTCAATCTGTAATGAGTGTACCAGCGTGATAAAGTACAAAAAAGAGATGCTTTATAGTAAACAGAGTTTATTATAAAAAAGACATTTTTAGCGTAAAAAACATCTAGAAGGGATAAAAATACGATAAATTACGTAAAGCATATATTCTATATACAGAAGTTGTTACAAAAAAATAAAAGAACCAATTTCGATTTTATTCTAAAAAAAACAGAACTTTGCTAGAGGTCAAGATTACTTTATTTAAAATTTCTGATATATTTTTCATAATTTTTATAATTTTCCAATATTTTCAATACAAACACCACCATATATTGATAGAATTAGAAAAAAATATAGCTTTTATATATATTTTTTTGGCGTCAAAAGTACATAAACGAAACACGCGTTAACGCGTGAACGGACTTATAGTAATACAACACGAAACACGCGTTTAGGCATGGCCGGGTGGTAATGTTAAAAATAAATTAAATAATTTATCATTTTATCAACTCTATTAAATTCAAAAAATTTTATACAACTTACTATTAAAAAAAAAATATAAATGTATTTTTAAATTTATTATTTAGTATATCTGATAAATATTTTTTTATCCATTAAATGGATTTTTAAGATTTACTTTTACTGTTGAACATAATCTATTAAAATGATTAAATTAGTATCATTTTTTTCAAAAAAAATGCCAATAAATATATTCCAAATTATAAGAATATGATCTGAACACCAGAACTTTGACAGTTAGTGGCAGCTAAGTTGGAATTTTTTTAGAAAAAATATAGTTTGTATATATTTTTTTGGCGTCAAAAGTCCATACAACGAAATACGCGTTAACGCGTGAACGGACTTGAAGTAGTTCAATACGAAACACATGTTTAGACGTGGCCGGGTGGTAATGTGTTAATAGATAATTTAAATTTATTTGTTGTTTTGAAACTGTGGCTGATTCACTTTACACAAATGAATTTTAACCCCAACACCACAATAATTTAAAGTGTTCAATAATCATTTAATGTTCACTTATTATTTATAATTATATAATCTATAATTATATAGGCTGATGCATTTCGATGGAGACGACATCAAAGGCTCTGACGATAATGGCGTCGCCATCGAAATGCATCAGCCGATATAATTATAAATTATATAATTATAAATAATAAGTGAACAATAAGTGATTATTGAACACTTTAAATTATTGTGGTGTTGGGGTTAAAATTCATTTGTGTAAAGATAATTTAAACACAAATGAATTTTTATCCCCAAAACAAAATGTTTCCCAGATCAGATACAGATGACAGAACTACTTATATATGAAGATAAAACTAGATCAGAAGACAAATATCGAGCAACGGGGGTATGTCTCACACCCCTAGGCATGGTAGAGAAAGGAAGTGCATAGTTATTTGAGGACGAAGAACATCTAACACTGAAAAAAAACTGGAACTATCCCCAAAACTAAAATTGTTATGAAGTGTTCAATAATCACTTATTGTTTATTTTTTTTAATATAATAATTGTCGACTGATGTGTATTTCAATGGAGATACCATCATCATCAGAGCTTTATTTTTTTTAAAAAAAAAGACAAAGACTCTGAAGATGATGGCATTGCCATCGAAATGTGTATTAGCTGACTATCGTTATAAGCAAAAAGTGAACAATAAGTGTTATTAAACACTTCATAACCATTGTGGTGTTGGGTTGGGGATAAAAAATTGTGTTAAAGTGAATCAGCCACATTTCCAAAACAAAAAATATCATTTAGTATTAATTGTGAGAAACATAGCTAAGAATTTAGGATTTTATTTTGTAATGTGTATTGCTTTTTATAATTAAATGAAATGACATTGCTAAAAATATTCGTAATGATGAAAAAACGAAATGAGATTATAATTAAAAAATCAATATGGTAATTGCAAACAGTAGGCAAGAAATTTATATTTATTTAGTGACATTTGGATCGATAATTAAATGTTGAATATCTGCATTTGTCCAACATATATAAATAAATATAAAAGGTGACTTGTTTAATAAATAAATACTTATACAGTTAATAAAACTTAACATTCAGGTTATTCTATAAAAATGAAAATCGTGTAGGTTTTAGTCCGAGTTCAGACTTTTATTTATAACAATATTTTCATTTTATAGATCTCATCATTTAACACCTTCTCATAAACAAACAACAAGACAGAACTGTCAATTATCGTTCGTATAATAATTCGAACTCCGCCTCTGATTTTATACATATTTATTGCTTTTGCATTATTCCACGTAATTAGTTTGTTATAAATTATTTATTTTTATAATACGACTCTAATTAAATATACAATACATGATATTATTGTTATTACAATAGAAATACAAATATTAATTATTTGATAACAGTAAAAATGGAATGTGATTTTTTTACATTCACATGATATGTTATTAGTCATTCTGTATTTGTATGGAAAATGTATTTAAAATTTTTCTATACAAAGTGTAATTTTATATATATATATATATATATATATATATATATATATATATAAAATTAATTAAAATCTAATTTTTATGACAAAGTTTCAACATACATATTATTAAATATATAAACTATAAAATAAATTTATTTTTATGTTATAATTTTGATAATAAAAATAAAATACATTAAATTTATTGTATGTGTTTTTTTAAGCGTGATAGTAATTTTAGATTTAATTCCTATCGAAAGTTTTATCTAACCTAAAAACTTTCTCTCTCTCTCTCTCTCTCTCTCTCTCTCTCTATATATATATATATATATATATATATATATATATATATATATATACACCCGTCCCTCAATTTACGCGGGACTTTTTTTACGCGATAAATTATACCTCTATTTACGCGGCACTTTTTATTTTATATATAGATTTCATTTTATATAATTTTTCATGGAATTATTATATATCAGAGTGACGCAAATTCTTACTTGAACGTATAAAAGCACGATATAAATATATAGAAGGTTGATTGTTTTGAATTACAGTAGCGATAGTGACACCGAATAAAATTTTTCTACTTTTGTTCTCTAAGACGTCATTATTTTTTTGTTAAGCTATGTGAAATAAATATGTGTTTCTACAACTTTACTAGCTTTTATTTCCAATATTTTTTCTATTGTACTGACAGACTCAATTTACGCGATTTTCATTCGCGTAAAACAAATCCACGTGGAACGGATACTCCGCGTAAATTGAGGGACGGGTGTATATATACATATAGTGTATGTATATATAAATATTTGATAAATAATGTTTTTAGGTTAGATAAAATTTTCGATAGAGATTCAATTTAAAGTTCTATCACGTTTTAAAAAACACATATATAATAATTAAAATATGCTTCTTATATCTTTAGTGATATCTTCAACAGTTCTATCGTTTAAAATTAATGAAACTAATAAACGTTTAAGTAAGGAAGTTTCATACAAATCGAAGGTTTTTCATCCGTTAAAACCTGATGTTGCGTAAACCACACAGCAATCAATTAAAACATTCAATAGAAAATGGATAAACACAATGATTTTGAATTTATTTCGAGTACTAATTCTTATGTTCTTTTTTTTAAAAAAAAGGTTAACAGGAAACCGGATGACGTTCACATTTTTTAAATATATACTTGGTAGAAAAAATCCGATTACCTTGAAATCGTAACATGATCTCGGAAACTGTTTCAAAAGTATATTTATAACGAATTTTTACAAGACATTGGTTTTGTAGTCAAATTGTGAAAAAATGTGATTTAATTGTTTATTGCAACAAATGTTCTTTGAAGTAAATTTAGTTTTATCGTCCAAATGATATTTAGAAATAAATTCCATTTGTATGATGGCAGTTTTATTAAATATACAGCAATACCTCGTATAGTCCGGTTTCGATTAGTACGGTTTCACTATAATCCGGTTTGAAATTTCCAAAAAAAAAATGTTTTACTTGGGAAAAATTCTACTAAAAAGTTTTTCTTGAAAAAATCACAAAAAATTATTTTTATACTCAAATTTTCAAGTTTTCCCCTTTATTATGAAAACATAATAAAAAAGAAAACCGAAATCGTATATGCACATTATGCGCAACGCATGCGCAGTTCTAGTTTTGTGATCTTTTTCTTTTTCTATTAGTTTTTGATTCGTAAGTCTAGAGTAAAGTCGATTTTTTGATAATTAAATTTTAATAACCCATTTGAAAATGAATTTAAAATGAATGTAAAAATCCTTGATTTTATTTTGTTGATACGTACAAACATTTAAATATATTACCCTCGTTTTATTTACTGAAAAACAGGAAAAAAAATTTGTTTGGAACTAATTAACGTTTTTTGTATTTAGTTAATGTTTCGATTAGTCCGGTTTCAAATAGTCCGGGTAATCAGTGGAACCAATTAGCCGGACTATGCGAGGTATTACTGTATATATAATTTAAAATTTATAAATTTTTGTATTCCTATATTTGAATAATGTAATAAAAATAAATAATCTGAAATTAATTTCTAATAAAAAAATAATGAGCGTTGTAAAATGTTAATTAATGAATTATATATGAATATCATATAATTTCTAAAATTCTACCATTAAGTATGTGTCTATTTTTTGATATTATTTAATTATAGTATTAATTCCAGTAACATACTTTTCATGTACTCAAATCCATACATATTATTTACAATTGTTTATATTTATATGTAAAAATGTGATCAGAAAAAACGTTTCAGTCTACACAAATTCAAGTGAAAGGTTCTAAAAACTCTGTTTTTTTATTTGGATATTTTCGAAGAGGAACATCAACAATAGAACACTTTTTATCGTCGACGAAAATAAAATATATTTAGTAGAAAGGCAAATGTATCGTGTATCAAATGTTGTTTGCTGAATGGAACAAGTTGAGTAAAGGTCAGTTGCTTTATAAACAATGCTCGGTTGAAACGAGCTGAAATAAGAATATTGCTTGTACTTGTTCATCATTTCGAACAACAATTTACAATTATGCCAAGAGCAACGTATAATCATTATTTTTGTAGCGAATTGTTCGCAATGCCAGTTTTTGTAACGAGTATTTATGAATTTCTTAATTAGTGTAAATTTATTGATATTTAGTGATATATGGATCTAGAATTGAAGGTTAAAGTTATGTAAATATTATCATTTCTAATCAGACATTTGTTATTTATTAACGTGAAATTATTTATGAAACGGATTTGTAGGTAGATTCATTAAATATAATTTAATTATGTTTTCATTATCTTTTTTATTTTAACACTAGATTTACGGAGCGAGTCAATTTGACTCATTAAAGATTTTTTTTGCTATTTATATAGAAAACTTAAATATTATTTTTTAAAAACATATGTTGGTTTTTAATTACATAATGATATATGTAAAAAAATTATATTACATATTTGCATATATGTCATTATGTAATTAAAAACCAATATATGTTTTTAAAAAATAATATTTAAGTTTTCTATATAAATAGCAAAAAAATCTTTAATGAGTCAAATTGACTCGCTCCGTAAATCTAGTGTTAAATATAATATAAATAATATTTTTTTAAAAAAAATAATATATATATATATATATATATATATATATTACAAAAGAATAAAAGAAATATTTTTTATTTCTTTCTATATTGTATATAATTATTAATGTGTGTTTCTGTGGTAGGTACAAAAATAATTTAATACATTCTAGAAGAATAGTTGGGTATATACTTCTCTGTTCAAAAAATAAGGTGACTTTTTAATTTGAAACTCGTAGTTCAAAAAGCTTTTTTCTTATGTTGGCACAATCTTCAGTGACATTCGCTCCTAATTTCAGATTGATATGTCAAATAGTTTATAAGTTACAGCAGTTTATTTCAAGCTGAAATATTTTTATTGAAAAAAATAAAATTGTGTTAAATTTACCAGTAAATTTAAATCGCATACTTTGAGATTTTAAGATACATTTATATTGTTTCATTTTTTGATAGAAATTGATAATCAGATTAGAATTAAAACAGTATTTTTTCTATTAAAATGTTTATTATTAGAAAATATATTTCTCTACTGTTATATAACATAAATATTTGAATAAATAACCAATTTTAAGTGTTTACACATATTTCTCAGTTCAAAAAATATGTGATTTTTTAATTTGAAACTAGCGCGAAAGTTATAATTAAAAAAACTTTTTTTTATATTTCAATCTTCAGTGACATTCGCTCCTAATTTCAGTTTGATATATCAAATAGTTTATAAGTTATAGCAGTTTATTTACATCAACTTTTTACTTTTTTCGATTTTTAAAATGTCTAATATTGTTGAACAAAGAAGTTGAATTAAATTTAGTGTTAAAAATGAAATTAATGCTACGGAAACGTTTAAAATGATGCAGAAAGCATTCGGTGATCAATCTTTATCAAGAAAAACTGTATTCTAGTGGCACAAGCTGTTCAGATAAGGTCGTGAATCCGTAGAAGATGGACCTCATTCTAGTCGTCCATCAATATCAATAATCGAAGAAAATATCGAAAAAATTAGAAACAAAGTAATGGGAAATCGGCATTTAACTGTAAGAGAGCTTGTTGAAGATATTGGTATATCAATAAGTTTTTAAATGATGTTTTGGGCTTGAAACGTTTATCAACAAAACTCGTTCCAAAGTCATTGAATTTTTTGCAAAAACAACATCGTGTTGATGTTGCTGAAGAAATGCTTGAACGAATGAATAATGATCCAACATTTATCAATTGTATCATTACTAGTGACGAGACATGGGTTTACGAGTTTGATATATTGACAAAACAACAGGCAAGTAAATGGCGTGCTGCAAATGAACCAAGTTCGAAAAAAAACGTCAAACTCGATCAAAAACCAAAATTTTGATCACTATTTTCATGGATTATAGAGGTGTTGTGTATCATGAAATTCTTTCAGAAGGTGGAATAGTTAATAAAGAGTACTTTTTACAAGTTATGCGTCGTTTGCGTGAAGCCATTCGTCAAAAAAGACCAGATTTATGGGCAAACAATTCATGGATTTTACATCACGATAACGCACTTTCTCATAATGCAATAATTATTCGTGAGTTTTTCGCTAAAAATTCAATAAATATTTCTCCACAAGCACCGTATTCTCCAGATATATCATCATGCATTTTTTTCTGTTCAGTCCAATAAAAACACTTCGAGGAATCCGATTTGACTCAGTTAAATCGATAAAACAAAAATCGAAGGAGATGCTGATGGAAATTCCAAAAAGTGAATATGAAAAGTGTTTCCAAGATTGGATTAAACGTTGGCGTTTGAGAGAGGATTACTTTGAAGGAGACAAAATAAATTTGTATGAATAAATAAATAGCATGTGTTTTATTCAAACAGTTACCTTACTTTTTAAATTGAGTAGTATTTTAATTGTCATCGGGGAATCCCGATATACAGAGAAAATGATCCATCTAGCTTGTAAGAAGGGCAGACTCCACAAAATAATTCGGAGAATACCCGATATACTAAAAACAATGATGAACCAAATTTGTAAGAAAAAAAATAGATACTACAAGATTTTGCTTTTGCGTGACAACACTTCAGAAATGTTTTAATAAAAATTAAACATGGTCATTGAACATTGTAGTTTTAATAATAATATAGATAAAATATACAACCAAATAAGATTTTGTTACCTTTTTACTAAAATTATACATTTTCAGAGCAAATGGTGGAGATTACTTTGAAGGAGACGAAATAAATTTGGATAAATAAATAAACAGTATGTGTTTCATTCAAACAGTCATCTTATTTTTTGAACAGAGGTATTTTTTTATATTATAAAAATGTATTTATTTATACAGATAAGTTGAAATTCCAAATAAATTCTCTTCGATGTTAATTTATTACATGTCATTCACAGTTAGTAATTTGTATATAATTGAAGAAGCTGTTTGATTACGATCATTAACATTAAGTTGTCAATTGAGGTGAAACTCGAGTTTCTCTATGTGTAAATCTATTTATTTTGCTTGGTAATTGAATGCAGTTTTTGTAAGTAATATAGAAAGGAAAATCGAGTTATTATTTTTTTACAAGTTAATTTGTTTTCTTGCTAATTTAATCATAATTAGGTGTGAATTTTGTAACATATGTCGATATAATAATCATTTGAAATGTTAAAATTTTAACTTTCAGTAATTTTTAAGAACAGTTTTAGTTATATGTTTATTAAAAAAATGAAGTAATCAAATTAAGATAACTGAATTGTAAAGTAGATTAAAAAATATATGAAAATCGTTGTTAACTCATTACCGTCCGGAGACATAAAAATATGTTTTTTGTTGACTGCTCGTAAAATACCGGTGACATATAAATAGGGTTTTGTGTACTGTGCATTAAATGCCTGCGACATATAAATATGTGTTGCAATATACACCCGTCCCTCAATTTACGCGGAGTATTCGTTACACGTGGATTTGTTTTACGCGAATGAAAATCGCGTAAATTGAGTCTGTCAGTACAATAGAAAGAATATTGGAAATAAAAGCTAGTAAAGTTGTAGAAACGCATATTTATTTCACATAGCTTAACAAAAAAATAATGACGTTTTAGAAAATAAAAGTAGAAGAATTTTATTCGGTGTCACTGTCGCTACTGTAATTCAAAACAGTCAACCTTTTATATATTTATATCGTGCTTTTATACGTTCAAGTAAGAATTGGCGTCACTCTGATATATAATAAATTCCATAAAAAATTATATAAAATGAAATCTATCTGACCGCGTATAAAAAGTACCGCGTGAAAAAAGTCCCGCGTAAATTGAGGGACCGGTGTATATCTTTTAAAAATAATATTTCTTATCGACTAGACTAATATTGCATGCTTTGATAATATTCAAAACAAAAGATAATAGTGAATTTCAACCTTCAACCCTACAATTTCCAAAGATTTCTTTAAAGCGCTTTAAAATATGCACGCATCAATTTTCACGCAAACAGCCCGGACCGTAATGTGTTAATAAGTTATCAAAAAATATGAATTTTTTAAAAGACATAATCGTGATTACTGTGGCGCCAATGAGATATGGGCCTTCGAGAATTTCTCAAAATTCAAGTGATATATTAGTAGTCGAATGGTTTCAATTCACTTGTCAAGTGACCCATAAATTATGTCGGCTACTCGACAATCTTGAAAACTCTCAAGTGATTTTCGGTTAAGCTAGGTTCACTCCACGTTTCGTATTTTAGACATTTTTTTTGTTCATTCATGTACACAGAAAGTGGGTTTGTTTCACACAGTCGATAATTTCAGAACAATTACAATGTATGTTTCAGACAAGTGGATTTAATAACACAATACATTAAGTTTTATAGATTTTGGTACAATTATATACGTTTTTTATTAATGGTTTTTATCAAAATCCAACAGAAAGATTAATTAAAGTTTTATGTAGATGATATAAAATAATAAAATAAAATAGAATTTCAACATTAATTAAATTTAATGATGAATCATTTTACAATTAAACAATTATTTTTTTTAATGTACTTAGAAAATACATTTATTTATTTCGACAATTTTTGTACTGTTAAATATATTTGTTTAACAAAACAAATTAAATCTTGTAGAATAAATAGTATATAAAAATATATATTTGAAATTTTGAATTAAATGACAATTAATTTTTGTTTGTGAATTCTTAAATTTAATAATATACTATTTTTGTAAATTCTAATATGGTGTTTTTTAAGCGTGATAGAAATTTAAATTAAATCCCAATCGAAAATTCCATTTAATCCAAAAAAATATTTTTTATCATATCTTGATATACACACACACATTTATATATATATATATATATATATATATATATATATATATATATATATATAACTGTTTTTTTAAGTTAGATTGAACTTTCAATAGGAATTCAATTTAAAATTCTATCAGACTTTCAAAAATACCTATATATATATATATATATATATATATATATATATATATAGGTGGCTCAAATAAGACTGAAGGATTGAGATAAATACAATATTTACTGGCTTACTACCTTTTATTGTTTTTTTTAGATTATATAGAACTTTCGATAAGAATTTAATTTAAAATTTTATCACACTTAAAAAACACCTATATAAATATATAGGTTGGTTCAAATAAGATTAAGGGTTTAGATCTATACAAAATTTACTGTTTTTCACTATCCTTCCTTGTTTTTTTATGTTTGATAGAATTTTCGATAGGGATTCAATTTAAACTTCTATCACCGTTAAAAAAACACCTATATATATATATATATAGTGGCTCAAATAAGACTGCAAGATTTGAATATATACAATATTTACTTGCTTACTATCATTTACTTTTTTTTACTATCTTTCCTTGTTTTTTTAGGTTAGATAGAACTTTCGATAGGAATTCAATTTAAAATTCTATCAGACTTTAAAAAATACCTATTTATATATATATATATATATATATATATATATATATATATATAGAGTGGCTCCAATAATTTTGCAAGATTTGAATATATACAATATTTACTTGTTTACTATCATTTACTATCCTTCCTTGTTTTTTTAGGTTAGATAGAACTTTCAATAGGTATTCAATTTAAAATTCTATCAGACTTAAAAAAATGCTTATATATATATATATATATATATATATATATATATATATATATATGCTGATAGACTAAAGATTTAAATATATACAATATTTACTTATTTACTATCTTTTATTATCCTTCCTTGTTTTTTTTGAGGTTAGATAGAATTGTCGATAGGGATTAAATTTAAAGTTCTATCACGCTTAAAAAACACCCATATATATATATAGAGTGTCTCAAATGAGACTGAAAGATTTAAATATATATATAATAATTACTTGTTTACTATCTTTTACTGTTTTTTTACTATCCTTCCTTGTTTTTTTTAGGTTAGATAGAATTTTCGATAGGGATTCAATTTGAAGTTCTATCGCTCTTAAAAAACACCTATATATACATATTATATATACACTTATAAAAGAAAGTATATGAAATTATTTGGACTGTATTTTATTTACTTAGCATTTCTTAGTGTGCATTTCATGAGATTCACATATTTGCAAAAACATTACCTTACATTTATTATCATTTAAATTATTAATAAAATATTAATTTCCAATTAAATTAATTTAATTATGATTACTGTTTTTTTAGTACATATTATGTAAAAGAGAAAATGTTAATTATTTCTAAAAAAAATCTATCATTGTTTTTGAACAAAGAAAAATACTATTTTTTTCTAAAAAATATGCACAATTTTCAAGTTTTTTAAATTTTGATATAAATAAAAAACATTAACTTTTATGATAATTTTTTTTTTAATGAATATTTGAATTTATTTCCTCATATTGAAAATTATTTTTTGTTATTTAATTATAGTTTATATTATTTTTTTGAAGAAGATCTTAAAAATATGAGATTTATTTCCTTGTATGTTTTTCTATAATAGAATTTTACCTGCATTATATACGAGGATCGTTTGATAAGTATGGTAAAAAAGTAAGGAAAACTAAATTAAAAAATTAATTAAATTAAACATAAAATAAATTTACCATACTTATCAAACGACCCTCATATATATATATAATATATATATATATATATATATATATATATATATATATATATATAATGGTTATTATAATTTTTTGAAATAAATTAATAAAAGCGTTTCGGTATAAATAAAAATTACTTTTTCTTTCAATGAGATAAATTAATTTAATGCGTTTTAATATTGTATAAGGTTGATCATTTCTATGTCGAGTCAATGTCCTAAGAATTTCATATTAATGAAAGAATTGAGTTAACATATTTAAAATCATTAAAAATTAATTTGGTTTCTAATGAATAATAGATGACATTTTTGTAGTTGAATATTTGTTCAGGTAATTTTCAGTTGCTATTGACGCAATATAAAGTTTTTTTTAAGTTCAATAGGTCATCAGCTAACATTTCAACTGACTCACAAGTTTCTATTTTGTTGTGTGTGGTCTTTGCGAACAAGAATAATATATATATGTAATATGAAATCAAGAAATTAATCTTCTCTATTATAGAAATTTCTTTTCTTAATAATTCTGGTACATGAAACAATTAATCAATTACCTGAACGATATTCTGTATACTTAATAAACTAGAAATAAGAAAAGAAACAAACCTTATTAAAAAAAGAAATAAATTCCAATACAAAGCTCCACAAACCAACATAAAAAAATCACCTTTCAGTTATTCAGATCACACGCGAAATTGAATTTATTGTCGGTACCATCAATATTAATTGATATCCATCGGCCACGGCACGACTAATTCAAATCACACGCACGCACTTAATTTCCAACCACGTTATTTATTTCCTTCTATTCTCTATCGTTGACTTGTAATTATTGCACATAAGTCGATATCAGACGAATGAGATATCACCACTGATGGAGATAGTCACTGTCGACTGGACGATGGAGGACTGAACAGGTAGGCATGGGTTCACCTGTTGAATGCAACTGTTAGCCAGTTGTGAAGCCGTTGGTTTGCATGATGTCATGGTGACGGTTAGAAAAACGATGGAGTGGGAAGAGAGACCAGGTCTATTTTATGAATATTTATGATTTATCTTACCTTCATTTTATATATATATATATATATATATATATATATATATATAAAATGTTATTAATGAAAATTTCTAAGAACCATTTTTAAACATGAATCTTCACATAATTTGTTAATCTAAATTTTATTCCAACCGAACAATTTATATAAAAATAAAAATCCGGAAATGAGTACTTTTATAAAAAAAATATTCAATTAAATCTCTAAGACAAAACTTGCTAAAATTGTTGTAATTAAAGTAATCAGTGTGGAGATAATTTTATAGCAGAATTTTTTAATATAATAGTGTCATCCAAATGTGACGCATAGATTTGTGTTTGATTGAAAGGAAACAAAAGTACCTTCACACATGTTTCTCTATATACATGTTTCTTTTTAATAAAACACAAATCTAGGCGTCATATTTGGATGACTCTTTATAAATATCTATTATTAGTTGAAAATGAAAAAATTCTTACTTTCTAGAATAAGAGTAAAAAATCTGGAATTGATTATATAGTTTGCAGTTTTGATTTTATAGTTCTAATTATTATTCCAATTCCTTGTTTTTGTTCTTGTGATTCTGTTATATATATATTTATTGATTTTGTCCTTGAGGTCGTTATATCTATTATTTATTATATTTTAATTTTCTTATAAAGAAAATATTTATATAATAAATATAATAGACAATTGTCGTCTCAAGGGTAAAATCGACTTGAAGTATAAAATCTTATTGATAAATAATTTTTGCAACAAATCATAATAATAATTGTACTAATGAATTGAATTAAAATGCAAATGATTGAAAGAAATGTTTATATATTGATTATATTTTCCATGAAAACAATTTATATTTAAAAATATATAAAAGATTTTTTTCATAATTAAAGTAAAATAACAATTAATATTTTTTAAAGTGTGATTAAAAAAAGTTTAATTAATATTAATTATAATGCCATTTTTAACGAGAGGTTTTGGTCTAGAATGGTAAAAAGGCCATTTTTAGAATTTTTTTATAAAAAAATAATCAAGATAATAATCTAAGGTTTTTGTATTTAATTGTTTATATTTTATTAAAAAAAATACAATATAAAATTCAAATGATTGAAAGAAATGTTTATATATTGATTATATTTTTCATGAAAACAATTTATATTTAAAATATGTAAAAGAATTTTTTCATAATTAAAGTAAAATAACAATTAATATTTTTTAAAGTGGGATTAAAAAAAGTTTAATTAATATTAATTATATTGCCATTTTTAATGGAAGGTTTTGGTCTAGAACGATAAAAAGCCCATTTTTAGGATTTTTGTATAAAAAAATAATCAAGATAATAATCTAAGGTTTTTGTATTTAATAGTTTATATTTTATTAAAAAAATATATAAAATAAAATTCAAATGATTAAAATAATTTTTTATATATTGATTATATTTCTCATGAAAACATTTTATATTAAAAAATATGTAAAAGAATTTTTTCATAATTGAAGTAAAATAACAATTAATATTTTTTGAAGTGTGATTAAAAAAAGGTTAACAATTATTAATTATATTTCTATTTTTAACGGAAAGTTTTGGTCTAGAATGGTAAAAAGGCCATTTTTAGAATTTTTTTATAAAAAAAAAATCAAGATAATAATCTAAGCTTTTTGTATTTAATTCTTTATATTTTAATCAAAAAAAATATATAAAATGCAAATGATTTAAAGAAAGGTTTATATATTGATTATATTTTTCATGAAAACAATTTATATTAAAAAATATGTAAAATAATTTTTTCATAATTAAAGTAAAATAACAATTAATATTTTTTAAGGTGTGATTAAAAAAGTTTAATTAATATTAATTATATTGCTATTTTTAACGAGAGTTTTTGGTTTAGAACGGTAAAGAGGCCATTTTTAGGATTTTTGTATAAAAAAATAATCAAGATAATAATTATAAGCTTTTTGTATTTAATTGTTTATACTTTAATCAAAAAAAATAATAATATATAAATATATTAAAAGAGTTAGTAGTGCACTTCCTAATAGCTCTTGAAAAATTTTCTGTTGAAGGTGAGACGTTTAGCTTCTCAGCTATTAATTTAAAATCAAAAATATTTCTAAAATGCATAAAATTTCTAAGGCAGTGAACCTATGAAAGTTATTTTTTTTTATTTTTTCTGACTTTTCAAAATCAAATATCTTTTTTTAATGATTTTTTCACAATTATACACTTTTTAAAAATCAGTAAATTTAAATAAACTCAATATATTAGATTGTCACTGCCTAGAAAAATGTATAATCTTTAATTTTAAAAAAATCAATTAGTTTTTGAGATATTTGTCTCATCAGTTCGAAAAATGATATTTGTAGAAAAAAGTTTAAAGTTTTACAAGATGTTAACCGATGTGGTAGAGTCAGGTATCAAACCCATACAGCGGCTGTTAGAAGCCTATAACCTTGGTAATTTTCAAAATTTATTTTTTTTAACTACACCTTCTTCAAACATCAAAGTAAAAATTAAAAAAAAATCGATTTTTTGAAAATTCTAAACCGGAACCTTCCCTCAATTCATTTTTTGTTGTATATATTTAAGCTACATTTCAACCTTTTTATATTTGCGATCTCCATACTCAGACTGAAATTTTACGAGACCCATTATTTGTGGTTACCATCCTATTATAAGCATATAAAGATAGTAATAATAAAAAAACATGAAAATTTCTCAACATTTTCACAACACCCAACAATTTTTCTGTGATCCACAGGTTACGCACCACTGTTGTATTTAATTTATTAATTTTTGTTTAAATTATTTTATAAATAAATTGTTATCTACATACAAGAATATCTCGCATAGTACGGCTAATCGGTTTTACTGATTAGCCGGACTATTTGAAACCGGACTAATCGAAACATTAACTAAATACAAAAAACGTTAATTGGTTCCAAACAAATTTTTTTCCTGTTTTTCAGTAAATAAAACTATGGTAATTAATTCAAATGTTTGTATATATCAACAGAACAAAATCAGGGGTTTAAATATTCATTTTAAATTCATTTTCAATTAAAATTTAATTATCAAAAAATCGACTTTACTCTAGAGTTACGAATCGAAAACTAATAGAAAAAGAAAAAAAGACCACAAAATTAGAACTGAGCATGTGATACGTATAGTATGCGCATGCGCATAATTTTTTTTTTTTTTGAGAAATTTCAAATCGGGCTATAGTGTAACCGTACTAATCGAAGCCGCAATATGCGAGGTGTTACTGTATTTATAGTTTGTGTAGAAAATGATAAGGATACAAATTAATATCTTGTTAATAGTTCTGCTTTATTAATAAAATATTCTACGATCTCACTTTTAATTATGTACATTGTAGTTATTATAATTAATCAGTCTTTTTGCATTTTAGTTAAAAAACTAAATTATTTTTATATGACGATTCATAAAAAATAATTACTTTAACCTCACGAATGATTTAATATTAATTACATTTTTTTAACGAGGAGGCAATCTGCTTAACACACGTATATGTGATCGTTAGTCAAGATGGACAACGCCAATATATTTTGGCTTTTACACTTTTTAGTCATCGTGACCGCTGTTGAAGTCTTTTCGAACGGCGGTGGGGAACACACCGGCTGTTTCAGCACCAGATGATGGTCGCTGATGGCACAAACCCAATATACAAACGCAATACGGCCTATAATCGAACCATGTCTGACTGATTTCGTCGCTCCCTTTCTTCTCGGACGAATTTATTTCGCCTTTAGCAATGATGATGACGGTGTGTCGGTGCTTCTTCTTCGCCGTAGTGCGAATACATTTCGGGAGGATTCGGGATGGGTGAATAATTTGTAACGCTGAATTGACACAAAGTGGTCGCTTATTGGTCATATGTAACTACATGGTAAATTTGTATTTGTATATGTAAATTGAGTTTTAACGAATTTCTCAAGGTTATGACGCGAGTTGAAGTCACCACTTCATTGAAAAGTAGTCAAGATGTAATAGACAAAAAATACTTAAACATCTAGTTCCGGTTTTAATAGGTTTCAGTCGATACTTTCTTTATATTCGATTCGATGTGGTAATAATTCGTATATATATATATATATATATATATATATATATATATATATATAGAGAGAGAGAGAGAGAGAGAGAGAGAGAGAAACAAAAACTCAAATTTGGGTAGTCTCCAAATAGTGCTCGATGAATAAAAATGGCACAAGTAACATTTAAACAACCTTCTTCTAAAAATAATTTACCACTCTATTGATGACATTAGTGTTTGTGCACTTTCTTTCTTCCTTTCTCTTTCTATTAATAATTTTATACTTTTATGTTTTTACGAGATCGTAAGGCAGATTATCATAATATTTGTTTCTAGTGAAAACTAGTTTTAATTAGATTATTTGTAATTTATTTTTTATCTAAGACTGATATTTTTTTAATTAAAATTTTAGATTTTACTACTCTGTTCAAAAATTAAGGTGATTGTTTGAATGAAACACATACTGTTTATTTATTTATCCAAATTTATTTCGTCTCCTTCAAAGTAATCTGCGCCATTTGCTTTGAAAATGTATAATTTTAGTAAAAAGGTAACAAAATATTATTTGGTTGTATATTCTATCTATATTATTATTAAAACTGCAACGTTCAATTATGATGTTTAATTTTTATTAAAACATTTTTGAAGTGTTGTCACGCAAAAGCAAAATCTTGTAGTATCTATTTTTTTCTTACAAATTTGGTTCATCATTTTTTTTAGTATATCGGGTATTCTCCGAATTATTTTGTGGAATCTGGCCTTCTTACAAGCTAGATGGATCATTTTCTTTGTATATCGGACATTTCCCGATGACAATTAAAATACTACTCAATTTAAAAAGTAAGGTAATTATTTGAATAAAACACATGTTATTTATTTATTCTTCTAAATTTATTTTGACTCCTTCAAAGTAATCCTCTTTCATACACCAACGTTTAATTCAATCTTGGAAACACTTTTCATATTCACTTTTTGGGATTTCCATCAGCACCTCTTTCGATTTTTGTTTTATCGATTCAACTGAGTCAAATCGGGTTTCTCGAAGTGTTTTTAATCGACTGAACAGAAGAAAAATTGCATGATGACATCTGGAGAATACGGTGCTTGTCGAGAAATATTTGTTGAATTTTTAGCGAAAAACTCACGAACAATGATTGCATTATGAGAAAGTGCGTTATCGTGGTGAAAAATCCATGAATTGTTTGTCCATAAATCTGGTCTTTTTTAACGAATGGCTTCACGCAAACGACACATAACTTGTAAATAGTACTCTTTATTAACTGTTCCACCTTCTGGAAGAAATTCATGATACACAACACCTCGATAATCCATGAAAACAGTGAGCAAAATCTTGGTTTTTGATTTGGGTTTGACGATTTTTTTCGAACTTGGTTCATTTGCAGCACGCCATTTACTTGCCTGTTGTTTTGTTAATATGTCAGACTCGTAAACCCATGTCTCGTCACTAGTAATGATACGACTGATAAATGTTGGATCATTATTCACTCGTTCAAGCATTTCTTCAGCAACATCAACACGATGTTGTTTTTGCAAAAAATTCAATGACTTTGGAACGAGTTTTGTTGATAAACGTTTCAAGCCCAAAACATCACTTAAAAACCTATTGATATGCCAATATCTTCAGCAAGCTCTCTTACAGTCAAATGCCGATTTCCCATTACTTTGTTTCTAATTTTTTCGATATTTTCTTCGATTATTGATATTGATGGACGACTAGAATGAGGTCCATCTTCTACGGATTCACGACCTTCTCTGAACAGCTTATGCCACTAGAATACAGTTTTCCTTGATAAAGATTGATCACCGAATGCTTTCTGCACCATTTTAAACGTTTCAGTAGCATTAATTTCATTTTTAACACTAAATTTAATTCAACTTCTTTGTTCAACAATATTAGTTATTTGAAAAATCGAAAAAATGTAAAAAGTTGATGTAAACTAACTGCTATAACTTATAAACTATTTGATATATCAAACTGAAATTAGGAGCGAATGTCACTGAAGATTGTGCCAATATAATAAAAAAAGTTTTTTGAACTACGAGTTTCAAATTAAAAAGTCACATATTTTTTGAACTGAGAAATATGTGTAAACACTTAAAATTGGTTATTTATTCAAATATTTATGTTATATAACAGTAGAGAAATATATTTTCTAATAATAAACATTTTAATAGAAAAAATACTGTTTTAATTCTAATCTGATTATCAATTTCTATCAGAAAATGAAACAATATAAATGTATCTTAAAATCTCAAAGTATGCGATTTAAATTCACTGGTAAATTTAACACAATTTAATTTTTGTCAATAAAAATATTTCAACTTGAATATATTCTCATTTTCGAATATTTCTTTTTATTCGAGTTTCGTTTCAATGTTATTTTCAATAAAAACTTTATTTAAAAATCATATTTTTTTTACAAAACTTTGCATATAAATCAAAGATGATCATTATATTGGAAAAAGTTACATAGTATATTATTCCAAATATAAAATATATAGCCCATTAGTCATGTACCGATTGGACTTACCACAAAACTTTGACAGTTTGTGTAAACATTACCTGTTCATCCCACTAGTATGCAGTGTATGTAAATTTTGATATGACGTAAGCAATCCGCATACCAAACCGTCTGTGAGAGAGTTTTTTTTATCAAAATAATCTTCAAATGTACATCTTATACATTCTTGTCAACTTATTTAATTAAATTAATATATATTTATAATAAATACTTTCTTCTTGCCTTTTTTGTAAACCAGCTTCATTGTATTAACAAATAAACGAATATAAATATATTTATATTATACAAACATTTGTAATAAATTAAAATATAATATATTTTTTTTGATTTTATTAGCAAATAAAATTAATAATAAACATAGCTAGAGAAAAATATAAAATATTGATTTTACAAATATAGGGATTTCCAATAAGAATGTCAGAACTTTGACAGCTGGTAGTAGCCATGTTTCATTTTTTTGCAAGCTAACATGACATTTTAACTCAGTATGCAACAACTTAATAATTTAATAAACAACAATTTAATAAAATTGAAAAATTAAAATCGTCGAAATAATTTTATTACCAAACAACTTATGTACATACTGGTAATTAACCCTTTAACTGTTTAATTTTGTTTCGAAAAACTTTTTCTGCCTGCTTAATTATTTTCCAGCGAAGACGAGTATACTCGACATAAACAGAGTAAAATGTTTCTGCCTATAAAAGTAGGCAATTATGATTAAAAATCAAAAGTTGCGTGTTGGTTTTTTAGAAAATATATATTTTTATTCGTTGTTAACAAACAAAATTTATTTCATTGATAAAAAAAATCGTTTGTAACGGTACTTCCCCAGAATTTGTTATTTCAGCTTAATACAAGCTATTGTGTATTAAAATAAATAAGGTTGCCAGACTAACGAATATTCTAAAATGTACATTTTTTAAAAGATCTTTATTTGCCCTTTTTCAGGGAAAAAATTACAGTTGATTCGTTTAATAATAATACGAATGCGATTTTTTTTATCTTCACGACGAGTATACTCGACATTATGCGAAAAATTTTCGTTTCGCTCTGACGAGTATACTCGACATAAACAGTTAAAGGGTTAAAAAAGTATGTTACAAAACAATTACATTTTTATTAATCTGTTTACAATATATATATTTAAACAACATTCTATATATAGGGTTATCCAAATGTGACGCATAAATTTGTGTTTTATTAAAAAAATATATACACATGTTTCTTTTTAATAAAACACAAATCTAGGAATGACATTTGGATGACCCTATATATACTCGTATATATATATATATATATATATACACGTATATATATATATATATATATATATTCTTATATTGGAAAGATCTTTCTTAGGATCTGAGTTAAATAAAAATCTTAATTTTGGATAAAAAAATAAGTTTTTACTTCTAAATGTGAATATTTTTAAATAGTTTCAGTTATTATCACTGATGTACATATTTTTAGACCTAATATATAATATTATTGGCAAAATCTGAATTTTTAAAAAAATGTTTATACATTTTTTCATACTATTTTTTGGGTTAAAAAATTCATTTTCTAAAAAAGTTAGAAGCAAACGCCTTTTTCTTTATAAATAGATTATTTAGATGAAAAATATTCATTTTCTATAAAAATCTAATTAATTTACTGGGAAATAAATATTTTATATAGGATAATTCATTTTTTTGACATTACTGTTTTCTTTTCATAAGATCTTAACTACAAATTAATTATTTTTTTAGTTATTATGATATTACTTTATCAATAAGTATCATAATATTATTTTGTAACAAGTATAAAAAATGATTAAAAAATAATTCAAGTATATTGTTAAATAATTACAACAATTCTAGTTGTATTTATAATACATGATCATCCAAATGTGACGCCTAGATTTGTGTTTTACTAAAAAGAAACAAAATAAATTATACACATGTTTCCTAATACACCACCTTATACACATGTTTCTTTTTAATAGAACATAAATCTAGGGATCACATCTGGATGACCCTATATTTTCAATTCAGACCGAAATATCTTTGTGTTGATATTCTTTTAAATAGTACTATGAAAAAAGATTCCAACAAACTGAATACTTTTATTTATTTACTTTTTAAAAAAAAAATAAAATTTTCAAATATATTACTACTAAAAAAATTATATCTAAAGGATCTTTTTAGATATTTTCAACAGATTAAGTAATAAAAAAAAATATGACAAAGTGTTCTTATAATAAATATTATAGAAGAAAAAGAGACTTAATTCCAACGAATGCTTTAATATTATTTTTATAATATAATAAAAAATGTATCTAAAGAAAATTTTAACTATTTAAATATATGGAATATATATAGAGAGTTTTCCAATAAGAATGTCAGAACTTTGTCAGCTGGTTGCAGCCATGTTTGATTTTTATAAGTTCATTTTGACATTTCAACTCAGTATAGTTTAGAAAATTATCATGGAACGTTTAACTCTTCAAGAGACAAACTTTAATAGACTTATTAAAACAGAAGTTTCAAGAGTCCATTATATCATAAAATGGACCCATCAATTGGCCACCAAGATCATGTAATCTAACTCTATTGGATTATTTTCTGTGGGGTTATGTGAAATCACTGTTTTAGACTGATAATCCACAAATAATAGAAGCAATAAAATAAATATTGAACGTGTAATTCATGAAATTGGACCACAGTTATGTGAAAGAGTGTCTAAAAATTGGTTTAAATAACAACTCGTGGTAGTCATATGAATGAAATTGTGTTCTATTATTAATGCCATAGAACATTCTTAAAAATAAAAAAATAAGTAACTAATTAATTAAATATTTTTTGTTTTATTTCCATTTCAACTTCTGAAGCACTTATTGGAAAACCCTATACATTTTGCTAATACATTTTTGGCGAATTACAATTTAAATAAATATTGAAATTTGTATCAGATAAATGTCTATACATCCCTGTTTATATTTTTCAACACAACAGATCTAATTAAAAATAAACAAACTTATTGTTTGTAAAACACATATAGACAACTCTGTTATTAAGAAAAAAAAACGTAAATAAATCGTTTTCCTTTCGATCTATGAGGTCATTAAGGTCGTTTATAAATATAGTTATAGAACCAATCTAAAATTAGATACACTGCAAAATTGCCGTACGAATAAAGATAACAAAAATAAGAGAAGGTTTAAAAAACATTTACTTTTTGAGTAGTAAGGTTTGAATTTTAATATACTTTAAACTTATTTAGCTCGAATTACACAAATTGAGTAAATTGTTTACATAAAATAAGAAAGCAATAAAATAAAGTAATTTATAGGATGATGGTGCATTTTACAATTTATGTAGAATATAATTGTTGATATTATGAAGTGGAAAAACATTTTTATTATATAGATAATCATATGTAATTGTACGGTTTGTTGGTTATGATTTTTCATGAAAAAAGAGATTAGTTTTATTTACATTGAAATATTTTTTTTATAGAAATATTTGTTTATATTTATATTATATGTGTATATATAATGTTTATTATTGTACTTGAATATAATCAATACTTAACACCATTAGCATATATAAAAAAATCAGTCAATCTTTTGTATTTTTATCAATCGTACAGAGTGATAATTATTGTATTTCATTTCATGTGATACTAACAAGATATGTATAAAATAGACGTAGATTTTCTACGTAATATCTATATTTATTCGATCAAATATTGATTAAGTATTAGGTGTACCCATAAGTAATGTCGTTTTTTTTCAGTGTCAAAACTGCACTCGAAGAATATTTTATTTCAAAATCACCCTCATTTTACAAAAAGAGAATTTTGTAAAATTACAATACTTATGGGTACACCTAATATATTGTCAAAAAAGTTTTTTTATTGTGTGTACTTTTTTAAAAAAATAGATACTAAAAATTTATATATTTTAAAAAAAAAAAATTGATTGTTAACCGCATTTATTAATAGATAATAATTTAGTGTACAGAAGCTTAAGTTGATTTGTTTATAATGTAATTTTTTATATTTTATATATATATATATATATATATATATATATATATATATATATATATATATATATATATATATATATATATATATATATATATGTATATATATATATATATATATATATATATATATATATATAATAGGTAACTAAATTTGAGGTTAGGAAATAATTTATCAATAAAATACATTTATCAAATTGACATTTCATCAAATAACAGCTAACTTACTTCCTAACCTCAATTTTGAACGCCTAATTATATATATTGTATTTATACAAGGTGACCAATCATCCTCCTTTAGAGAGGACAGTCCTCCTTTTGGAAGTTCTGTCCTCCCTCGAAAAGTGTCCTCCTAGATGTCCTTCTTTTCGATATGTAAAAGCTAATTTGTAAATCTCTAAATATTTAATAACAAAAATTTCCCATAATGATGAAAACCCCGCTTATTTAATTTTATGTAGGCAGTAATTTTGTTGTGACTACAATCGGGGAGAGAAAATAATACTTTTCAAAAATGCAACAGTTGCGATTTTCGATTGTGTTAGTTTATTATTTGATTAAAATAAACTAGTTGATATCCTTTGATGAATTAGTAGCCTTATTGACTTCTTACAATTCTTACTGAATTTAAACACGACAGTAATTATTTCTTTTCTAGTGAATATTCGATATACAGACCTAGGTAAGCACAATTCAAGTTTTATTAATTAATTATCAATTTTATAATTTTCAAATATTATCATTTTATTTACAAGTTTATACAACTCTATTGTCATAGAACTATAAATTATTTGATTTTAAAATTTAATGTCTATTCCTATTCGCTTATGCTGTTAAGTTCCAGTTTTAATAACTAATTTTAAATTTCATTTAAGGATGGAAAAATAAAAAAGAGGAAATGTCAGTTCAACGATAAATTGAAAAAGGCATTTCCATTCATCATATCAAAAAAGGATACTATTGTTTTCTGCAATATTTGCCGCGGAGAATTGCAATATTTGTTTCTTTAATTTATTTATGTCCTCCTTTTCATTGGAAAAAAGTTGCTCACCTTAAGGGGTTATACGCAAAATATTTGTTTTGAAGTAAATCCGATAAATATTTATTTTTTTACCAAATCCTCCTTTTCATTGGAAAAAAATGTTGCTCACCTTAAATATATAATTGGAATGATATATTGTATATATATATATATATATATATATATATATATATATATATATATATATATAGATCACCGCCAAGCGCCTATATATGCACTTATATATTTTTTTATATATATATATATATATATATATGTATATATATATATATATATATATATATTATTGTATATATATATATATATATATGTATATATATATATATATATATATAATAGGTAACCAAATTTGAGGTTAGGAAATAATTTATCAATAAAATACATTCATCAAATTGACGTTTCATCAAATAACAGCAAACTTACTTCCTAACCTCAAATTTGAACACCTAATTATATATATTGTATATATAAGATTATTGTATTCTTCACACCTAAATCATTATTTATATCTTTTAACATTATTCTAATATTTAGAATTTCATTTCAGGTTAATTCCTTTCAATATCCTGTGAAAAAATCTCTTAAATGATAAATTTTTCATAATTTTTTTCCTGATTCAACTACAATGAACAACAACTGGTTAAGGTAAGATGTATTTTTTTCTTATAGTCTTCATAAATATACAGAAAATATTCAAACTTTATTTGATTTTTTTAAAAAAATATATTTATTTTAAAATTTCGTTTCAATTATTAGAAAAATATGAATCGTTTTTATTTTTAATCATTAATGACATTTCTTGATTAAAAATGGACTAAATATCTCTATTAACCTTTCTTGGATTCTTGATTAGTTTATATATATATATATATATATATATATATATATATATATATATAAATTTGTTGATTCATTAAAAAAATAATTAAAAGAAATGACTGCATTTATTGGATACTATAAAAAAATATTTAACGAATTGTGAGAAAATTTAAATTGAATAACACATGTAAATTTATTAAAATTGTAAAAAAGTATAAAAATATTTCTGTGAATAGTCATTCGTTTTTAATTATCTTAAGTAATTTCTATAAATCTCTTAGTGACTAAGAATATAAACTAGACGACCTGATATTAAAATTTATTCATTACACACTCATCGTTTATTTTATATTTTTTAAAATAAAATACATTTATATAAAACGATGTTATCTTCAATAACAAAAGTTTGGTTATGTTTATAAGATTTTATTATATAAATTTATTTATATAAAAATAGAACAGATATTAATTTATACTTAAATATTTATTTATTTATTCCAATCTATTTTTATAGAGCATTTAGTTTGAGAAACATTTCAAACTTTATTAAGTATTATTTCACAAATATATTGAAAGTATATTAGAAAGGAAAATAATTAATGAACGTTAATATACTTAAACCTTTTAGAATGTGTTTTAAGCACATCTTATTGTTTTATGAAGTAAATTTATTTTAATACATGAGTAACATAATTTAATAATTATAATAATAAATTATTTGTTGATGAAAGATGATTGACAAATAAATTGAAGCAGTTTTTTTTCTTAAATACTTTTTAATAAATAACACTTTCTATTAATAAGAGATATTTGGGAGAAATTTATCATTTTTAGATTGATAATACATATTTTCTAAGAAAAATATTTAATTTATTGAAAATAAATTTGTATTATATTTATAATAATTATATATATATATATATATATATATATATATATATCTGTGTGTGTGTGTAATATTTTGACAGAAACTTGTATCTGGGAAATAAATAATACATGGATCATCATGTATGTATCAAGTTTATGTACCTTCGTTCAAACATGTTTTATTTCTGAGAATCATTCAACGAATTACGGCAGACAAAATATTACCTGAAAATTATTCAGCATGCGAGGAAAAATTCAATTCTGTTTATGTAAAAAAATAAATGTATTTTGTGAATATTTCTACTCGTTTCGACCAGATGCAATTAGTATGCTTTCTTCAAATTCACAAAAATCATGCATATGTTAATTAATGTTTCGCTTATTGCCATTTGCATGACACGAAATATAAATGTAGTAATAAATAAAAACAAATACAAGGATACCGAAAAATTGTATACGGGTTAATAGATATATAATGCATTTATAAAAAAATCATACCTTGGAGCTAATAGAATAATGTGCATAATTTAAAATTTGCATGAGATTTTTTACAGTGACAACTATTTTTATTCATGTGACTTTTAATAATATTTATGTGTATAAATATTAACTTATAGTTGTATTTATATATGAGAGAGATATGTTTGTAAATAAAAGTTCAAAGTTTAAAACAGTTTACTAAGTTTTTCAATTAAAATCTTAAATTGGTTTGTTGTTGTTTGGTCAAATTTACAAAGATGCTCTATTAAAACTTTCATAAATTTATAAATAAATTGACAGTAAGTTGCATTCACTTTATGTAAATATTAAAACAGATGTTTTCAAGAATTATTATAATTTTAGTATATAAAAAAAAAAACAGAAAATTAAATACTTTAACACAAATAAATTTTTATCCCCAATACTACAATGGTTATAAAATGTTCAATAATCACTTATTTTTTATAATTATGTCGGCTGATGCGCATTTCGATGGCGATACAATCATCATTAGAGCCTTCTGTTAAAAAATATAATAATTCAGTTGTATTACGGGGGTATTCTAGTCTAGACGCACGAATTTTAGGTGTTTTTTCCGGGCGCTATAAAAAATACAACAAATATTTTTACTATCCATTTTTATCAGTTATTTATTGACATTTTAAGAGTATAAAAAAGTATTATTAAAAACAAAAAAATCAAATTGAAAAAGGTACAGGCTGGCAAAGTGGGGGCTTGAAAAAAAAGGTATCTCCTGGTTGACATGGTTCCAACCCTTCCGGTCATTTGGAACAAAAAATTTTTTGAAATTATTGAAAAAGAAGGTTGTAGTAGTATCCCTGCCTAGGGAAATTAAAAAAATTTTTTTTTTCGCAAATTGGCGGCAGTGTGAAAAAACAGTAATTTTTTTACCCTATTTTTTCAACTTTCGGAATTTTTTAAAAATAGTAAAAAACAAAATTTTCAAAAAATCCTAGGCGAGGGAAATTATTGTTATATTGAGAAGCTCTGTACCAAATTTCAAGTAAATCGGTCCATTAGAACTGAGATATCACGTCAACCGTGTCGAAAAAAGTAGTTTAGAGAAAAACGCGTTTAAAGTTTGGAGTGAGTTTGTTTTGATTGGTTGGTGCGTCACAAAAATAGATATAACTCCGAAAATAATTCGAATTTCGAAAAATCCTCTTAAGGACATATTCTTAAAGGTCTAAACTTTGAAAATATGCAAAAAATCGATTTTTTTGAAATTCTAGACTAGAATACCCCCTTAAAGTGAATCAACCATAGTTCCAAAACATTCAATAACAAAATTAAATACATTACACAAGAATTATCAATTAATGGATCATTAGAATCCATACAGTTGGTTGACCAATTTATATCCCATCTTTTTGGAAATGCATTTTTAACGTAAAATAAAGTCTAAATATGGGGTCATCCAAAAAACGCGCCTACATGTTTATTTTCAATAAATAACAAACTATTTCGATTTTTTTCAATTTGTTTTTTTTTAAATGAAAATATGATTCATTATAATTATACGTGGAATAGAATATCGTTTAAATATCCACCACAACTGTATCTGTAGGCATCAATTCGAATATCGAAATTTTTAATGACTTTTCGACATGTCGCTGGATTTATTTCACGAATTGCAACTCGAATGTTGTTCTTTAGATTGTTAATTATTTGTGGTTTGTTAGCATAGACTAGACTTTTCAAAAATCCGCAAAAAATCTAATGGTGTTAAATTGGATTATCTTGGAGGTCAGTTGAAATCTGCAGTTCGTGAAATTACATGTTGATGAAATTTCGATCGCAAAAATTGAATGTTTCCTCGAGTTGTGTGATATATAGGACATCAAACACATCAATATGATTCAATTCTGGCTATAAAAAGTATCGTTCAGCATTCACAGTAACAGAATTAACTTGGAAGAAAAATGGTCCAATGATTCTATTTGTCCAAAATGCACACCAAACCGTGACTTTTTGTGGATGTAGAGATTTTTCATAATTAATACAAGGATTTTTGTCGCCACAGATAGGACAATTTTGATTATTAACGAATCGATTCATTGTGAAATGAATTTCATTACTAAATAATTTTTTTCTTGAAAACAATGGATCTGTTGTTCGTTGTTTAGTAATCCAATTAGTGAAATTATGACGTTGTAAATGATCTTTTTTTCAATTCCTGGATTAATGGAATTTTGTACGCTTGTAAATGCAAATCTTTATGCAAAATCCTCCAAAAAGAACCATAAGATATGCCCAAATTTTGCAAACGATGTGAAATTGATGTTGGCGGTTTATTTTCACTTACAGTAGCGATGTTTTCATTTTTGCCTATAATTTTTGGTCTTCCTCTTTTCAGTTTATCAATAACATAACCAGTTCCTTCGATTTTTTCACTAATCCTTGAATTGAAGACTGAGGTTGATTATTTACACCAAAAAATCACGAATTTTGCAATGATTATTTTTCAAAAAATGCCCATTTTCATTTTTTATCTATGGTTAAAATTGCAACCTTCTATTAAAACAAAAAGACTTAACCACTTGTGCTGGCAATTAATTAACATGCACGCGTGATAAATCTGTCCAAAGCCATTTGCAGCGAGTTGGTATTTGAAATCATTTTTTTAGAAAGTTTTAGACACAAACATACATTAACATTATAGTAAAAGTCTTAAATTGATTAACAAATTTATTAATAATTTTTGAAAAGAAGTATTTCTTTGGTTTTGGTACATTTGTTATTTTACTGAAAAGAATATAGATATTAAAAAATGCTATATCCATTAGATAAAAGAATATTTTTCTGTAATTTTTTGCAAATTTTCTCATTAAAGGAAAAGATGATAAGTAGCTCTCTTGCAGGTCTACTCTACCCATATCATCATTGTAATCTAAAACTATATTAGGTTTTGTAATGTTTCCATTTTGGACAGTATAATTTCTATTTTTTTTCTTTCTTATTGCAATAATTTCTGCTTTGGAATGTTTGGAAGAAAGCAAATATATATCTTTTTTGTCCTTCCATTTTACAGCTAAAATACCATTGCAAGATCTTGAAAAAACATTAAATCTTTTTAATTTTGTCGCTACGAGATCTTTTGGCATATTCTTTCTATTAGATCTGACTGCTCTGATAGTATTAATTTTTTGCAAATGAAATTTCCGATACAGTTTTGGTAACAAATACCAGTTATCTAAAAAGAGGGTGTGTTCAAAATCAACTAAAGGTCTACATAAATCCAATACAATATTTTCTGATGCGCTATTATCAGAATAAAATAATTCTTGGATAAAATAGTTCTTTATAATAATAAAAAAAAAATATTGTGTATTATAGTTACTTGATTATTATTCAATGAAAATATTTAAAATTAATGAAGTTCTACAAAAATGCACTTGTATGCCTTCAAAACAGAAGTGTGACATTTACTAACTGAACTCTGATGTTATACTAAGCAAAAATCACACGACGTGCTATGCACGTCATATTGGCATTTGGTGCAGATAGCAGTCGACGTGCATAGCACGTCATTCCAGCACAAGTGGTTAATATGTCATTTGAAAAGACATGACGTGTAAACATTATACAGTCCTGACATTTAAGCGTTCCATTTGGATGATCTTATTTAATTTTTCTGATTATTCATCGATTTTTCTATTTCATTTATAAAATTATATTATTTCAATTGTTTAGTTCATGAATGTTGACAGATATTTTGTAAATTTAATTATATTTTTATTGAATGGATTTTTTTAAAAAATTGAATAATGTAAATGTGTTGGTGTAGTTTATATCTATCCATGATTAAAATTGTAACCTTCTACTAAAACAAAAATGCTTATTATACCATTTGAAAAGACATGACGTGAAACATACAGTGCTGACAAGTAGGCGTCACATTTGGATAACCCTGTATATGTATTTTGTGTTCAAGAATTTAATTCTGTTACATGATTTTATGCAGAATAAATATTGTTTAATCAAGACTTTCTGTTTTCAGTTACTTATGTTTGTTTATATCAATTTTCTAAAGTAAATGAATGTAAATATTTTATTATTATTTTCACTTCAAAAGTATTTAAAAGCACATTTTTTTATTATATTAAGAATATTTTATATTTGATTAGTAAGAATACAAATATGCTTAATATATAGGGTCATCCAAAATATGACACCTAGATTTGTGTTTTATTAAAAACAAACATGTGTGTAATTTTTTTTCTTTTTTTAATAAACAGGAATCTAGACGTCACATTTGAATGACCTTAATATCTATTTTTTTTTTAAATAAATAATATAAAATATATATTTCTTTAATAATATACTTGTTTAAAGTTTATTATTAAGAGGAAATTGCTTTTATAACATGTCATTAATTTCTAAAAGAGATTATTATCATGGGTCATATTTATTAAAGTACATTATTCTTCTTATTAGCATAATAAATCCTTTTTATTTAATATTAATTTGTGTCGCCATCATTAATAGAGACTCGTTGAGAAAGATCATTAGTACCATTTGTCGTACGACAACGTAATTAATCTATTTTCGTCATCTGTAGTATATTTAATTATTGTCAATAGTAAGTGTACAAGTAATTATTCCATATAACTGGTTGGATCGTTCCAACACTGAAAAAAAGTTAAACACAAGATCGTAATGAATTGATACCGTTACAAATGTAATAACCGAACTTGTATTAGACTTGCAAAGATTTTATTGTAACAATAACACAATAGATATATATCATATAGTCTTCATAACAAAAAGAGCCGTTTCAATGTCACCAGTACAGCCGCATTCCTTTTGATGGTTTGGAATGTTCACATTTAACATTTCCAGAATGCATTGCATTTATTATTAAGTTAGCTTTCATTTTCAATAATACGTAACGCCCACCTAGAATTTTTATTCATGTACTTTAGGGATGTACAGACATCTCATAATCATTTTTTTATACATCTATTTCTTGAAAGATAGTTTTTTTTATTGTAAACATTGACTTTTATGAAACAGTATTCGAATCAGTAATGATTTATTTTGATATTCAAAAGATTTATTTCCATTTTCTGAAGATATCTATTTCTTGTGAATAATTCATCATGTAGTTTGAAAGATATACTCTTCTAATGAGTTTTAGAAATTGTATTAATAGTTTTTATGTATATTCTAGTTTTAGTAAATGGTTGTTACTTGATGTTCTTCATGGAATACAAATATATATTTTTTTTTTTTGGATTCTATGACATCTGTGAAAACATGTTTTTCGTTCCGATTTGATAATATCTGTGTGAACGAATGTCTCTAAATGAGGTTTAATTTGAAAACTTATTGCTGTCAAAAATATTTATTTTATCTCTCTTTCTCTCTATATATACACCCGTCCCTCAATTTACGCGGAGTATCCGTTCCACGTGGATTTGTTTTACGCGAATGAAAATCGCGTAAATCGAGTCTGTCAGTACAATAGAAAAAATATTGGAAATAAAAGCTAGTAAAGTTGTAGAAACACATATTTATTTCACATAGCTTAACAAAAAAATAATGACGTCTTAGAAAACAAAAGTAGATAAATTTTATTTGATGTCACCATAGTTACTGTAATTCAAAACAATCGACCTTTTATATATTTCTATCGTGCTTTTATACGTTCAAGTAAGAATTTGCGTCATTCTGATATATAATAAATTCCATGAAAAATTATATAAAATGAAATCTATCTGACCGCGTATAAAAAGTGCTGCGTAAATCAATATCGCGTAAAAAAAGTCCCGCGTAAATAGAGGTATAATTTGCCGCGTAAAAAAAAACTCGCGTAAAAAAAGTACTGCGTAAATTGAGGGACGGGTGTATATATCATCGTCAGACTCTTTCTGATATATTTTTAATTACAAAATTGTTATATTTCAATATGAAATACGAATTTATATTTTATTTTTTACTAATAATGAATTTTAGAATTTAAGAATAAACTTTATATTTTTATATATAAAATATATTTTTAATATATATATATATATATATATATATATAAGTAAGTAAAAAATAATAACTTATTGTTTATAAATATATTTAGAAATTTCGGGAATCACCCATTTTTAGGAAAATGATTTAATGAAAATTAAATTTGTAATTATAAATTAAAAATAACATGTTTGAACAAAATAAATTAGTGAAAATTGTAAAACAACGTTTTTAAGGTGGTTGGTCATAATCTTACAGGGCCGCGGGGTAAGGAGTAGTGGTCTACACTTTTGTATGGGCTAAAATAATGATTGCCAACTGTAAATAAATAATTCTATGTTAATAAAAGTACATCAATAATTAATTAAAATGTATAGAAAAAACATATTTTTTAACGATTTTCTTTTAATTCCAGAAATTATCCAGAAATGTATTCATTTATACTAAAAATTCATTTTTCAAACACCGTATACCACGTGACGAAATCTGGCAACATTATGTTTAGTATACGAGGTGTGATCAAAAAGTAAGGTGAATTTTGAAATTTAGCGGGCTACATCCGTTTGATTTTCGATTTTTTTATTTGGTTATGTTGGTACACTCGTCTCGAATATATGTTCCAAATTTCAGCTATGTAGCATGTTTAGTTTGTTGGTGAGAGACATAAAAGTTAGAAGTGTTTTGCAGGCTCCACGATTTTCCGCTGTCGAAAATCATGGATCAAAGAGTTTGCATTAAATTTTGTGTGAAAAATGGAATCAAGTGCTCCAAAACACTTGAAATGTTGAAAATGGCATACGATGAGTCTACTTTAAGCCAAAAAAATGTTGACAAGTGGTATAAACTCTTCCAAGAAGGCCGAGAAGACACCAACGACGAACCTCGTTCTGGACGCCCCAGCACGTCAACAACTGATGAGAACGTTGAAGAAGTGAAGAAAATAGTGTTGGGGAATCGTCGAATTACCATTAGAGAAATTGCTGATGATATTGGCATCTCGTTTGGTTCGTGCCAATCAATTTTAACGGGTGTTTTAGACATGAGACGTGTGTCAGCGAAGTTTGTTCCGAAATTGCTCAATTTCGACCAAAAGAACCGTCGCATGAGCATCGCCCAAGAGCTATTGAATGACGTCAACGACGACCCAGATTTATTCGACAGGGTCATAACAGGTGACGAAACATGGGTATACGGTTATGACGTCGAAACTAAGACTCAATCGTCCCAGTGGAGGCATTCCGGATCACCAAGATCAAAAAAAGCACGCCAAGTTCGATCAAATGTGAAGGTTTTGCTTACAGTTTTCTTTGATTGCAGGGGCGTGGTGCATCATGAGTTCTTGCCACAGGGTAGAACAGTAAATAAGGAATATTACCTGCAAGTTATGCGCAATTTGCGCGAAGCAATCCTCCAGAAACGTCCGAATTTGTGGAAGAACAAAAATTGGCTTTTGCACCATGATAACGCCCCTGCTCACACATCGTTGCTTGTGGGCGAATTTTTGGCTAAAACCAACACACTAATGATGCCGCAGGCACCGTATTCCCCAGACCTGGCCCACTGTGACTTCTTCTTGTTCCCGAAACTGAAGAGGCCCATGAAAGGACGGCGTTTTGCAACGATTGAGGAAATAAAGACGGCATCGAAAGAGGAGCTGAATAAGATCACAAAAAATGATTTTTTGAAATGCTTTGAGGATTGGAAAAAGCGTTGGCACAAGTGCATTATATCCGAGGGGGATTACTTTGAAGGGAACAAAATAAAAATTGATGAATAAATAAATATTCTTTGAAAAAAATAAAAATTCACCTTATTTTTTGATCACACCTCGTACATGGTATATGAACACGACTAACACGTGCATCGTATGTGTCACGTGCCAACAGTGCTGCCGTGATTCGTTCTGGCTGTAAAGTTCGTACTGGCTGTAACTTTAAAATCATTCATTTACAATTCTTTTTCAACTAAAAATTTGCAAACGGCGTTGTGAAGATTTGTTTTACTCGAGTGATGATACTATTAAAAATATAAGCTTTACAATAAAACATCTTTTAAAAAATTCTTGGCATTTTTTAGTGGAGTTTCAATGACTTAAGTTTCAATTTATACCACATCGCCATAAGAGCCCATGTTATAAGATACAATTTTCATGTTTTAATTTTTCTAAAACGGGATGGAGAAAAATTTCAAAAAAATTCCTGAAGGATTTGATCATTATTATGATCATTATATTCAAATTATAGACTAATCTTATCATATTTTTTAACAGACCAACCTTAATTGAGAGAGACAATTTTTTTATTTGAAATTGTCAACTGGTTGAATACTTTTATTGGACACTGTATATGTGTGTATATATATATATATATATATATATATATATATATATATATATATATATTTGATTAAATCCACTTACATGTCTTAAAAAACTAAATGACGAATTTTATCAAAGATGTAAAAATGTTCATTTGTTAAGAAATATTTTCTGATTATTATTTAATTGTTTTATAAATTTCCTTCGTTTAACAAGTTTCGAATATTTTTAATTTCTTCAAGCAAGTACATCTGTTTGTTGTATTATTAAAAGTAATCAATTTCTAATATTTGTTTAATATATTACTAGACATCAATAAATTATAGAAGTGAAAATGACAATATTATTCTTTTTTTACGAAATTTATACGGCATACTTTTGAAACGAAGGTTTTAATAATGTAAATCAATATGGTTTGATCAGATATAAACAATTTTTTGTTTACGTTTCTCTAGTTTCGAATCTTAACTGTGAACTTGTTGAATTTAAATACGATTTTGTTGTTTTTTTCGATTCAATGTAGAGATAAAGAATATAATTAAGCTTTAAAATCTTTTAAATATATATATATATATATATATATATATATATATATATACACACACAGGTAACTCCCGTATAACACGGTTGTTAGGTTCTTAAAAAATACCATGTTATGCCAATTCGTGTTATACGAAACAAAAAACTAATAAAAAACAGTGTTAGATTCCAAAAATTAAGAAAAAAACTTTTTATTTTCTATTTATAACTAAGAGAAAAATTTAACACAAATGAATTTTAATTCCAATACCACAATAGTTATAAAGTGTTCAATAATCACGTATTGGTCATAAATATTCGTGTGATTATTGAACATTTTATAAATATTGTGGTGTTTGGGTTAAAATTCCTTTATGGTTAAGTGAATCAGCCACAGTTCCAAAACAACAAATAAGAGAAAAATGTTTGTTAAAACAAAAATTGATACAAAGTATTACATAATGTTTTCTTTTTCATCACTGCTAAGGACTATTAAACGAATACTGTTTTCTGGCAAAATATCCTCATCTTATTAACTTTCTTCTGCGATATATTGATTTCTATGCTCTATTTTTTGCAAAAAAAATGTTATTTCCCTTTGTTTACCCTTCGTTGAGAGCTCTTTATAAATTTCGTTGTTTGGAGCTAAGTATTTGTGAAGTTCTCTCTTAAATTTTGTATTTGTTTCAGTGGAAGATCTACATTTATCAAATTGTTCGGTTAAGTTTACTTCTTTCTTAATACTTTTTAGAGTAAAACTTTAAAATTCTGTGTTTCCATCAATACTGTTATTCTCTGAATTAAGTTGGTGTATCTCAGATGCCATTTCCATCAAATTTACTTCATCTGCCTCTAGTAATTCTTGAATATCTTCAGGATTGATATCATCAAAACCTTCTCCTTCTAGAAACTTAACAAGTTCTACTCCCCAATTCTCAAACCGTGTTGTAAGAATTCCATGTTTTACTAGGATTTTTCCGAATTCTCGAATCGCGTTAAAGCGAAACAGTGTTGTAGGAATGGCGTGTTATAGGGGGGTTAATAAATTCCATGAAAAATTATATAAAATGAAATCTATCTGACCGTGTATAAAAAGTGACGCGTAAATCAATACCGCGTAAAAAAAATCCCGCGTAAATTGAGGGGCGAGTGTATTATTGTATTTTTAAAATTTCAACTTAAATTATAAAATTAGTATTGAAATTTTAAAGCTAATGTATCAGTTACAATGTTTCATGTTTATATCTGTGTTCAGTGGATATAACTTTTAAATTATTTTGAGCATTTTATGAATATTAAATTGATTCATAAACTTGTTTATATATATATATATATATATATATATATATATATATATATATATATATATGTAAGAAATAACAATTTATAATATTTTGAAAATACAAAAAAATTAAAATTGCATTTATATTTTATAAAAAGAATAAAATGAAATATTAAGGGATATAATATAATTATTTATCTATATTTTAAAAAGTAAATTTTGAAATAATATGAATAAATAATCTGGCAAATATATATATATATATATATATATATATATATATATATATATGTATACATGTAAAAATAACAATTTATAACATTTTGAAATATACAAAAATAAAATTAATTAAAATTGCATTTATATTTTATAAAAAGAATAAAATGAAATATTAAAGTACATAATATAATTATTTATCTATATTTTAAAAAGTAAATTTTGAAATAATTCATGAATAAATAATCTGGCAAATATATATATATATATATATATATATATATATATATATATATATATATATATATACATGTAAGAAATAACAATTTATAACATTTAGAAAATCCAAAAAAAAATTAATTAAAATTGCATTTATATTTTATACAAAGAATAAAATGAAATATTAAGGGATATAATATAATCATTCATCTACATTTTAAAAAGTAAATTTTGAAATAAGTTATGAATAAATAATCTAGCAATGAAAATGTATTCTTCAAATATTTTCTAATAGTTAGTTATAATGTTTCATGTTTATATCTGTGCTCAGTAGATATATCTTTTAAATTGTTTTGAGCATTTTATGAAGATTCATTAACTTGTTTATATATATATATATATATATATATATATATATATATATATATATATATATACATGCAAGAAATAACAATTTATAACATTTAGAAAACCCAAAAAAAAATTAATTAAAATTGCATTTATATTTTATACAAAGAATAAAATGAAATATTAAGGGATATAATATAATTATTCATCTATATTTTAAAAAGTAAATTTTGAAATAATTTATGAATAAATAATCTAGCAATGAAAATTTGTTCTTTAAATATTTTTTAAAATTTGAACTTAAATTATAAAGTTAATATTGAAATATTAAAGCTAATGTGTCAGTTACAATGTTTCATGTTTATACTTGTGTTCAGTGGATAAATCTTTTAAATTGTTTTAAGCATTTTATAAAGATTGAATTGATCATAAAGTTGTTTATATATATATATATATATATATATATATATATATATATATATATATACATGTAAGAAATAAAAATTCATAACATTTAGAAAATACAAAAAAAAAATTAATTAAAATTGCATTTATACTTTATACAAAGAATAAAATGAAATATTAAGGGATATAATATAATCATTCATCTACATTTTAAAAAGTAAATTTTGAAATAATTTATGAATAAACAATCTAGCAATGAAAATGTATTCTTTAAATATTTTCTAAAATTTGAACTTAAATTATAAAGTTAATACCTAAATATTAAAGCTAATGTGTCAGTTATAATGTTTCATGTTTATATCTGTGCTCAGTGGATACATCTTTTAAATTGTTTTGAGCATTTTATGAAGATTAAATTGATTCATGAACTTGTTTATATATATATATATATATATATACATCTTAAATTTTATGACATTTTAATATCGTATGTACAAGAACGTATTTTCATATCTTAATTTTCTACGTATTTATTAAAGTTTATAATATATTAATAAAACTCAAGTAAGTGCTAATTAAAAAAGAATATATTTTCTATATAACGTCATCTCCTTTAATTTGAGTGCAATGTAATAACAAGTTATGATTCATGTTAATTATCTGATCAGATGTATTTCGTACTACATAGTGAATAATTTCAGTCGATAATAAATTTTCAAAACATTCAATAACGTATAAAAAAACATCTTTTGTGATAACATCGTTCATACATCGATTTATTGGAAACGTTGACGATGTCATTTTTAAAAAAAAATGTTTGTAGAATATTTAGAAAAAAGTGTTTACATGTGTATATATTTTTAAGTGTACTTTCGTATTTTTATATGGGATATTTTATTTTCTACAAATATAGAATATATTTAAGAGAAAGCAGTACGACATGAATAGTATATATTTTTTCAAAGTGATTGTGAGGTGTTAACCAATATTTCTCAATAATATGTATATACGTGTGTGTATATAGAAGTAATATTAATAATTAATAGGGTTGATGTTAAAACTCGTGTATAAAACGTAACTTTCTTCTCAGTTGTATTCAAGTATAATCATCGTACCGGTTATTCTTCTTTCGTATTTTAATTTCCATTTTAATAAATTGCCTCTAGGAATAGGATTTAACATTGAACGTATACCTTAAAAGAATTTTGTAAATTAGAACTGATTTTCACTGCTGTTTAAATTACAGGGTCAATCATATATAATATTCAGTAATACCTCGCATAGTGCGGCTTCGATTAGTACGGTTTCACTATAGTACGGTTTGAAATTTCAAATATATATATATATATATATATATATATATATGCGCATATATATTTCTTAATATTCTTTAGTAATAACATTTTAACAAATTCAATTAAAAGAATTTAAGACTTAAAATCGATTATAATAAATTAAACAATAATCTAAAAGATAAATGGAAAAATAATAATGATAGACCTGTATGAATAAAAATGAAAATACAGTAATACCTCGATTAGTTCAGTTTCGATTAGTCCGGTTTGAAATTAAAAAAAAATTTTTTACTTGCAAAAAATCCTACTAAAGTTTTTCTTTAAAAAAAGCCCAAAAAAATATTTTTATACGCAAATTTTCAAGTTTTCCCCTTTAGTATGAAAACAATAAAAAAGAAAACCGAAATCGTATATGCACATTATGCGCAACGCATGCGCAATTTTAATTTTGTGGTCTATTTTCTTTTTTCATTAGTTTTTGATTCACAACTCTAAAATAATGTTGATTTTTTGATAATTATATTTTAATAACCCATTCGAAAATGAATTTAAAATGAATGTATAAACCCCTGATTTTGTTCTGTTGGTACATACAAACATTTGAATTAATTACCATAATTTTATTTTCTGAAAAACAGGAAAAAAATTTGTTTGAAACCAATTAACGTTTTTTGTATTTAGTTAATGTTTCGATTAGTCCGGTTTCAAATAGTCCTGTTAATCAGTAGAACCGATTAGCCGTACTATGCGAGGTATTCCTGTATGTAGATATCAATTTATTTATAAACTAATGTAAACAAAAATTAATAAATTAAATACAACAGTGGTGTACAACCTGTGGGTCACAGAAAAATTGTTGGGTGTCGTGAAAATGTTGAGAAATTTTCATGTTTTTTTATTATTACTATCTTTATATGCTTATAATAGGATGGTAAGAACAAATAATGGGTCTTGTAAAATTTCAGTCTGAGTATGGGGGTCGCAAATGTAAAAAAATTGCGCAACACTGAAATATAGCTTAAATATATATAACAAAAAATGAATTGAGGGAAGGTTCCGGTTTAGAATTTTCAAAAAATCGATTTTTTTTAATTTTTACTTTGATGTTTGAAGAATGTGTAGTTAAAAAAAATAAAATTTTGAAAATTACCAAGGTTATAACAGCCGCTGCATGGGTTTGATACCTGACTCTACCACATCGGTTAACATCTTGTAAAACTTTAAACTTTTTTCTAAAAATATCATTTTTCGAACTGATGAGACAAATATCTCAAAAACTAATTGATTTTTTTTTAAATTAAAGATTATACATTTTTCTAGAGAGTGACAATCTAATATATTGAGTTTATTCAAATTTACTAATTTTTAAAAAGTGTATAATTGTGAAAAAATCATTAAAAAAAGATATTTGATTTTGAAAAGTCAGAAAAAATAAAAAAAAATTTAACTTTCATAGGTTCACTGCCTTAGAAATTTTATGAATTTTAGAAATATTTTTGTATTTTTGATTTTAAATTAATAGCTGAGAAGCTAAACGTCTCACCTTCAACAGAAAAATTTTCAAGAGCTATTAGGAAGTGCACCACTAACTCTTTTAATATATTTATATATAGAATTTATATTTATTTATATAGAATAAAGTCGATTTTCTGATAATTAAATTTTAATAACCCATTCAAAAATGAATTTGAAATGAATGTATAAACCCCTGATTTTGTTCTGTTGATACATACAAACATTTGAATATATTACTCTCGTTTTATTTACTAAAAAAACAGCAAAAAAATTTGTTTGGAACCAATTAACGTTTTTTGTATTTAGTTAATGTTTCGATTAGTCCGGTTTCAAATAGTCCGGCTAATCAGTGGAACCGATTAGCCGTACTATGTGAGGTATTCCTGTATAACTAAATGAATAAATATACACTAATCAATAAATAAAAAGTTTAAACTTTTTTTAATATATATAATTTTTTATATCCTGAAAACAAATTTTTTTTTAATAAAATATTTATATTCAGTCATATGCATATATATATATATATATATATATATATATATATATATATATATATATATATATATATATATATTTAAATGCATAAGTGTGTAAGAGAAAGAAAAGAGAGAGCGTGTGTATGCATTCTTGTATTTCGAGAAATACCCGCATATTATCTTATATTTTAATACAACAATTAAATGTAACTTTCTACAAAGAAAGTCCTAGGTTCGTTTCTAGTGCGACTATAAATTTTCCATTTTTAATTTCACGGCTGAGACGTGTTAAATAGTGATTTCGTAACTGATAACTTGTACAAATATTGAAAATAATCATTAAATATTCATTGCAAAAAGTGTGGTAGTATTTGGATATTTCACATGACATTTCAGATTTCTATTCAGTATCAAGAATAATTGATCTAACAAATATATTTATTTATTTGAAATTTAGTTAGATGGAAAATAGTTCAACAAGTTTATGAGAAATTTAAGGATTTTTTCATCCATATAACTTTTCATAATTATTACAATTGTTTATTTATATTACAAAATATGAAAATTGTAGAATAAACTAGATTTTAACATTATTTTTTTTTTAGAAAGAGTATGGATGTGTTGATGTTATAAATGAAAAATGTAATTATTCTTTTAAAAAATGTAAACTTTCATTTTTAGATAAAAAATTATAACTAATTGATTTTACTTATTTTTAATTTATTTTCATTTCTTTTTTTACTTACTTTCATTGATTGAATACGTGTTACTTAAATCATGTTTACATTTACAGTATTTGACTTGAAGGTCATCTAGAAAAATATAAATACTTGAAATAACTTGTTGGTAAAATACAATTTTCCAACTTACTTCATTACCTTATTGCATACTTATGTTATTTGAATAATGTTTTGAATCTGATAAACAAGTTATTAAAAACTTGATAAAAATATTTTATTTATTCCATTAATTTCAAATATTTTATTTAATCCTCTTTTTTATCAAGTTACATTTTATTAAAATTAATTTTATTTTTTCTATTCATACTTTTTACAAGTACAGTATACTTCGCATAGTGCGGCTTCGATTAGTACGGTTTCACTATAGTACGGTTTGAAATTTAAAAAAAATATGCGCATGCGTACATTATACGTATCGAATGTGCAGTTCTAGTTTGTGGTCTTTTTTCTTTTTCTATTAGTTTTCGATTCGTAACTCTAGAGCAGTGATGACGAACCTTTTGAGCTCGGTGTGTCAAAATTTTGAAAAACCCTAACTTAACTCTGGTGCCTTATCACATATAGAAATATTCATAATTTTTTGATATTTGTAATCATAATAAAAAAAAGATTTATATTTTTGATATTTATTTTATATATTTAAATGCCATTTAACAAAGAAAAATCAACCAAAATATATGTATAAAATGAACAAAAACAGAAAAACAATGTACATTTAGGAAAAAATAAGAATAAAAAATAATGATAATCAAATGGTACGAAAACTAGAAATTAGTCACTTTTTTGGTGCTGAAGTTCGTCTGCTAATTCTTCGATTGCAGGTTCATACTTGGTGCACTTCAAGGCCAAGCAACCGCCACTAACTTCATCTGTTAGCCGGTTTCTTTTGTTCGTTTTAATATTACTTAATGCTGAGAACAAAGTCTCATAAAAATATGTTGATGAAAAAATTGTTATCAAAGCCATCACTAGATTTTTTATGTCGCTAAAAGTGTCAGGTAATCTGTTCCAAACACTCAAAATTTCTTGTTCGTAGTTGCACTCTTCTTCATTATTCAAACGATTTCGTTCCAGATTTTCAAGTTTCGACCTTAAGTCGACAAACACATGAGTCCAAATGCTATCTTGAAAATCTGCAAGTTGCATCTCTAAATCGTCAATTTGCATCCATTGGAAATCCTTTAATTCCAAAGTACTGTAAACAACTACATCCGGATACTTAATTATTTTAATGGTCTGTTCTAGTCTTCTAAATTGGTTGAATCTTTCGCTGAACTGTTCAAGTAACTAGTTTACTATATTCTGGTACATAAATATGGACTCCATTACACTCGTTGTAGTGGCCTTCTTGAAAAACTTTTTTATCCGAGGAAAATACTTATGTTTTAGTTTCAATATCTCGCTTAATAATTTTAAGTTTACTTTCAAAAGATTTGATGTATTCAAACATAACGTCAAAACTTTTGCCAAAACCTTGTAATTTTAAGTTCAGTTCATTCATATGAACAGAGAGATCTGTAAAAAACATTAAATTGCTGACCCACTTATGATCATTGATAAATACCGTAATTATGTAGATATGTTCTCAATAAATACCACAATTTCTTCAAAGCTCTCCACAAATCGCTCAAGTACTTTACCTCGACTCAGCCATCTCACATTATCCGTTATGTTACTACCCGAAATTTTCCACATAGATTATAAAATGTCATTATTACGGTCCTAAATTCGTATATCTGGCGGCGTCTATTATATAAATGTGGTTGATTTGTGACGTGGAAAACTTCTATCCTCTCACTGGTCAAATTTATACTGGACAATCAGCATCGGGTAAAGAAAAAAATTTAGGAGAGCGAGTTGTAAAAGAGTTAGTGGCTCCGTTCAAAAGATCAGGCCAACATATTACCATGGATAATTTTTTTACAACTCTCCCGTTAGCCTGATATTTACTATCATGGAAGTTGACAGTCGTTGGGACATTGAAACGTAATAAAAAATATATTCCTGCAGAAATGACACAGACAAAATCTCGAAGAATAAATTCTTCATTATTTGCCTATAACGAAAACGTGCCAATATGTCCATATGTGCCAAAAAAAAAATTAAACCGTTATAGTTTTGTCATCGATGCATCATGACGATGCAATGACTGGACCCAAAAATAAACACGACATAATCCATTTTTATAACAAAACAAAACCTGATGTAGATATTATGGATAAATTAGTAGGACGCTATAATTTGAGAAGGCGTACAAACGGTGATCACTTTTATTGTTCTTCAATGTCGTTGATATTGCAGCTCTTGCAGCATATATTATTTATTTCGAAAATAACTGTATGCTCAAGAAAAATACAAATTAACGCCGAGTATTTTTGAGACAATTAGGACAAGAGCTTTGTCTTCCAATTATTCAAGACCGTTCCCTCAATGTACAAATTACAAGAAATTTGTCTACAAAATTAGCGATCGAGAGCATGATAATGAAGACAATCTCTTGCATACAAACTGCATCTACTTCTGCGTCGATTGCTTCTACATCTACTACTACTCCAGCTCAACGTGATATACGTGGCAATAAAATCATCCTTGGTTCTTGCTGCATTTGTCATATATCACCGTATAAACGGAGAAGAAAGACTTGCAAATCATGTGTACAATGCCAGAAACCTATTTGTGATGAACATTCTTCGACGTATTCAGTTTGTAAAAATTGTCCATCACCATCCGAAAAATGACATTTTTCGGCTTATTATTTTTTTGAAGATACAATAAAGTCCTATAATTGAAACGTAGTATTTATTTATTTAATTTATTCCTGCCTTTTACAAAATACCTATGGGTACACGTGTACCCGGGTAGTAATTTGAGGGGTAGTTCAGTTAAATGTCATTTGAATTCATATTTTTTTAATAAAAAAATATAAATACTTAAATCTTTTCGAAATTTCCTAAATAATGGGGATCTGACTGGGCAAAACGATCCTTCCCATAGAAATTTATTGGCTTCAACGCAAAGGCGAAAATGGGTACGTGTGTACCCGGGTAGTAACATAACGGTTATTGAACATCAGTGTAGGTTGAATCAACTTCCTGTAAAAGTGCAGAAAATTCTCGCTTGTGAATGGGTCGAGCAGCTATAAATTCACAATTTTTACTCTAGAGTCTAGAGTAAAGTCGATTTTTTGGTAATTAAATTTTAATTGAAAATGAATTTAAAATGAATATATAAACCCCTGATTTTGTTTCATTGATACATACAAATATTTGAATATATTACCCTCGTTTTATTTACTGAAAAACAGGACAAAAATTGTTTGGAACCAATTAACTTTTTTTGTATTTAATTAATGTTTCGATTAGTCCGGCTAATCAGTGGAACCGATTAGCCGCACTATGCGAGGTATTCCTGTATATCTGATTTTAAATATTATTTATTTAAATGGATTGATTCATTTATGTCATAACAATTTGAGTAATAAATTATTCAATTATTTTATTAAATGATTACTAATTATTGAGGTTTTATTATGAAATTATAATCAGTTTATTGATTAAACGAAGCATAAATAAAAAGTGTAATGAAAAAGAAACAGGTTTAAGTGAATTTGATTAAAATTTAAAAATAATTTAATAATGTTTATCCCAGAGAAACGATTATATTTTAATGAGAATAATATATTAAATTTTACTTAGCCCTCTGACGCCATACGATCATTAGTCAAGTATATCTATAATTGCTAAAGGGTTGTAATATTTCCAAGTAGTACTTATTTAACATTGATTTTATCTGTCCAATATTGACTTAATATATTAGTTTATTGTACGTCACTGGTTTTCTCTTTGTATTTACCCAAAGAATTATAATGTCAGGAATATTTGTATCCTATGTAAATATATTTTAGGTAAGTTATACGTGGATTTATTTCGTTTGTCCTCAGCTTTCGTGTTATAATGTTAAACATGACTTTCAGATTTGCTCTATTCTGAATTCACTATCTATTACAAATAACTACGTGAATATATTTTGTTCCGTTTGATTGACACAAAATTGCAAAATGCAAAATAAATGTCGTAATTTTCTTTGGATAGTATTTATTGCTAAATAAATTACCGAATTTAAATATAAAAAAGAGTCTAACCGATGTAGAGCAACTTTTAAATTGACAATGATTTATTTGGAGACACGCAAACACATAAATTATTAATCGATTTATTTACATAGAAAGAATTGTATATTTTCTACACATTTAATTAAATATACATTGTCAATTAGTGAACTTGTCGATAAATTGTCTGAAAATGGTAAAAAAGTGTTAATTATAAATCCTGTTATTACGAAAATAATTGCGGAAGCGTTTTGAATAAATGTCAGAGGATAATTTATTTAAACATAATTTGTATTCTTCAGCCTTGTGAAATTTACGATTTGGTTTGTTTTATGTTAAGAAACTTCGTAGTATTTTTTGAAATGAAGTCAGAGTGCATGTAAATATAATAATTTAGTATTCGGTGCATGTGGACAAATCTCAAAATAAGGTTAACAAAACTCAACAGCAACATAAAGTGCATTTCATTTATCGGCTTTGTCATTTTATATAAAAATAACATACGAGAAAGTTTATGAATGGTTCGAATTTTTTTAATGAATAAATTCTGATATATTTGATATGAAGTGCTTGATAATCTTTAATTTTAATTATACACATGCTCGAAAATGTCTGCATACACTTATCAATACGGATATATTTCTCAATTAAACAACCTTATTAATGTAAATTTAAAAACAAACATATTTTTTAATAATTCTATAAACTATTAGTTATTTATACATGATAATTTAAAACATTTTAAATTTATAACAAATAAATTAAAAAATAAAACACACAAAAATTCATTCAAATTGAGCAGAAAATGTCTGCATACACATTTTATTAAACGGTAAATCATCGATTTTTTTGCAATATTTGCACTTATTGTTGTTTTAAAATTATCACAGTTTTATGTCCCAGTTCGTATGTTGCAATTGAAACGCTAAAATATTGTGTTTATTAACTAATAGTAAAGTTTTTTGCAAAAAATAAATAAGATGGAATTAAAAAAAAAGGAAATGTTTGTTAGCGAGTGTAAAATTATTTTAAAGTTAGGAAAAGAAGGAAAAAGTTTTCGTGAAATAAGAAAGGGTGTTGGAAGACAACATTCTTTCATTCAAAGGGTAGTAATCAATTTTAAATCCACATTTGAAACCGTTTTCTGGCCAGCCGTCGAAGTTAACATTTAGATAAAAGTGTAAGATTGTAGCTTCAGTGAAAGAAAATCCCAGAATAACTGCATCCCAAATTGCTAAAGATATTAAAGTACTATTTAAAAAACAAATCTGTGCTGATATTGTGCGAAAAATAATAAAAAAGGGTGGGTATCATGAACGTGTTGCGCGTAAGAAATCATTTATTTCACGTATCAATAGATAAAAAGGGATTGCATATGCAAATAAGCACATTAATAAATGAATTCAGTTTTGGAAAAACATGATTTTCTCAGACGAGATCAAATATTGCATTTTTGGAATAGAAAAACTTAAAATTGTATGTACATCACTGAATAAAAAAAATCTTGTTCCTACTGTGAAACTCGGCGGTGGTAGAGTAATGGTATAGGGGTGTATAACAAGTAAGGGCGTGGGACAAATGGAGTTTTCGAATCCACGATGGATAAATATGCTTACTTAAATATTTTAAAACGAAATATAAAGCAAAGTGCTGAAAAATGAAGTCTAGGTCCCGATTATAATTTTTTGTATGACAATGATCCGAAGCACACGGCAGAAGTTGTTGAACTATAGATATTATATAACGTTCCAAAACAGTTGCATCCACATTTCCAATCTCTAGACCTGAACCTTATAGAACATATGTGGTATTTTTTCGAACGTAAATTCGCCAACATAGCATAATTGTAAAGAAAATGTTGAAGAAAGTTATAGTAAAAGAATGGAATAAGATTAGTGCTAAAGAAACCACAAAAAGTTGACCATTCCATGTAAAAAAAGGTTATAGTAGGTTCTTAAAAGAAGAGGCTATCCAACCAGTTACTAATTCATTTGAAAAGTTTATTTTTATTTATATTATTTTCGATTTTCATTTTTTGTACACAGACATTTTCTGCTCAATTTGTATGATTTTTTGTGTGTTTTATTTTTTATTTTATTTGTTATAAATTTAAAATGTTTTGAATTGACACGTATAAATAATTAATAGTTTATAGAATTATTAAAAAATATGTTTGTTTTAAATTTACATAATAAGGTAGTTTTATTGAGAAATATATTCGTATTGATAAGTGTATGCAGACATTTTCGAGCATGTGTAGATGCGTGTACGTATGTGTATTATTAATGTATTTATTATGAAGAATTGTTAATATTTAGGTTTTTAGGTTCATTTCTCACAGTCAGTTCTAATATATATATATATATATATATATATATATATATATATATATATATATATATATATATATATAAAGAGTTATAATCTGATTCATACAACATAAATCATCTGAAAATATCCATTGTACAGAACACAGATCATTCAATTTCCAGGTCTGATCTCACATTTTACAGTTTCGTTGACAATAATGGGAACGCTTTTGAATTCACCGACATAAAATATTTATGGATTCCATTTATTATTCTCAACAGAATCATTTTTATTATCTGTTTATGGTGCCGTTTCAACTTATATACACATTCTTTTATAAAATGCATGCATTTTTTAAATAAAAGATTTTGTACAAAAAGCCGGTATTTTTTTCAGTTGATTTCATTCGTTGGTAATTAACTTTGAAATGAGTTTCGTTTGAATTATTACTGTTAGTGATTTCTCACTCATTATTAATTATGTCTAATTTTGACAGAGAGGAATGTATTATTTTATTTAAAATAAAATGTTGTTTATAAGTAATTTATAAAAAAATGGAATTTATTTTTGTTTTGAAAGGTTTAATGTGAATTTTATTTTTTAATATGAAATATTTTTATATCATTGAAATATGATTATAAATATTTTAATTCGATATACAAAAATTGATGTAAATAGTCATATATTCCATTCAAATAAATTGAAACAGTTTTTTCAGTTCTTTGAATGAATTCGAAGAAATTATTTCTCTACTAACCTTCTTACATTTCTTAGAATTAATTCTATATCCTTTGTAGTGATCAGTTGTACATAAATGTAAGTCAAAGAGTATTTCTAGTTTTACATACCGCATGAGAGGAATTAAATTGAATTTCATTGGAATTACTTTGATAATAGTATAAAACAATAATTGTTAATTCGAGTAAATTTAACTTTAATTCTTAAAATTGTACAACAATAAGTACAATTGTCATTTATTTAATAACACTAATAAAATGCATGTAAAACATGCAAGATAACATAATAAAATATATCGTAGTTATAAACAAGTAACGTTATTTTAATATATTTCGGAATACGTCAAAGTAGTTTGTAAAAACTATCGAATATGAAATTTGTTAAGAGCATTTTGGTGTTATAAAGTAATACAAATGATCTGACATGGACTGACCGCTTGGGGTACATAATTATTTTCGAGAGAAGTCAAGTCTGCAATCGTCTTAATGGTTCGCTTGACGCCGGAAGAAGACAAGTTACCGGCTGTTGTCTAGTACCTGACTCATACATACAATGATTCAATAGACTTCTTGTATAAGCATACAAAAATTATGAAGTATATTTACTTTTTTCTACTATATAATTGAAAAAAGAACATAAAACAAATATTTCGTAGCATTATAATGGCGTTCAATTAAATATTTCCTGCGCATATCAAAGTATATATTTTTTTGTAACAATTAATATATTATTATTAATTTCATAGTAGTAGAGTTAATGTAATTTTGATTTAAGAATATCAGTTACAAGGTTTTTGTTGTATGTTTTTTGTATACTTCTCACTTGATTATTTTGAAATGTGTAAATTATGAATTGATAAGTGTTTTATAAAATAGCAATGTGATATATATGTATATATATATATATATATATATATATATATATATATATATGTAATCATCAACGGCTCCACATACTATTCCAGTCTCAGGCCTCTCTGACAATGCCAGCTAAATAGAACTTTTTCTTGTCAGAGCTTTTCGACATTTTTTTTACAAGATGAGGTTTTCAGTCTCATGCTCAACCCTCGAAAAATAAGTGATTATATATATATATATATATATATATATATATATATATATAAATAATAAATATTCATTTTTTTCGAAAAATAGTGCCAAGTAATACAATATTACATTTAACTAAAAATACAAAATATGCATAAAATATACAAAAAACCTTACAAGAATATATTTAAATTACAATATAAGCAATAACATAATGTATACTTAAAATCTGTCAATTTTAAACCATAGGAATGAATTTTATTTTTAAAAATATACATATAATAGAACTTAAATTTAGTATGAAAATATTACATAAAAATCAATTTATTTATTTGATATTTTATTCAAAAAATACAAGTAAGAATTATAATTAAACCTGTAGAATCAAAGAAAAACAGAAAATCAGTTTTTCGTTTATTTATTTCAAAAATATTAATAAAGCTTCAAGTTGGATCCTAAAAATCAAATAAAAGAAAACATAAAAATTAAGTTGTTTCTTTATTTGCAAGAATGCAGAATAAACTTATAATTAAAACCTATAAATAAAAAAAACACGCATTTGCATGGAAATTGGTTTCATTTATTTGAGAATACACAAAAATAACTTGTAATTTATTTCAAAAAATAAAAAATCAAATAAAAGAAAACATAAATTTTTATTTGCAAAAATATAAACTTATAAAAACAATAAAAAAAACACACATTTACATGAAAATTGTATTATTTTACATTAAATAATTTGTAATTAAAATAAACTTAAAAATATCATAACGAAAAATGTATTTATATATATATATATATATATATATATATATATATATATATATAGATGTATTTCATAAACAGCCATTTTATTCTTCTTGGAACTGTGACGTATGTGTCTCCAATATAATTCATTTTAATAAAAAAAATAAACTAATATCTTGATGGAAAATAACATTTTATTAATCATAACAAGATGAACTAGTCATTTTAAAACTATTTGAAGAGAACTACATTATATACATACATACATATATATATACATACATATATATATATATATATATATATATATATATATAGATAGAGAGAGAGAGAGAGAGAGAGAGAGAGTATATATATATAATAATATATATATAACAATTTTCTTTATTTCTTTTGTTAAGTAATTATTTTAACATTTCAATCATTTTTACAGTTATAAACAAATATATAAAATTCAAGAAATAGTTGAAAACTGTATAAAAATATAATTTTAAATATTTTTGGTCACTATTGTTAAGTCGTTTGTAATCATTCTGTAACAAAAAAATAAGTTAGATTTTCACTTTGAGTACAAACTCATTGACGGACGAGCGAAAGCTAGATTTTTTACAAACTAAAATAATAATGTACTAACCTCGTGAAAATAAAAGTGTGTTTATCTTGTCATGTTTTTGTGTGTTTATCTGTGCATTTATATAATTCGCAATATACTAATACTTTGCTCGTATAGTTCTTATTATATTATGCATTACATGTTAATTTTTGATTATGGAATACGGACTAAAGCATAAAATTTATTTGACAATGGGAGATTAATGTATGGCAGAAACCAAATACAGAAATGTCTTTAAAACATTTACGTCCTACAGTCAAACTTAGAAGTGGTCATGTTATGGTATGGAGGTTATGTTTGCAATAATTTTACACATTTATTTTAATTGACAATAACAATTTTTTACAAACATTTTTTTATCAAGACAATTTCTTATTAGTTGATTGTTATTTTTATTATATTTGAAAAATTTCAATCGTATTATTAATAACAATGATTTAAAAAAGCTACTGAAGAAAAAAATTAATCCAGCTTATTGTGAAAAATTAGTTAAATCCATCCCGAATCTTTTAAAGGCTATAAAAATTAATAAAGAGCTAACAAAAAAATGCATCAAAATGAAACTCTTTATTATATTTACTTTTTATTATATTTACTTTTTCTGCAATAAAGGTATTAATTTACGATTGACATTTTCAAATATAATAAAAATAACCTTAATAAAGAAATTAAGTAAAAAAAATAAATAAAATTTTTATTATATGAAAATATATGTGTAAAATTATTGGAAACATAACTCTGTATGAGTTTCACTTTGACTCACTGTATATATATATATATATATATATATATATATATATATATATATATATATATATATATATATATATAACATTGTTATTTAATAATAAAATCTTATAAATTAATAATTTATAATATCTTTTTTCAAGGTAACTATGTAACGATTATACAATACAAAAAATATATTAATACTTCTTCACAATAGCAATAACTATAAATAATATATTTTATTACTATTATTAATAGTAGAAATATTCATACTTTTTAATTTTCTAATAAACTTTGCAAAATAATAATATTAAAGATACCTATCTAATTTTTTTCTAAGAAAAATAGCATTAAATCTAGTATTGAGTTTTAGTTTAATAGAATATGTATAAAAATATTTTTACAAAAAACTAATATGTATAAGTAATCCATTCATATTGAATGTGTTGTTGAAGAATTATGTTTCTTTATTAGATTTTTTGATATGCTTTTCTTTTATTCTAAAATGAAATATTATAAAAAGTAACATGAAGATGTTAAGAATTGTTTCATTTTATTGATTAAATTTCTATTGCTTTGAAATGACGTGTGTTTTACATATATAAACATTTTAATTGTATGTTTATTATTTTACAAATTTAATTAAATTATTGATTATTTCAATAACGTTATTTTATGAACACGATTGTTCTTGAATACGAAAAAAAATCAGTGAATGTTTATTACATTTCGTAAGCTAAAATATATTGCCATAAAACGTGTCTATTTCAGTAACTTATTTACAAATCATATAAAAACATATTAGTTGATGAATAAATAAACAGATCGTATGATTTGTTCGAATGATTTTTAATTGGAAATATATACTAATTTTAGAGATATTTCGACATTATTATTTTATGAGTTATGATTTAATGTAATATATTTTTTTCAACATTATATATATATATATATATATATATATATATATATATATATATATATATATAACTAAACAACATACATTTTTTAATTGAAGTAATTAACATTACTTCAACTATCATGTAATTATAAGTAAAAAATATATTAACTCTTAATTACACTGTGTTGAAATTATTTCATCGCTGAATAAGGAGTTGACTTATTACAGTATCATATTATACTTTTAAAAAATTGAAAAAATAATATATGATTATTAATTATGGTTTTTTATCTCGAATTTTAGAATGATAGAAGTGCTTTTTTGTATTGTTTTTTTAAAATATGTATAAATGTTACTAACTAAATAATAAAAATTATCTTTTCTATTTGAATTATTCGTCGATGGATATATTAAAAATTGTTTTTATATTAAATCAGATTACATATTTGAACAAAATAACCCATCTTCGAAGAAATAAAACAAAAGAACAGGATGAACTTATAAAGACTTGTCGACGACAGAATTATATCAAGACACATTGCCAAGACTTCTTACAATAACATGACTGAGTAGAATTTTATTGTCACGCTTTGCACGGATTGGATCATAATAAGACATCACTTCCGGCCGGCTGTTAGCAACCCTTAGGAGGGCATATAAAAAGTATAGTTATCTTCATAACATATTGTAAACATGCACCTGTTTGGTGTACGTGTGGAGTCAAGGTCGATATTGTTTTAGAATTTTCATTACGTGGCAACCATTCTGTTGTACCTTGTGGACATACCGAACATAATTTTATATGAACAGTCCTTCAAATACGGAAGAGATAATTTCTTTTATGCTGTTAATGTATCTGTGATAACATCTTTCATGTATCATCTTTTATATATGATTTTTATTCATATAATCGTTTGTTGTATGTTTCGAATTGAGTACATGAGCAGAAGTGAATGTTTTAGCAATCAATAAGACATCTGAAAAAATAAAATGACATGAATATAAAATAATAAAAATAAAGGATCATCCAAAAAACGTGCCTACATGTTTCTTTCTAATAAAACACAAACTATTTGGAATTTTTTCAAGCTGTTTTCTTTATTGAAAGTATGATTTATTTCAATTATACGTGAAACAGAATATCGTTCAAATGTGTACCATGACTGTGTCTGTAGGCATTAATTCGAATATAGAAATTTTCAATGCCTTTTGACATATTGCTGGATTTATTTCACGAATTGCAACTTGAATGTTGTTCTTTAGATCATTAATTGTTTGTGGCTTTTTAGAATAGACTCGAATTTCCAAAAAAAAAAATCACACAAAAAAGCTAATGGTGTTAACCAGTTTTTACACACACACACACACACACACACACATTAACATTCTAGTAAAACTCTTAAATTGATTAACAAATTTATTAATAATTTTTGAAAAGGAGTATCTCTTGGGTTTTGGTACGTTTGTTATTTTACCGAATAGAATAGAGGCATTAAAAAATCCACATCCATTAGATAAAAGAATATTTTTCTGTAACTTTTTGCACATTTTCTCATTGAAGGAAAAGATGGTAAATAGCTATCTTGCAGATCTACTCCACCCATACCATCATTGTAATCTAAAACTATATTAGGTTTTATAATGTTTCCATTTTGATCTGTATAATTTCTACAATTTTTCTTTTTTGTTACAATCATTTCTGCTTTGGAATGTTTTAAAGAAAGTATATATATATATATATATATATATATATATATATATATATATTGTCCTTCCATTTTACAGCTAAGATGCCATTGTAAGATCTTAAAAGAACGTAAAATGTTTTTAATTTTGTCGCTGCGAGATCTTTTAGCATATTCTTTCTATTAGATCTGACTGTTCCGATAATATTAATTTTTTGCAAATATAATTTCCAATACAGTTTTGGTGACGAATACCAGTTATCTAAAAAGAGGGTGTGTACAAAATCAACTAAAGGTCTACATAAATCCAGTATAACATTTTCTGATGCGCTATTATCATAATAAAATAGTTCTTTGATAAAATAGTTTTTTTATAATAATAAAAAAATATTGTGTTTTGTAGTTACTTGATTATTATTCAATGAAAATATGTAAAATTAATGAAGTTCTACAAAAAAGCACTTGTATGCCTTCAAAATAGAAAATGTTTCCATTTTGGTCGGTATAATTTCTAAATTTTTTGTTGTTGTAATAATTTCTGCTTTGGAATGTTTTGAAGAAAGAAAATATATATCTTTTTTGTCCTTCCATTTTACAGCTAAGATACCATTGTAAGATCTTGAAAAAACGTCAATTTTTTTTAATTTTGTCGCTGCGAGATCTTTTGGCATATTCTTTCTATTAGATCTGACTGTTACGATAGTATGAATTTTTTGCAAATGAAATTTTCGTTACAGTTTTGGTGACAAATACCAGTTATCTAAAAAGAAGGTGTGTCCAAAATCAACTAAAGGTCTACATAAATCCAGTACAATATTTTCTGATGAGCTATTATCAGAATAGGATAAAATAGTTGTGTATTGTAGTTACATGATTATTATTCAATGAAAATATTTAAAATTAATGAAGTTCTACAAAAATGTACTTGTACAAAATTGTACTTGCCTTCAAAACAGAAGTGTGACACTTGCTAACTGAACTCCGATGTTATTTTAACTTAGCAAAAATCCACGACGTGCTATGTACGTCTTATCGACATTTGGTACAGATAGTAGTTGACGTACATAGCACGTCATTCCAGCGCAACTGGTTAAATAGCATGATCTTGGAGGTCAATTGAAACCTGCATTTCGTGAAATTACACGTTGAACAAAAACTGAATGTTTCCTCGAGTTGTGTGCTATTTAGCTCTGTTTTGCTGGAAATGGACATCAGACACATCAATATAATTTAATTCTAGCCATCAAAAGTCACTCAACATCGATTGGTATCGCTCAGCATTCACAGTAACAGCATTTCCAGTATTATCTTCGAAGAAAAATGGCCCAATGATTCCATTTGCCCAAAATGTATATCAAAGAGTGACTTTTTGTGCGTGTAGACATTTTTCATGAATAACACGAGGATTTTCATTACCCTAGATACGGCAATTTTACTTATTAACGAATCCATCTATTGTGAAATGAACTTCATCACTAAATAACATTTTGCTTGAAAATAATGAATCTTTTATTCGTTGATCAATAATCCAACTAGCAAAATTACGACATTGTAAATGATCTGTTTTTTCAATTCCTGGGTTAATTGAATTTTGTATGCATGTAAATACAAATCTTTATAATCACTTTATTGTGTCTATTGGTCCATTCTGGTCGTTTTTGTTTCAATGCACGATTCAAATTGATTAGTTGTTGTCTGTAGGCGATCAGCAGTAATTGTTTTAACAGATTTCAATAGCTCATAATACACCACACTTTTCTGATCCCATCAAACACTCAACATAACCTTTTTCTCATGAATATTTGGTTTTGCAGTCGACGTTGATGCTTGGCCTGGATCTATCTATGATTTTTTGCATTAAGGATTGTTAAAATGAATCATTTTTTCATCCCCAGTGACAATTCGATGTAAAAACGATTTTCTTTTGACTCGTGTAAGCAACATTTCACAGGATCTTTTTCATCTTTCAATATCTGTTTCTTTCAATTTATTTGGCACCCATTTTCCTTCTTTCTGAATTTTTCTCATTGCATGCAAACGATCAGAAATACTTCAAAAATACTATATAATAATATATAATAAAAAATAAATATATAATAAAAAATACTATATAATAATACTTCTGCAAAATCCTTCATAAACAGTCATAAAGCCCAATTCTTGTGAATGAATGAAATTGATATTGTTGGTTAATTTTCAACATTGTCACTTACAGCAGCAATGTTTTCATTTCTGCATATAGTTTTTGGTTTCCCACTTTTTGGTTTATCAATAACACAATCAGTTTCTTCGAATTTTTTTACAAATCGTTGAATTGAAGACTGATTTGGCCGATTATTTACATCAAAAAATCACGAATTTTGCGATGGACATTTTTCAGAAAACACCAATTTTCATTTTTTATCTATGGTTGAAATTGTAACCTTCTACTAAAACAAAAAGACTTATTATGTCATTTGAAAAGACATTACGTATAAACATTATACAGTGCTGAATATCACTTTTGGATGACCTTGTATATTTTTTGCTTATATTCAGGTTTTAATATTTCAATTACAAAGTTATATTTTAATTGTTTAGTTCATGAATGTTAGTAGATATTTTTTAAATTTGATTATATTTTTAATGAATGGAAATATTTTTCAAAAAATAGCATATAAAAATATTTAATGAAATTCATATTCTAATTTTTAATACAAAACGGTTTTAATTGTTTTTATATTTTTTAAATTATTATTTAAAATCGAATTATACAAAATTGTAAATTAATATTACGGTTTTTTATTTCTCACAATATAAGCTCCAAATTATTATTACTATACTAAAATTGATTTTGACATTTCAACTCAGTATGGTGTGATAAATTTGTATAGACAGTCTATACAAATTTAAAATCAAAATTTTGTTACAATATTGCAAAAATATTCAAAACTTTTTAAAATACAAAATTTAAAATTGTATACAACAAAATTTTCTATTTACAGTCTATTCTAGCTACATAAATAAAATTTAAAAAATTACAAATATTAAATGACACTTTGACAACCATTTTTATCGATTATAGATTTCAAATTACATTAACTGAAGTTCTGATTGAAATGAAATATTTTATAAAACTATTGTTAAGGTCAATAAAATCACTAAGTTTGAGACATGGAACGCTGCACCAATATCAGTTTCAGATTCAACTTTTAGGCTAACAATCAGCTGTTATTTGTAGTCAATAAAAATGACAATATTGAAAAGTAATTATAACTGTTTTATGTACTTTAGAATATATATATATATATATATATATATATATATATATATATATATATATATATATAGATATATATGTGTGTGTGTTTTAAAATAGAAATCAAATATATATCTAAATAAAAATTATTTAAAAAAAATAAATAAAAAAATTATTAAAAAATCCAATCTACCTTTTAAAAACATAAACTTTAGAATAAAATTAAAAATTACTACTTTTTAAAATCCAACAAATTAATAATATTACATTTGATTAACTCTTTAGAGCATGGCAGAGTTAAAAGTGTCCCACGTTTTTGATACCTAAATATGTATGGTGGGATATTTTCTATACCACCTCAAAAAATTACAATAGCTTGAAGAACAGAGGATTACATATAGCCCCATATGGCACAGAGGGGCTGTATACACCCCACACTATAATTAAAAACTGAAATGAATTTTTTTTGTAATTTTATTTCCTTACTAATTAAAATAAACCATATTTGTTAAATTTTATAAAAATAAAATTTCTGTGCAATATGGGTCTTTTTATTTTCTAAAATTCCTGCCTTAAAGAATTAAAATGTGATTATTATCAAAAAAATATTAATAATAAAAACAGTGATATTAAATTTCATTATTATATTTGTTATAGAGGTTTATATTCTTTTAATAATTTTTAAAATATTAACTATGTATAACTTTGTTCAATCAGTCATCTTTATAATTATTATTATTAATTAATTGATTGTTTCAATTGATGTTTATAATTACATACACATGTATATCCATATTTATATATGTATATATTTGTGTGGTATTTTTATGAATATCTGTGGGTATAAGTATGACGAACTATTTAACAAAGAGTGTAATTGCAAAGGTAATGCACTGAGAGTGAAATTTAACTGATGAAAGTATTTCATTCGCATAAAGATGAATAAAAAAATATTGCTTCTCGGCGTTTCGAAAGTTTTTAATAATATTCATAATAACTAATTAATAAACAAACGGTATTCAATTGGCATTGACTCGAAATTGATGCATTGTTTGGAATTATTTTTTTTACGAACAATAGGTCACGGATCGTTCGCATAGGCGATGAAAATGAATAAGATAGTGTTTGGAATTGAATATATCAATTTTGTTTAATACAGTTATTATTTTCATCACTGATTACTGATTGCAAAAGGAAACAGGTTGATTTTCGAATGTGGTTATAAGAAATTTTTTGAATATATATGTTGCACTTTTATATGTTTGGTAACAATTAGGGACACTCATAAGTAGTGTCGTTTTTTGATACTAGACAAAATTACATTTTATTTAAGAGTTAATATAATTTTAATCTACAATATAATCTCCATCGTTATTGAAAATCTTCGCCCATTTCTCTGAAAAAACTTTCTATTCCCTTTTTATAAAATGAGGATGATTTTGAAGTAAAATATTCTTCGACTGCAGTTTTGATAGCTGTCGCAGTAGCATTTCTTTTCCACGAACAAAATGGTCCATAGATCTGAAAAGATGGTAATCTAATGGTGCAACATCAAGAGAATACAGTGACGACTTTTTTTCTGTAAAATAAAAATATCAGTTTTTGAAGAAAATTTTATAATTTATTTAAATTGAATTTAGTTTATATATTTCACTGCATATACGAGGTCGTTTGATAAGTCCGTGTAAATTCCGAAAGATGGCACCACTGGTGCATATCGAGGTTATTTTTAATTAGTAGCACCTCTTGGAAGAACACACATCAAGTTTCAGCCATATCGGTATTCCTTTGTGTTTGAAATTTGGAATCAAAAATCGAGTGATTGTCAAATAATGGAATAAAAATAATTTCGCGTGTTGATTAAACACTACTTCAATAAAGGCAAAACGCCTCAGGTGACTAAACAGAAGCTTGATAAACATTATGGTGACTCTGCACCTTCGATTAGTGCGGTTTATATGGTTTCAAAAGTAGCCATATGAGCACAAGAGACGCTGAACGTTCTGGACGCCCTGTTGAGGTCACCACTCCAGAAATCATTGATAAATAATAATGGTGATTGACAATAAATTACAGTGCATAGGCATTTCGTGTGAACAGGTACATAATATTTTGCACCAACATTAAAAAGCTATCCGCCAGGTGGGTGCCGCGATTTCTGACGATCGACCAAAACGAGGTCGTGTGAAGTGTTGCAAGAACGGTTTGCAGCTGTTTCATGATTTAAGCGTCGTTTCATCACTGTATAAACATGGATACATCACTACACTCCTGAGACCAAAGAGCAGTCTAAACAATGGGTTATCAAAGGGGAATCTGCTCCGAAAAAGGCGAAGACAATTCCTTCGGCCGGGAAGGTTATGGCGACTGTGTTTTGGGATTCGCAAGGAATAATCTTTATCGACTATTTGGAAAAGGGTAAAACCATTACAGGTGCATATTATTCATTATTATTGGATCGTTTGAAAACCGAGTTGCAAGAAAAACGTCCCCGATTAGCCCACAAAAAGTTTTTCATCACGACAACGCACCAGCTCACACCTCAGCAGTTGTGGCCGCAAAACTAATGGAAATAGGGTTCCAAATCGTTTCACATCCCCCCTATTCTCCAGGCTTGGCTCCATCGGACTATTATTTGTTCCCTAATATGAAGAAATGGCTCGCGGGAAAAAGATTTTATTCGAACGAGGAGGTGATTGCAGGAACGAATGACTATTTTACAGACTTGAACAAATCCTATTATTCGGAAGGGATCAACAAACTAGAGCAGCGTTGGATGAAGTGTATAAGCCTAAAAGGAGACTATGTTGAAAAATAAAAACGATTTATTCAAAAAAATGAAGCAGTTTTTATTTTTACACGGACTTATCAAACAACCCTCGTATGTATATTTATGTTTTGTTTTATTAAAAAAAATCAAAAATAATATGCGGGGAATTTCCTAAAAATATTTTTATTTGTTATTCATTTCATCGTAGCGGCGACAATCGATTTGTTGTTAACCCTAGTATGTCTCCATAATGACACCAGTGGAGTGCAAAGGGTTAAATAATAATAAAAAAATTCAATAAATATCACTCATAGTTTTTAACAGAGTTTATAAAAATAATTAATGATCAATAAATTCTTTATATAAAGTCTACAAATATGATTCCGCCGTTCATAAATAGACGGCTGTAGCTATATGTTAAGATCAAATACTCAACTGCCACGTATTAGGCCTTTGCACACTAGTCAACATGCATACAGTATTTATGGCCCATTACCACTCATCTCACACCCTTTTTCCGGGAAACTAATTTTTTTAAGTGGGTGAGTTTGAAGGAAAGAGGGTGTAAGACGAGAAGTAATAGGCGTGAATACTGTATGCATGTTGACTAGTGTGGAATGGCCTATTGTATGTAGATGTGCTGTGAAAAATCTTTAACATTCAATTTGTCACACATGATAGAAGTGTAAACTACATTTTTTTTGTGCATTGAAAATGTCTAATTTTGTGCCAAAAAACAGCATATGTGGGAAGTTTTACTTCATTACTTTATTTTAAAAAAATCTGCTGCTGAGAGTCATCAATTATTTATGGAAGCTTATGATGAATATGCTTTATTTGGAAAAACATGTAGAGAATGGTTTTAACGGTTTAAAAGTGGTGATTTTGGTGTGGGTGATAAAGAACGTGGGAAGACACCGAACAAAATTGGTGATGAAGAATTGCAGGCATTATTGGATGAAGATGACACTCAGATACAAAAAAAATCTTTCTAGAGCATCGGGTGTTACACAACAGAGTATTTCTGATCGTTTGCATGCAATGTGAAAAATTCAGAAAGAAGGAAAATGGGTGCCACATAAATTGAAAGAAACAGATATTGAAAGGTAAAAAAGAACCTGTGAAATGTTGCTTACACTCTTCAAAAGAAAATCATTTTTGCATCGAATTGTCACTGAGGATGAAAAAATGATTCATTTTAACAATCCTAAATGCAAAAAATCATAAGTAGATCCAGGACAAGCATCAACGTCGACTGCAAAACCAAATATTCATGAGAAAAAGGTTATGTTGAGTGTTTGATGGGATCAGAAAAGTGTGGTGTATTATGAGCTATTGAAATCTGATCAAACAATTACTGCTGATCGTTACAGACAACAACTAATCAATTTGAATCGAGCATTGAAACAAAAACGACCAGAATGGACCAATGGACACAATAAAGTGATTTTATTGCACGATAACATTAGATCACATGTTGCCAAACCAGTGAAAGAAACGTTAGAAGTACTTAGTTGGGAAATCTTAACCAGATGTTGCTCCTTCTGATTTTCATTTGTTTCAGTTGATGGCACATCCACTTTCAAAGCAGCTTTTTAATCCTCTTTGGAACGCATTAAAACTAGAAAAAAAATGTTTAATGGAATTTATAAGTTGCCAAAAAATGGGAAAATATTGTATCTAATGATGGAAATTATTATATACTGAATAAAAAAATATTTACAATTTTTCTGAAATAAACATGTTTTTATTTGCGAAAAAACGGTGGAATCATACTTGTACACCTAATATATTATATAAATAACTAATGATCAAAAAATATTATATATATATATATATATATAATTTTGTTTAGAGACATAAGCTAAATCAATTCATTATACGTGTCTATAAATCAATAAACGGGTCATACATTGAAAAAGTAACTACTTTTTGATATACATATATAACACGTTGATTTTTTTTAATATTTTTTTGTTGATTAATACAATAAAAATAAAGAGCAATTATTTTTTGTATATATATTTAAGTATCAACTAACTGTTGATATATATATTGTAAAAGTATGCCTGAGGTGATCGTTGTTGTAGCTTGATAGGGGAGGTCACTTTACAGAATCAGAGCCATTGACCCCGTGCAAAACTCTTGTATCACAAATCACGCTCTAATAATCGTTTTATAGTATTCTTACACTTACGAGGATATATCTAAATAAAAATTGTAAATATTATATAATTAATTATTGTAGATATTTTTTGAATAGACATACACTTATTTATATAGAAGAAGGCATCAAATTTAAGGAATATATATTTCTTTTGATGATATAAATATGGATATTACGATTGTAATAAATGACTTGAAATTAAATTATATTATTTTTTAAACATTAAGATGCTACTTTTAACAATAAACATATTCTTAAAAGCTAGTTAACATCAAAAATGGAAATAAGCATATAAAAAGTCTTTTAAAATATTTCAATTGAACATTGACATTTTTTTTCTTAATTTTTGAATATTAAATAAATTGATTCTATGAATCAAATTGAACGATGTGAAATTACCGAACACTTTAATAAAAAAATCTAGTGAAGGGTGTTTTTTTAAAAATATGATAGAATTTTAAATTGAAATAAAATACATACTAATTGACCGAATGACCGATTTGGTATTATTCGAAAGATTATTTTATGGCATTAATATTTAAAAATGATTTCGGCATATGTGCTCAATGGCTACTTCTGACAATCCATAATTTGTCAGTCTAATTTCAGGTTACTTTTTCAAGCAATTGGGGTTTTATATCCGTAAATTGTTGCTGGTTTATCAGTATAAACCAGAGACTTCACATATTTCCAAAGAAAATAATCTACAGGCGTCAAATCATACGATCGTGGAGGTCGATTCACAGGATAACATTATCGCCGAATTTTTGTTTCAATAACTCGATTGTTTCGGTCGAAGTATGGCACATGGCACCATCTTGCTGCAACCACATCTCTTCCAGATGGATGTCATACAATTTTGGAAACAAATAATCAGTGATCATCGTTCTGTAACGTATACCATTGACGATAACGTGCTCTTCGGTTTCATTTCGAAAGAAATCAAGTTCAATGATGCCACCAGCGTGCAATCCGCACAAAATGATGCATTTTTCTGGATGCAACAGACTCCTGTGAATCACGTTAGGATTTATCTCACTTCTAATGCGGTTATTTTTCTTATTAACGCACCAGTTAGGCCAAAAATGAGTCTCATTACTAAACAATATTTTACTCTATAAGTTTAGCGAACAGAATACTGATTTTTAAAATAAATTTTCATAATTTGGAAACGTTGCTTAACCAGTTAACTGTTTCCACCTTGTTGGAAAATGTGTCCCCTACGTGCGTCGTACAAATTAAGCGATGACGAATATATTCGTCAAACCCAGAGTATGTTTGATATGAAATTAGATTATAATGAATTGACTTTAATATTTTTATTTCAATATTTATATCATGTACATTTATTCATTTATTTATATTAACATAAATAGGAACCAAAAACATCAAAAATAAATTTCTTACTTTAATTTTTTGTGACAGAATGGAATTTAGCAAAATGTGATACAATGCATAAGGCAACTTCACAAGTTGAACACCAATATCGCGATTCTTTTTTAGTGTTATTTTTAAAACAATGTACACACATTCGTGTAGGTGTGGCTTTAGAAGTAGAGGGTATATAGTCAGGGAAATGTTGCCCGATTAGACGGGTAGAATAAGATTTTGCTCGTCGACTTACTGTTGGTGTTACACTCTGAATTGGATATGACTCAATTGTTTGTTCAATGCACTCCAATAAGAAATTTACTCGCGGAAATTTTCCTTTATTACTCTTATATAATATAAATAAATTTAGGTAAATAATATCTAAAAAATGAAGAAATTCATCGAAAATCCTCATCCCGTTTTTTATTACGATCGAAAGAATCCTTATCCCGTTTTTTATTACCAGGCGCGCCACTGATTGCACAGTCTAAAACAATATATGAATCCGTAATTGCTTCAGTGATGACTGATGAAAGACAACGATACATTTATGAAAAATAATTCATACTATATCTGTTTTATTTTCTATAATAATTATTTATAAATTTTTATTAGTTCTTTTTATTTCGACATGACCTCAAAATATTTCAAATTCTTGCAGTTTAGGAATATATTTTAGTTTTAACTAAAATTGCAAAATTAACTACTAAAGACGCAAGACGAATATATTCGTCATAACACAAAATTTTACAATTCTTTTATGACGAATATCTTCGTGGTTAAAAACTGTAGTGGTTAAAAACTGGTTAAATGTAAAACGTACAATAATTATTTTCCAAAGTATACTGAATTTAAATGTCACTTATAGCGCAAAAACTGATAACTGATTTGACAAATATCCTTATATAAAAATCTATCTAACCTACAAAAACATCTTTTACATTTTTAAATTAAGCATGTGTATAAATGTATTTATGTTCATATATTGACAGATGAAAAGGTCGATGAAGCGTACACAAATAATTCAATTATATATGATGTTAAGAAGGTATTTACCATGTAAGACGTTAATATGTAACTCATATACAATATATTAATATCAGAATTATATAAATTATACCGTCAGATTTATATGTACACGACACCTGAACATAATTAGTATGCAGTTTGATCTCGTTTTTTTTATCAATAAGAACATGCCAAAAACATTCCTTGTCTCTGTCAACTATTGAACAACTTTCACTAAATTACCATGCCAGTGTACTGCAAATAAGCATGCAGTGCAAGGTGTCTGTGACATAGTTTTAGAGCAATAACAACTATTTACATCATTTTATAAAAACGGTGAAGTGAAATTACAATTTATGCACCCACATTTCGATCATATAAATTCATAAACACGGTACGGTATTTCGACCGAACTGTTATATAATAAATGCCAGAAATGACGACGGTGACACGACATAGGTACCACAGAAAAGGCTCGAATGTGGCGCCAATCCATATTTTTAATCATACATCGGTTTAGAATATGTTTGTGACAGTAAACGTATCACCTTCTAGACATATGACGTTGTATCAAATTATTTCTCTAATAGAAAAATATATACAACTTTTTGTAAACAAATAAGGGTGTACTATCACTCAATATAGACAGTTTTTCATCGAATAATAATGACTTTCTCTTTTATTAATAAATAAAATAAGTAAGTTTACAACACGTTCGAATATAACTATATGGTAAATATTTAGAACTTTTCAATAAACAAAAAAAGCCAGTATTTGAACCTTTTTACATTTTTATAAATACCTATCCCAAATAAAAGGTGTTTTTTAGATTAGATAGAACTTTCAATAGGGATAGCTATCAAGACAGTTATCAGTTTTCACACTACGAGGGTAGTCCCATAAGTACCCGGCCTGACCTAGAGATGGCGGTAGTTGTTTGAAAAATATCACTGTATTAGAAAGTACACAATCTATAAAGCATATGTTTCAAGTTTGAGGACGCCACGTTGTTTAGTATTTGTTTGGCAGCCATCAATAGTGAACGTTTTCAGTGAATTTGTGAAAATGGACAAAATTGGTCATCGTTACGTGATACAATACTTTTATTTGAAAGGCCTCAGTCCAGCCAATATAAAAGCTAAAGTGGATTCTACTCTGGGTGAGTCTGCTCCTTCGTTTACAACAGTGAAATATTGGGTAGCAGAGTTTAAACGAGGCCGTACGAGCTGCCAAGACGAGCATCGCAGTGGTCGACCAAATGAGGTGACGACTCCAGAAATGGTGAAGAAAATCCACAAAGTGGTACTGGATGATCGTCGACTGAAAGTGCGCGAGCTAGCAGACATAGTAGGCATTTCAAAAAGTGCGGTACATCGCATATTATCTGAAAATTTGGACATGAGAAAGCTGTGTGCAAGATGGGTGCCGCGTTTGCTCACACTCGAGCAAAAACAGTGTCGTGAAGATGTTTCAATTGAGTGTTTAGCGAAGTTTCACAGCAACAAAGCAGAATTTTTGCGCCGTTTCATAACCATGGATGAAACATGGGTCCATCACTTCACACCCGAGACAAAAGAACAATCAAAACAATGGACTGAAAAGGGAGAACCGGCTCCAAAGAAGGCGAAGACCGTTTCATCTGCAGGCAAGGTCATGGCGTCGGTTTTTTGGGATGCGCGTGGGATAATTTTCATTGACTATCTTGAAAAAGGAAAAACTATCAACGGCGAGTATTATGCGAACTTATTGCAACGTTTGAGCGAAGAAATCAAGCAAAAACGGCCGCATTTGGCTAAGAAGAAAGTGTTGTTTCATCAAGACAATGCACCAGCTCACAAATCCATTATTGCAATGGCCAAAATTAATGAATTAAAGTTTGAATTGCTACCTCATGTACCCTATTCGCCATATTTAGTCCCCTCGGATAATTTTCTGTTCCCAAACTTGAAAAAATGGCTCAGTGGTCAAAGATATCCCAACGATGAAGAAGTGATGTCGGCAGTTAATGGGTATTTTGAGGAGCAAGACAGTTCTTATTATAAAAAGGGTATCGAACTTATTGAACATCGCTGAGAAAATTGTATAGAGCTGAAAGGAGATTATGTTGAAAAATATTTTTTTCCAAGTATGGAATGTTTTATACTTGAGCAATGTTTCCAAATTTTGGAAATTTATTTCAAAAGTCAGTGTTCTGTTCGCCAAACTTATAGAGTAAAATTTGGTTTAGTGGTGAAGTACATTTTTGGCTAAATGGGTACGTTATTAAGCAAAATTGCCACATTTCGAATGAGACCAATCCTGCGGTGCGGATTGCACGTTAGTGGCATCATCGAACCTTCTTTCGAAATGAAACCGGAAGGTTTGTTACCGTCAATGGTGTACATTACAGAATGATGATTAATGATTATTTATTTCCAAATTTGAATGACATCGATCTGGAAGAGATGTGGTTTTAGCAGGATGGTGTCATGTGCCATACTTTGACCGAAACCATCGACTTATTGAAACAAAAATTAGGCGTTAAAATTATCTTCAGAAATGGACCTATGAATTGGCCTCTGCGATTGTGCGATTTGACGCCTCTGGGTTATTTTCTTTAAGGATATGTGAAATCTCTGGTTTATGCTGATAAACCAGCTATCTCTGGTTTATGCTGATAAACCAGCTACAATTGAGGCACTAGAAGCTAACATAACTCCTATTATTGCAGACATAAGACCCCAATTGCTTGAAAAAGTGACCTGAAATTAGACTGAGAGATTATGGTATGTCAGAGGTAGCCTTTGAGCATATATGCCCAAATTCATTTTTAAATATTAAAAAATAATCTTTTGAATAATACCAAATAAATGGTCAACTGGTCAATTAGCATGTGTTTTATTTCAATTTAAAGATCTATCACCCTTAAAAAAATATTTTTATTATAAGACGACGCATTTTTCCAATTATTCTATCTTCATTATATTAAAATATATTAAAAAATATAAATTTTAGAATAAATTCTCAATCATTTATTATTTTTATTTCTCGCTGACTTGTCATCTATGAAATTTCTTTCGATTTCTTAAAAAAAATGTAGATTTTACGTTTAAAAGTAATTTAAAATAAAGAAATAACATTTCAGTTTATTTACATTTAATGAATTTTTGTCATTAATGATTTAGTATATAAAGAATTTAAGAAAGTAATAATATATTCTACAATTATTAAAAAATATGAGTGAAAAAAAGATTTTGGAAATGATATTTTATTTTCATTACAAGATTATCAGATAATTGTCGAAATAGTAATTAATCTTTCTTTATGCACAATAACCATTCTTATAAGATATATTTATATATAATTATCAAATTTTAATTAATTTTCAAGAGATCCGCAATGGATATAAATTCAAAAGACTATAAAAAACACTGATACACAAACTACAATGACAAAATGTTTTATGAAAGTCTGTAGTCGTGTTACAATTTCATCAAGTTGTTCAAGGAAAGAGGGAAATCGACTCTCTTAGAGTAGAAATAGTTATAATTATCATGGGAATTAAAAAGTAATACTATTTACTTGGTTATGGGAAGCTTAAATGTAATGATGTTCACAACTATTGTGATTATTTTCAAATTATTTTATTGTAATTATCATGCAAATTAACAGGACCTTTGATACTTGCTGTAATGACATAGTTCACAATTATTATAATCTAGAATTGATGTTTTGTTTATCTATTGATTACAAACTAAGTTATTTAACTATGTTGGGAAGTATTAATTAAGTTATATATATATATATATATATATATATATATATATATATATATAGAGAGAGAGAGAGAGAGAGAGAGAGAGAGAGAGATCTTTTTAAGCATGATAGAACTTTAAATTGAATTTCTATCGAAGGTTCTATCTAATCTAAAAAAACACTATATATATATATATATATATATATATATATATATATATATATATATATATATATATATATATATATATAAAGGTATGATAAAGGTGTTTTTAGGTTAGGTAGAACTTTCGACAGGGAATCAATTTAAATTTATATCACTTTTAAAAAATCATCATATATATATATATATATATATATAAGATGAATATTAATTAATAATATTTAATCAGTTTGACGTTATAAATACCTATTGCAATAATTAATTTTAATGAGAAAAAAATGTATAATAATTATAGATATATAGTGATTGTAAATTATACACTTGAAATTAAACAAAAAATGTTTTCTTAGCAAATGTAAACATTTACATATTCGTCAACTATAGAAGTAGAATTATGTCTTTGTGTTGATCAAAGTCTATATATGAATTTAGAAATTATTTACTAAGAACAAATAGTAAAATTGCGTCTTATGCAATTTCACTTCATATTATTTGTAACGTACAGACACATACGTAAAGTGAAAATAATATTAACGTACATGAAACCAGAATGTACAAGTACATTTATTTGCGTCAAGTGGTTCTTACATTCGAGCGTATAAAACAGATGCGTTTGTTGACAGATCACTTTCTACCACTGGTATTTTAATTTCCGTCGATTTTTCGTATAACACTAGAAGTACATGTCAACAAGTATTGCAAACTTGATTGAGGATCTGATGCAAGCTTTTTATTGCCTCTGCTTGATAACAATGTTAACCAATTTCTTCATTGTAAACTATTTAAATAAAACAATTATTATTTATAAACTAATATATATTAGGTCTAACGAAAAGTGAATTAAAAAAAATAATACATTTTCAATATATTTATTGTTAATATTTCCTGAACAATATAATTTTTCCTTCGTTACTAATGACCTCTTTCAGCGTCATGGTAATTTGCGAATTCCATTTCTGTAGAATGACTCATCTTTTAAACTTAAGATGACGGACAGAACTTTCCGGTAGATCTAATATCTATCTCGTGAAAATAAAAGTGTGTTTGTCTTTATTTCATAATAATTAACCCTTTGCACTCCGAGTGTTTTTTTACTTAAGAGTGCAGCAACTCCGAGACATTTTTGCTTTGGAGCATCTGAAAAATGAACTTCTGTTTTACTAAAAAAAAGATCTTAATGTTATTATTAATTCATTTATTTAATTAATTTAGTTTGTGATAAAAGAAATGGAATTTGAAATTTATATTTTGTAATTCAGCAGTGTGATATCTGTAGAAACAATCTCCCATATGCATCCGTGGCTTATTTGGACATGTGTCGCAATATTCGGTTGTTTCACGTCTTCCGGAATTACTTTTCCGCCTAGAACACACTACACAGTCCTTTTTTGTACCTCTTCGCATTACACATAAAGTTCTCCATTTTCATTTTCGTTTTCACTGATTTCAAAACTTTCCCAATAATCTCCTTCTTCCATGTTTTCTCAAGGGTAAATGTATCTAATATAAAACAAAATTCATTAAGAGTGCACAGCAACTTTGAACACAGAATCTGCTAGTCATTGAACGCAAACTACACTTTGTAACTATTTTAGGGTTTTACTCAGAATAATCAGTGTCGCCATAGCGGCGCTATTTTAGAATATTGTAGAACAAACCCCCTCATCCCCCTTTCGACAACAATACTTTTTTTAAATAAACACATTGTCCAATGAACATGCTTGAATATAATGCAAGTCAATCAAAAGCAATTGAATAGTAATAATCAAATTCAAAAAATGGTGCCAAAAATTACTGAATGTCGAATGGTATGTCTAATATAATTATATATATATATATATATATATATATATATATATATAACATTGTTATTTGACAACAAAATGTTATAAATTAATAATTTATAATATCTTTTTTCAAAGCAACTATGTAATGAATATACAATGCAAAAAATATATTAATACTTCTTTACAATAGTAATAACTATAAATAATATATTTTGTTACTATTATTAATAAACGAAATATTCATATTTTTTAATTTTCTAACAAACTTTGCAAAATAATAATATTAAAGATACCTATCTAATTTTTTTTAAGAAAAATAGCATTAAATCTAGTATTGAGTTTTAGTTTAATAGAATATGTATAAAAATCTTTTTACAAAAAACTAATATGTATAAGTAATCCATTCATATTGAATATGTTGTTCAAGAATTATGTTTCTTTATTAGATTTTTTATATGCTTTTCTTTTATTCTAAAATGAAATATTATAAAAAGTAATATGAAGATGTTAAGAATTGTTTCATTTTATTGATTAAATTTCTATTGATTTGAAGTGACGTCTGTTTTATATATATAAACATTTTAATTTTATGTTTATTATTTTACAAATTTAATTAAATTATTTATTATTTCAATAACATCTAATATATACCTCGTGAAAATAAAAGTGTTTTTGTCTTTATTTTATAATAAATAATACTTTTATATTACTGTATTATATATTACAGATTCTTTTAAAAAAATACACATTTTGACACATTCTATATATTTTATATATACAATAAACAAAAGAGCATAGAAAACAGGTACCTATATCTTTTCCATATGATATTTTAGAATATTCTAGAACACACCCCCTCATTCCCCTCCGACGACTTATTCGAGGTTTATGAACATGCTTGAATATATTTTATACAAGAATATTTTGATTATAAAATAATCAAAACATGAGGACTAAATCTAATAAATTACCTTGTATATAAATAAATATAGTGTATATATCTTTATTTTATAATAATTAATACTTTTATATTACTGTATTATATATTACAGATTCCTTTAAAAAAATGCACATTTTGACACATTCTACATATTTTATAAATACAATAAACAGAAGAGCATAGAAAACAGGTACCTATATCTTTTCCATATGATATTTTAGAATATTCTAGAAGAAACCCCCTCATTCCCCTCCGACGACAATACTTCTTTTAAATAAACACATTGTCCAATGAACATGCTTGAATATATTGCAAGCCATATAGTAAACGATGCACATTGAATAGTAATAATTATATAATAGTATGATATAATACAAAAATAGTTGAAATTTATAATATATTGAATATATATATATATATATATATATATATATATATATATATATATATATATATATATATATATATATATATATATATATATATATATGTGATATATAATATTATGAATATATATATATATATATATATATATATATATATATATATATATATATATATATATTTATATTTCGCATATATATTTATAGAAGATAAAACAATTGAAAAACACTGTTTGTTATCGTTTGACGTTTCGAAGTGTATCAGACAACATATGTTAAATTATTCATTCGAATATTAAATAAACAACACTTACCTTCGTTTCCGGATATTGATGTAACGTCATCTCATTGTGCTCGTCACGCTTCCAAATGAGTATAATTGAAGGGCAGCGGCCTGGATGCAAACCGATACTAGTTAACGATGCACAGTTGCAAAATTTAGTGAACCTGTTACTGAAAAGGTTATTGAATTTATTTATATATATATATATATATATATATATATATGTATGTATGTATGTGTGTGTGTGTGTGTGTATGTGTGTATGTATGTATGTATGTGTGTACGTATGTGTGTACTTATGTACGTATGTATGTATGTATGTATGTATGTATGTATGTATGTATGTATGCATGCATGCATGCATGGATGCATGTATGTATGTATGTATGTATATATCATTATATAACTATGAATCTTAATTCCAATATTAAAAAAAAAACTATTTTTAGACTAATTGATGTATCTATCAGATGAATTCAGATTTGTTAACTAAAAAAATTCACGATCTACAGAATGGAAAATTTGATAAAAAAATCGATGTCTTCTTAAGTAACTCTTTTCTGTACAAATTTGTTCTATTTTAATAAAAAAAACTAATTTATGTAAATAAAATCTGAATATGAATGAAGATATGTCATTTTTAAACGATTTTATTTCCTTTTAATCACCAACTGTATTTTATTATTAGTGAATTTTATTGTCATAAGTCGTTTATTTTTTTATATAAAAGTTTTTTCACTCATTTTTTTATGAAATATATATATATATATATATATATATATATATATATAACCCAAATAAAAATAAAAGATAGTAAAGATCATTAAATGATAGTAAGCAAGTAAATATATAGGTGTTTATTTGTTGTTTTGGAACTGTGGCTGATTCACTTTACACAAATGAATTTTAACCCAACACCACAATCATTCAAGATTCAAGAAAATTTATTGTTTTAAATCATTTTTACAATTATAGTTGTACATATAAAATTGGTTATAGTGAGCTGTTCTATGAATTATAATATAGCTGTGTAATGAATTATTAGTAACTAGCTTAATTGTCTATCTTTGTTATTGTTAATGTATTAAGTTTAGGAAAATTAAGTTTAGGAAAACACCACAATAATTTAAAGTGTTCAATAATCACTTATTGCTCACTTATTATTAATAATTATATAATCTAAAATTATATCGGCTGATGCA
>CP092095.1:5674728-5677228 GCA_029203775.1 Neoneuromus ignobilis | reverse complement strand
TAACAATTTTTGAAAAATGAACAAAAAATACATCAAAATGAAACTTATGCAATGAATTATTCTCGCTTGAAAACTGCTGTGTTCAGAAAGTATACTCTTCAAATATGTGTTTGGTCACTTTGGTTATAAAAAAACACCTATTGTTAAGTCGTTTATAATCATTTTGTAAAAAATATAAGTTGGATTTTCATTTTGAGTAGACAAAGGAGACAATCATTGACGGACGAGTGAAAGCTAATGATTTTTCATAACAAAAATGGAAAAATTCTACGGAAAATTGGAAAAATAGTTAATAGAAGCCACGTTATACAGCAATCTGTAATAAAACGATTTAAAAACGGCCAAAGGGTTAACAATAAAGTCAGAAAGAGTCTCCGCAAGATTTTTAATGATCATGACGAGCGTTGGATTTTACGAAAAATTAAACGAAATTCGAAAATTAGCACGCCCAAATTGATTTTAGAAGTTAAAAAGTATCTAAATAAAAAAGCAAGCCCCCAAACAATTCGCAATATACTAAATAAAAATGGGTTTCATGCTCATATTTCCAGGAAGAAACCTTTCATAAATTTAGCTAATCACAACAAAAGGTTAATCTTCATTCAGGAACATGTTAATAAGAGTTTTAATTATTGGAAAGATGTTTTATTTACGACGAAAGCAAATATAATTTATTTAGATTCAATGGGAGAATTAATGTATGGCAAAAACCAAATACAGAAATGTCTTTAAAACACTTACGTCCTATAGTCAAACATGGAAGTGGCCATGTTATAGGGGTGTATGTCTGCAAAAGGGGTTGGAAATGTAATTTTATAGATGGAATTATTAATCAAAATGTTTATATTGATCTATTAAGAAAAAAATTGAAAGCCAGTGATCAAAAACTTGAGATTTTACAAACATTTAAATTTTATCAGGACAACGACCTCAAGCACAAAGCTTATAAAACACGTAGTTGGTTGTTATATAACTGCCCCAAAGTACTGGAAACACCACCACAATCACTTGATATAAATGTGAATGAAAATCTATGGAATCACTTAAAAGTTGCCATTAGAACACCCACTATTATTAATAACAATGATTTAAAAAAGTGTTATTAGAAGAATGGAAAAAAATTAATCTAACTTATTGTGAAAAATTAGTTAAATCCATCCCGAATCGTTTAAAGACTATAAAAATTAATAAAAACTACTCTACTAAGTACTAAAATAATTCAATCCATTGTAAATTTTAATTTAATAAATATTTTGTTAGTTGTATGAGTTTCATTTTGATGTGTTTTTGAATGATTTTTTAGAATTCGTACTTTTTGTTGGTCTTTAAGTATTATTTTATTATTTATTTATTTTTATATGATAAAAATATCCTTAATAAACAATTTGAGTCAAATATAAAAGGGATTTTTTTTATTTAAAAATTTATTGAACATAATACTGTATGAGTTTCACTTTGACTTACTATATATATTTCATTTTTTGTAATTTTTAAAATAAAATATTAGTCATGGATATTCATTAATCTATAGAATTAAATATATAGGGTTTTCTAATAAACGGTTCAGAAGTTTAAATGGAAATAAAACAAAAAGTATTTAATTAATTCGTTATTTATCTTTGTTATTTTTAAACATATTTTATGACATTAATGGCGGAACCCAATTTCACTCATGTGCAACCATGACATTACTTGATGTAGTGCATTCGTTTAGTTCAATTTTTAGTTATTCTTTCATATAATTGTGGTCCAATTTCATGAATTACACGTTTAATGTTCATTTTTAATGTTTCTGTTGTTCGTGGTTTATCAGCATAAATCAATGATTTCACATAACCTCAAAAAATAATACAATGGAGTTAAATCACATGATCTTGGTAGTCAATTGATGGGTCCATTTTGTGAAATAATAAACTCATGAAACTCTTATTTCAAACTGTCTATTGAAGTTTTTACAATTTATAGTCATTGTTGAAGTGTTAAACGTTTCATGATAATTTGTTAAAATATACTGAGTTGAAATGTCAAAATGAGTTTGGAAAAAATTCAAATTTGACATTCTTAAAACCCTATATTACTATTGGTTTAGCTATGTATTTAATTCATTTTTTGAAATTTTGTATGCATTTTAAATCTATAATTTTAAAATGTGTTATTTATAAAATATATTATTATAAAAAAAATTCACCAGCTGTCAAAGTTTTGATATTCTTATTAAAAAACCCTATAGAAATTTAAATTATTTTTAAATTGTAAACACATTTTAAAAGTCGATCATTCGAGAGTTTTACAAACGAACGTGCGTATTTCAATTACAATACATAATCATATTTATTTGAAATTTCATTTTAAATAACCGCAACATAAGCTATTTATCTGCGTGCCGCTTAATAAAAATACACAATTGTTGATAAATGTAGATAGAGGCTTGGTCACGACACACCTCATATTTCATGTTTAAGGTGCATCTTCTCATTCCTAACATTAAAAAGTGTTACAG
>CP092095.1:5644728-5669728 GCA_029203775.1 Neoneuromus ignobilis | reverse complement strand
GTGTGATATATACATATCAAAAAATATTTTTTATTGGAAAACATTTTTATTTATATAAAACAACTTACATAAAAACGAATTTGAAAAATAGATTTAAATTAAATTAACTATTTTCTTCTTTTAGCAAAATATTAGTTAATTTATTGCATATTCTTTGTTAATAGCGATGAATTTATTTTTATTTATTAGAAATAATTTCGATAATCTATCTGTCTAGTCACAAATAAAATTAATATTAGATTTTTTTTTACTAATTTAAATTTTTTATGCCCAACGAAAAAATTACGAAATTAAATACTAGTGAATTATTGAATATTTTTGAATGTTTAAAATAATAAGTGTTCCCAGAAGTAATGTCGTTTTACAAAATTCCCTTTTTGTAAAATGAGAGTGATTTTGAAGTAAAATATTCTTTGACGCTGAAAAAACGACATTACTTTGGGTACACCTAATATTTTGTAATAATATGATTATGATTTAATTTTTTTTATATAATCGTGATATTTTTCTTCATTTATCAGTATTAATTATTATCATTTGTTCATTAATGCTAAGAAATAAAACAAAATAAAACAGTTTATTCCCTTTTAATAGGAAGATAAGTTCTTACAGCAGTGCATATTAAGTTGCCTAAATGTACTCAGTAATCAAAATAATAGTCGTCAGTTCACGAATAATGCTTATGGATACATAGAAACATGTCGGAATATTTTAAATTTTAGTTAGATTTTGTTTGAATAAATTTAACGTTGTTATTTCTAAATCGTCAATATTTTCTTTCATATTTTTATAAATATTATTAATTTCAATCATAAATAATTTTATATTTTCTTATGTACTATTATTTGCATAAGAAATACATTATTTTCATAGAAACGATATTTGTAATATTATTTTTTGTCAATTAAAAATTTCATTATGGAGTTTATAGTAACATAAAGTTTACTTACTGAAAATATAGGTTAGTTTATTAATTAAATCTTAATTAATTCTTAAATTAAATCAAGACGGTTTGATTTATTGAGATTTTGTGTAAGGCCATCATCATCATAATCAGCCTCTTTCAATCCATTGCTAGATGAAAGCTAATATTAAAACTCCTCACTTTAGTTAATCTAATTTTATTTTTTTTAGTCTATTCCGACAAATTTCTTTATTTTTCAGTCCCATCTTTTCATGTACCTATTCTTAGGCCTTCTTATATATATATATATATATATATATATATATATATATATATATATATATATATATATATAGGTTCCTTTGTGTAATATATATATATATATATATATATATATATATATATATATATAGAATTTTTTAATTGTGAAAGAACTTTAAATTGAATTTCTATCGAAAGTTCTATCTAACCTAAAAAAACACTTTTTATATGTAAATGAATTAGAATTATTTTGAATTTAAAAAAGCATTAATTTGTGTTTAAAAATTTCATTAAAAATGGCATATTGTAGTTTACATCAATGTAACTTATTTTAATTATTACTTGTGATGCTGCAAATTTATTTATGGGGTTAGGGGATGATTGATTCATTTGTGTTAATTTAATTATTTGGTTAGAATTAGTAAACATTTTATATATCAAATAATTTAAATTGAATTAAAATTCATGAATTTCGTAAAAAATTATTTTATCATTATTATTATCAATAGATTCATTCAATATTAATTGTAAATGTTTGTTTTAGTGAAAAGAAATAGTTTGTAAAAAATTGTAATTAATATCCACAAGTTTGTGGTCGATGTCCTGTCGTAAATATTTTAAACAGTTTCAATTCTGTATGCTTATTTCTTTATTGATATAAAAGAGAGTCATTTAATTAACGAAATCTAAGTGATTTGAATGCGTGTAATGCCCCTGTTTCTCTAGTGTGAAAAAATCGTCGTGGTGATTTCTGTAAATCGTGTAAGATGTCGCGAGTAATCGAAATACGAAGGCTCCTCTACTGGTCATGCGATGGTAGGTGTAGTACATTTTCTGGCAATAGTTACGTTTTTCTACTGTACATTGTCTGTGATCCTAACTAACGCGAGTATAAGAACGAACGAAGGTAGAAGGCCCGATCGACCTACCGTACGATCGACCTAGGTGTTGTCAGAGTTAGTAGTAGTGTTGCGTTAGATAAAGAGCACGTTTTACGCCGACGCGTTCGTGCGACGTAGATGGATTGCACCTGGCTACGAAGACAGGTTCTCGATGCTCTTGCCGCTGTCGAGCGGGCGTTGCGGCGTGCGGGACGAAGGCCGGTGTGTATTTGCGGGTCGGTGAGCGGCGCGGGACGCCGCAATGGAATGTGGGGAGGCTGAATCTCCTCTTCCGTGGCTACGGCCCATGAGTAGCGGCTCGACGATCTGACTTCAGTTTGCTCGCAGACCGTACCGATAAAGGCGGTGCAACCGACGCGTCCGCACGCGATTTTTTTCACCCGTACTGAATGAAAAACGAGTGCCGTTTTCCACCGGTCGGATGGTGTTTTCGTTAATCGTGTTGTTTTTCAGTGGCGAGACGTGCAGTTGTCTCGATAACACGCTCGGACGTGACACAAACACCGTTTGTTGCAGTGGTAATTCGGGATTAACACGTGCGGGTCTTGTATGAAATTCTGAACACCGATAACGACGACGATTTTCATTGTGACGATGATGATGATCAGTTGGATGATGACGATGACAGAAGAGTATCTGTGCGTTCAAGTACACGACGTTATCTCGGTTGGTGGTTTGTGACTACTGTCGATGACTACTCAACAGTGGTGAATTTTTGTTGACCAGTGTTCTTTTCGAGAGCAATGTTCGATATTTGTTTGTTATCTTGTGCATATATGTAAAACGAAGCTCGACGATCTCGTGTGATTACAACGAGACATATTATCTTCAGAGGATTAACAGTTCTCTACGTCTTATTTCTGTGTGCGTCGATAGATTTTGTGTGGTTTTTGTTGTTATTTTTTTTATTGTTTTGTTTTGTGTGTGTGTACCGTGTCAATTTTGTTCCTCCGGTGTACTATTTGAATATACATACATATATATCTATATAGAATTCGACGAATGGAGTTCTTGTCGGGAGGTACGTAACACATCTTCACAAATATATATTGTGAAAATTATGCAAATCATATACACAAATTCCAAGTGCAACGTTGGCCGCACAGCACTGCCAAGTTCCTCGTTGAATGACAATATCGCTTATCGTGCATTGGCGGTATCGTGTTTCTTTGACCCCTCTTTACCTGTTGTTTGTTATTGTTGTTGATGTCAATCGCGGGTGCCGCATGGTTTCTATACTATTTGTCATGCGGCAATCATGGTAGCAGTGTGTTTAAAGTTGCCGCTTAATTTGTCGTAGCACAGTTTTATTATGAAACAGTTATGTGACCAGCTAATAGAGCACTGTACAGTGTTTAATCATTCATGCATGCTTCGAGATCAAAGTTTGAACTTTGAGCAAGCCAGATTTCTAGGCGCCAGTTGTGTTTGACCAGTTAGATAGATTTGTAGCGATTGCGTTGTTTCTAGCAAACAACTATTGCCATTTAATTTGTATAACATTTATATATATATATATATATATATATATATACTAATGTTTTATTTATTATCTTTTTTAAATTTCATAAAGATTAAAAAATAATAATTGTCTTGAAAAACTAATTATTTACATGACAAAATTTCATTTTTTCATATATAAAATTTTTAAAAAAATAAAATTAAAAATTACATTTTATTTTAATAAATAAATATGTTACCAGTTATACTAATTTTTAAAGAAAGTATAATCTTTATTTTGATACGAATTAATATTTGAAAAATCATACTTGATATCAAATTTTGAAACATAATAATTTTTATTAAATCGTTAATAAAGTCATAAAATACTTTTTAAACAATATATTAAATTGAAAAATAAAGAAAGAATCAATTAAAAATCATTCTAAATAATATCAAAAATGTAAGGGGGAATGAATAAATATCTTATATTTTCTTTAAAGATAAAACATTTATATTACTTGAATATTCCCAGTTTTATATTTTAAGTTTATATAGGTATCTCAATGATTATAATCAAGTTTTGATAAGTATGGTAAATTTATTTATTGTTTAATTTAATTAATTAATTTAATTAAATTTTTAAAATTAGTTTTCTTTCTTTTTTACCATACTTATCAAACGACCCTCGTATATGGTCATCCAAATATGATCCTGAATTTGTGTTTTATTAATCCTTTTCGGTCCTATGTCGAATCTCATTTTACTTCGATTTTGCTCTAGTGTATTCTTTGTCGAATCTGATTTGATATTTTTTTTTCGTTTCTATTATTGATTCAAATTGTAAAACATACAATTTTGACCACTAATAAAGTTCTATTAAAAAAAATCAAAATATTAGTTTACCTTGGACTACTGAAAATCTATTATGGACCTGATGGATTTTTTTTTAGGACTGCAAAGATTTAAAAGCAAATATGTGTGTAGAGTGTTGTATAGATAAACATGTGTATAGTTTCTTTTTAATAAAACACAAATCTAGGCGTTACATTTGGATAACCCTAAATGTTTAAATCCTTCAGTTTTATTCGAGCCACTTTATATAAAAAACGACTAATTTCATTTTACTATCGATTAATAATTATCTAAAAATCACTTGAATTAATCACGTTACGCAAACATTCAAATGACTACAAAATTCAAAAATATTCCATGAAAATATTTTAATTGAAAACGAACAAAAACGCTATTAAATAATACAATTAATTTGAGAAATGGATAATAACAGTTATGTGAAAGATTTAACTTCAATAATGTTAACAGTACTTTCTGCCAATTAAAACCGAACAACACATGTGTCAATTGTGTGATTTGATTTGTGATTCGTTTGAATATTTTATTCGAGTTATGTTAAATGAACGTCAGTCTCGTTTTATTAAGTAATATTTAATAATTTTACACTTTTATGGCTTTGAAGCTGATTTAAATAATATTAAATCTAATATTCATAAATAAATTCTTTACTGCGGTGGTAATCAATAATAATAAAAGATAAGATAAATACGTCTCAGTATATTTACAGTACAGCGTTTAATGAAATATATTAGTCATAAATTAAAAAATGACAATTGGATTTGTTCAGGTCATATTAAAAATGTTATTAAACCGTACGAATGCATTTTCAATCTAATACACACTTTCATTAATCATTAAAAAAAGTTAATTGAAATACATATATAAATTATTATTCTTTAATTAACTCGACTTTATTATTTTCTTTAGTGTTTTAAATTAAGTATTTCGATGAAATTAAAAAAAATGTTTAACAATAAAAATGTGTAAATTAGAAAAAAATATTTTTTAGAAAATCAATGAAAGAGCATAGAAAATTTTGAAAGTAGACATATATTTTCAAATTTTTATATAAGTTATTTTAAATGTTAAAATTAAGATTGTATACATTAAATGATTGGAGATATCGATGTCCGAGAAGATAGTAACCTCTTTTCAATAAGAATGTCAGAACTTTGACAGTTGGTGGCAGCCATATTTGATATTTTTTTTCAAGTCTATTTTGATTTTTAAACTCAATATAGTTTGACAAATTATCACGATACGTTTAACTTTTCAACAATGTTTAATAGAGTTATTAAAACAAAAGTTTAATGAGTCCACTATTTTACGAAATGGACCCATCAATTGGCCACCAGGATCATGTGATTTAATCCCATTGGATTATTTTCTGTGGGATTATGTGAAATCAGTTTATGCTGATAAACCACAAATAATAGAAACATTAAAAATAAACATTGAACTTGCAATTCATGAAATTGGATTACAATTATGTGAAAGAGTGACTAAAAATTGGATTAAACGAGTGCGTGATGGTCATATGAGTGAAATTGTGTTTTGTTAATAATGCCATAGAATATGCTTAAAAATTACAAAGATAAATAATTAATTAGTTAAATATTTTTTGTTTTATTTCCATTTAAATTTCTGAAGCACTTATTGAAAAATTCTATATATCCTTTGAAAAGTGCATTTAGTATCTAACTAGAAGAATGTTTCATTATATAAAAAATGTCCTATTACATTTTTAAAATATTCTAATGTCATTATTACATTTTATAAGTATATTTAAAAATATTCTAAAATAAATATAAATACAATTGATTCATGTATATTTAGACATCACAGTATTTGTTAATTTTAGGTTTTTTAATTAAACATTTATTAGTTATAAACATTATAAATGATTTTGTAAAATTTAAGAATTACAGAATATTAAGAAAATGTTATCGACAAATTTTAATTTATTTTTGAATTTTCTTTATATTTCAATAATTAACAGTTTTAAAAAAATAAATTCAAATTCTTATATTTTATAAATATTAAAAAAATAAATGAATTCTCTAGTATTAACATTTATCATCAACGTTTTATTTATTTATTTGTTATAAACATAAAGTTAAAAAAATGATATTTCTTATAATTTATATATATTTGTATATTTTTCAATTAAAAATTAAACTTATATTAATTATAAATATTTAAGAAAGATTTTTTTAAAAAATACAAAATATTAAAATTATATTAAAGAAAGAGTTGAATTAATTTATTTTTTTTAAAAAAAATCAATAATCCAATCAAAGATTATTTATAAAATTATGTGAATTCCAATATTCTATTTGATATTTAATTTTCAAACATCATAAAAAATTAATACAACCAATAATGTTATTTTATTTATTATAAATAATAGATAAAAACTTGATATTTTTATAAATTAATATTTGTTAATTATTTACAAACACACAGATTTGTATATGAAATATTTTTTTATACAACTTGAATTTTTTCAATGTTTTCTAAATTTCATTAAGATTACTGTATTTATTTAGTTTATATTATTTATATAAATATATATTTAATAAATCAAGTAGTTATTTAAGATAATACCAGATCCGGGAATGAATAAATAATTAAATAAACAAATAATAAATTTCGAAATAGCTTCAGGATGAAGATGACATAGCGGCATTAAGTAATTTAATGAAATAGCCTAAAGAGATTAAATTAATTGAGTCTTAAGAAATGTTATAGTCGTCTTCTATAATATTCACGATTTCCTAGAATTTGGATAAAGCGTTTGACAAAACTGAAACAATAATGAATACAGTTTGAAAAATGTATTGAACAGTGAATACATTTGAATCGAAGAGTTCTTTAACACACATTAAAATATTCTCAAACATTGAATAAGATTACAAACATGCGAACAATTAGAATTATGAATTATTTATTTATTATAATATTTTAATATCCTATTGCTATGATTTAAGTCTTGGATTTGGTCGATGTTTTATTGGTCAGTTGATTTGGATGTGGAATCATCAACATTTATCGAATGTATACTTAATTTTTATTGATATTAAGAGTGTTTTTATATACTGTTGCTGTTTTAAATAATTAATATGAATTCCAAATAAAATCATTTAAGATTTTCAGTTATAATTTTTAAATGAATCAACATTTATAGAGTGTTTTTTAAACGTGATAAAACTTTCTGTTAAAAATAATTAAAAATGTTTTTGTTTTAAATAATTAACATAAATTCGAACTAAAATCTTCAGTTATAATTTTAAAATGAATCAATATATATATATATATATATATATATAGAGAGAGAGAGAGAGAGAGAGAGTTTTAAGCTTGATAGAACTTTCTGTTAAAAATAATTAAAAATATATTTCTGTTTTAAATACTTAACATGAATTCCAAATAAAATCATTTAATAATTTCGGATATAGTTTTAAAATGAATCAACATACTCGTAAATAGGATATTTTTTAAGAGTGATAGAACTTTCTGTTAAAAATAATTAAAAATATTTATGTTTTAAATAAGTACCATGAATTCCAAATAAAATAATTTTTATTTTCAGTTATAATTTCAAAATGAATCAACATAAAGAGAGTGTTTTTATGATTGATACAACTTTCTGTTAAAAATAATTAAAATTGTTTCTGTTTTAAATTTTCATGTTTCAAAAAATTTTAATGAATTCCAAATAAAAGATCATATAACTTTCTGTTTAAAAATGTTTCTGTTTTAAATAGTTATAATTCAAAAAATTTAATTAAATATATGAATCAACATATGTAAGGTGTTTTTTAAGCTTGATACAATTTTATGTTAAAAACAATTAAAAATATTTCTGTGTTAAATAATTAACATGAATTCCAAATAAAATGTTTTAATATTTTCAGTTATAATTTTTAAATGAATCAACATATGTAAGGTGTTTTTTAAACATGATACAATTTTCTCTTAAAAATAATTAAAAATGTTTCTGTTTCAAATAATTAATATGAATTCCAAATAAAATCATTTAATATTTTCAGTTATAATTTTTAAATGAATCAACATATAGAGAGTGTTGTTTAAACTTGATATAATTTTCTGTTAAAAATAATTAAAAATGTTCCTGTTTTAAATAATTTACATGAATTCCAAATAAAATCATTTAATATTTTCAGTTATAATTTTTAAATGAATCAACATATGTAAGGTGTTTTTTAAGTTTGATACAATTTTCTGTTAAAAAGAATTAAAAATGTTTCTGTTTTAAATAATTTACATGAATTCCAAATAAAATTATTTAAAATTTTCAGTTAATTTTTTAAATGAATCCATATATATGGTGTTCTTTTTAAGATTGATATAACTTTCTGTTAAAAATAATTAAAAATGTTTCTGTTTTAGATAATTATCATGACTAAAAAAAAATCATTTCTTATTTTCAGTTATAACTTTAAAATGAATCAACATATTTAGAGTATTTTTAAGCTTGATACAACTTTCTGTTAAATATTTTGAAAAATATTTCTGTGTTAAATAATTAACATAAATTCCAAATAAAATCATTTATTATTTTCAGTTATAATTTTTAAAATTAATCAACATATTTAGAGTGTTTTTTAAGCTTGATACAATTTTATGTTAAAAATAATTTAAAATGTTTCTGTTTTAAATAATTAACATGAATTCTAAAAAAATCATTTAATATTTTCAGTTAAATTTTTAAATGAATCCATATATATGGTGTTCTTTTTAAGATTGATATAACTTTCTGTTAAAAATAATTAAAAATGTTTCTGTTTTAAATAATTAACATGAATTCTAAAAAAATCATTTAATATTTTCAGTTAAATTTTTAAATGAATCCATATATATGGTGTTCTTTTTAAGATTGATATAACTTTCTGTTAAAAATAATTAAAAATATTTTTGTTTCAAATAACATGAATTTCAAATAAAATCATTTAATATTTTCAGTTATAATTTTTGAATGAATCGACATATAAAGATATTTTTTAAGCGTGATAGAACTTCAAATTGAATCCCTATCGAAAGGTCTATCTAACCTAAAAACACCTTTATCATTCCTTTATATATTCATACACGTATATGTATATAAATATATAGTGTTTTTTAGGTTTGATAGAATTTCCAATAGAGATTCAATTTAAAGTTCTATCACGTTTTTTTTAAAAAAACACTTACACATATAAATTGTTTATTTGCTATAAACTTCATTCATTAAATTTAAAATGACCAAATAATACACAAAATAATATTTATGATTCAACCGAAGGTCAAAATACGTTACGATCACTCATTTACGGGTTCATATTTCGATCTGTGCCCATGCAAATGTCGATATATCAATCAATCGACGAGCACATCTTCGAAAAATGCACATATAACACTTGACGTCGATATCATCTCCACTCAATCGATGTAATTTTTGTGCAAAACCGACTGAAGTTTCAATATCTACATAACAGTTATATTATTATAACATCGATTCGACGGACGATTTAAATCTTTCTCTCTCTCTGATATCGATTTCGTTTCAAACAAAGCTTAAACTTGAAAAGTGATGTCGTGTGGTGAATTTGCCGCATTCCATTCCACGAACGTTTCCAATGAATATTCATTAGTTGGATCAAATCTGTGTATGTATGTGTGTTTGTGTATGGATGTATGTGTGTGCTATATTATAACAGATAAGTCAAATGCTACCACGTTTGGCAATTATATATATATATATATATATATATATATATATATATACACACACATATGTATTTATTTATGTGTGTGTATGTGTATATATAAAAGTTATTATAGATGGGTTGAACTTTTTGATGGAAAGAAATTATTCAGCACATCTTTGATATCGCAACACAGCGTCGATATTTATATTCACTATAATACTGTCATAAATGTTTTTAATTATTTATATTTCATATTGCATATTTTGATTCATAGACATATATATATATATATATATATATATATATATATATATATATAATATTAATTATTATTAAAAGTCAAATCAATTAAATCATTTATTTCTTTTCATAATCTATTCATATTTCGTCACAATGTTTGCAATTTGAATAAAAATCTATGAACATATTTAAAAGACTCTCTCCGATTATTATTTTTAATAATAATTGGTACACTTATATGTATATAAATAATAATAATTATTGTTATTTAAATAATGACGAAATGTTGAAAAACTGGTGGCATTTAAAATATTTGATTGCTGTTTGAATTATATGCTCGTAACCTTTTTGGCAAAAATGCAACTGTAATAAACGCCTACAAATTATGTAACTGACTATATTCCTTTCTTATATATATAAATATGTGTGTAAATGCTCAGAAATATATATTTATGAATATAAATCTATGTATGTCATACGAATGCATGAACGTGTGAGTGTATATTGCAAATATTTATTTTGAAACCAAGACAAAGGAAAAATATTGTTAGAATTTATTTTTCGATTATGTTAATACGTCTTATTTTCATATATATATATATATATATATATATATATATATATATATATATATATATATGTATGTATTAAAAATATTGTTTTGCAAATAAGACATTGGAAAGATTACTGAAACTTATATATCAATTATGTAAATAGTCCTTAGTTTATAAATTTCAAATAAACTTGTTTGTTGTATGTCTCTGTTCGTATTGTTAAGTTTAATTCATAGTTGAAATGAATGAAAAATAAAAAGATTAAAATGCACGTAAATAATAAGTAAACTTATTGTTGTTGTGTATTAATATTATTTATGGAGATGTATATTGTAGTATAATTTTTTTGTTGTTGTTTAAACAGAAATTAAATTATGAATATATAAATTGAAATGTTTATAGAATAATTGTCATTGTAAAATGATTTGTTTGTGTAGATTTGAAAATCATATAAATAATTTTTAGTAAGTCAGTGTGGATAACAAAACAAAAAGTATTTAATTAATTAATTATGGCATTATGGATGGAACACAATTTCACTTGGCATAGTGTCTTCGTTTAGTCTAATTTTTAATCATTATTTCACATAATTGTGATCAAATGTCATCAATTACACATTCAATATTTATTTCTTGTGGTTTATCAGCATTAACCAATAATTTCACATAACCTCACAAAAAAATCCAATGTAGTTAAATTACATTTTAATGGCTAATTGATGAGTCCATTTTGTGAAATAATGGAATCATTAAACTTTTGTTCCAAAAGTCTATTGAACTTTGTTGAAGAGTTAAACGTTCCATGCTAATTTGCCAAAATACACTGAGTTGAAATGTCAAAATGAACTTAAAAAAAAAAATTCAAACATGTCTGCCATTAGCTGTCAAAGTTGACATTCTTATTGGAAAATCCTATATTACAACTGATTTAGCAAATTACTTAATTTATTTTTTTAAAGTATGTATGCATTTTAAATGTATAAGGTAATTAATAAAATATGTTATTAATATCAAGTGTTATATAAAAATCTATCAATTGGATATTTTATAATTAGAATGAATTTGGTATTAATTATTTTTACTGTTTCCAAGGGTCATTAAAGTGTTGAATATTTCATGATAATTTGCCAAACTATACTGAGTTGAAATGTCAAAATGAGGTTAAAAAAATTCAAACATGGCTGCCACTATCTGTCAAAATTCTGAAATTTTTATTGGAAAACCCAATAAAAATTTATATATATATATATTTTTTCAATAAATCTATTGAAATTTTTACATTTTCTAAACGTTGTTGGAGTATTAATCGTTCCATGATAATTTACCAAACTATACTGATTTGAAATATCAAAATGAGGTTTAAAAAAATTCAAACATGACTGCCACCAGCTGATTATCAAACTTCTGATATTCTTATTTGTATTTTTTAAAATTATCAAGTTTCGCTAACAAATTAATTTGTAATTTAAATCACAATTAAAAAATAATTATTGAAAATTGTGAATTTTATATATTTTAAACAATTTCAAGTATTGGAAATGAAGTTATATATATTTGTATGTATGTATATAGAAATGAGAACGATTTTATATTCGTGTAATTATATTTAGAGAACATATATGTGAAATTTAATTATACCGGAAAAAATTATTTGAAACGGTTTTAATTTAGTTTGTTTTAAAAGTAGACCATATATAAATTTATTTGTGGGAATTTATTTTCTCAAGAATTGTGTCTATTATTCTTTACTTCTTTTTCATTGATATTTAAAATAAATGATGTCATAGTCACAAAATCAATATCAAATTTTGATTATCAAATATAATATTTTTATGTAAAATAAAAGTTACCTATTTGAAGAAAATTATCAATAAATGACTAATCTTTCTTTAAAAAATTAAATCAAAATTAATTTAATATTTCTTTTATAACCTCGATAATAAATCAATTAAATTCTATAGGGTCGTCCAAATGTGACGCCTAGATTTGTGTTTTATTAAAAAGAAACATGTGTATAGGATGGTGTATAGTTTATTTTGTTTCTTTTTAATTAAATACAAATCTAGGCGTCATATTTGGATGATCCTATATTTCTAATTTTTCGTTACATGATTTTTTTATATCAAAAGAATAAAATAGTTTTATGGAATTTCATACAAAAATATATTTTATTTACATAAACAGATAATTTATTTGATATAATTGTTTATAATATATTATTTGTATGATCTTATATTTCTAATTTTATATCAAAAGAATAAAATAGTTTTATAAAATTTCGTACAAAAATATATTTTATTTATATAAACAGATAATTTATTTGACATAATTGTTTATAATATATTATTTACATGATCCTATATTTCTATTTTTTTTACATAATTTTATATCAAAAGAATAAAAGAGTTTTATCAAATTTCATATAAAATTATATTTTACTTATATAAACAGATAATTTACTTGATATAATTGTTTATATATGTATTAAAATTAAGGCTTTATTTAGTAAAAAAATCATTTTTTATAGTTATTTAAAAACAACAAAAAATAGTTACATACATTTCATATATGTTAATAAAAATAGACGAAATGAATCAGATTTGAATCAGACAATTTTTTATTCGTTTTTAAATAAAATGTCGATCGTTGACTGCACCAACGATCAAACAGTGTCCGTATGTTTTTATAGGCACAATATCAAGAGAACTTTTTTAATAAGCCGATAAGATCTGTAGCTGTTAATTTTTAGTTTTATTCTGACATATGTGTTACTCATTACACAATTCATAATTGAATAGTTTATTGTACATTGAATGTATTCTAGTACGACTTTTTTTTATCAACGATCCGATGTTATGTACTTTTTACTGTGAATTGGAGAATTCGATTCAGCTGTTAGCCGCCGTATGAGAATCGATACGAGCCGTCGGCTGGCTAACTTATTGGCCTAGTATTGCTGATGTACAACACATTTCATCTTTTATTTGATCTTCATCTCAGATTGAAATTGTTTTATTACTACATTTCAATGATTATCCTTTTTTAACATATATAATCGTTCATTCAACATATAACTGTATTAGTTTTTGATATATATATATATATATATATATATATATATATTTATTTATATATACATAATTTTTTTATCCAAAAATGTTGCAAATATTCTTTAATAACCTTTTTATAAAATTAAACATTTTTTAAGAATATGTCTAGATATTTATATATTTTTTAGAAAGAATAGCAATATAGTTAAATAACATTATTCAATATAGTGTTTTGAATTATATATATATATATATATATATATATATATATATATATATATATATATATATATATATAGGGGTTTCCAATAAAAAATTCAGAATTTTGACAGCTGATGGCAGCCATATTTAATTTTTTTTAAAAATATTTTGTAATTTCAACTTAGTATAGTTTAACAAATTATCGTGGAACATTTAATTCTTCAACAATGTTCAATAGACTTATTGAAATAAAAGTTTAATGAGTCCATTATTTCACGAAATGGACTTATCAATTGGCCACCAAGATCATGTGATCTAACTCCATTGGATTATTTTCTGTGAGGTTATGTAAAATAATTGATTTATACTGATAAACCACAAACAGCAGAAGCATTAAAAATAAATATTGAAGGTATAATTCATGAAATTGGACTACAATTATTTGAAAGAGTGAGTAATATTGGACTAAACGAATGGACTATATAAGTCACATAATTGAAATTGTGTTCTATCATTAATCTCATTGAATATGCTTAAAAATAAAAAAATAAATTATTAATTAAAAGTATTTAATTAAATACTTTTTATTTTATTTCAATTTAAACTTATTGTCAAACACTCTCTCTCTCACACACTATATATATATATATAATCACATCACAAAGCTCATATGAATCCACTACTGGACGAAAGCCTCAATGAATGCTACCATTCACTGGTATTTGGTTGTCATATTCACCACGCTGACCAGGCGGATTGGTGAAGATTTTTTTTAATCGGGGTTTACTCCCTTCTCCACAGTTATTTTTTACAAGATGAAGTTGTCTGCCTTCACTCTCAATCTTTGAAAATGAGGGACTCTCCGACTGGGAATCGAACGCAATCTCCCGCATTACACGCGGTGATGCAAACCACTGTGCTACCCAGTGAGTAATATATATATATATATATATATATATATATATATATATATATTTGTTTCATTAATTGAAACATAAGTCAAAATATAAATAGTCATTTCATGAACTTGACAATGACATTAATTTTTTTTTCGTTCTCATATACTGGAGTAAATATTTTGAAGTAATTAGATGAATTATATCTCTCGTAATATTTGTATTCTAATTACTTTCTCTCTCAATTCATATATATATATATATATATATATATATATATTATATTTATATATATATATATATTATATATTATACATATATATGTTCAAGTAGAGTATTTAATCTTAATTTGCGGTTTATATGTCGATATGATCCTAAATGTCATACAATCAGTCAGTAAGATACTTAAACATTTCTTAAAATAGAATACTTTATTTTAATGTACATACATGTATGCAATATATTTATATATACAAATCATAGATATTATTTTTTAAAAACATTTTTATACAAAAATGCTGTTGAACTATTTGAAGTGTAATTAATATTGAGAATATTAAATACACAAAAAGTGTGGTAAAGAAACTAACTTTGAAGAAAAATATATTTATTATAATATTTAAACAAGAAATATTATAATAAAGCTAATATTAGAAAATAATTAAAAAAAAAATTGTTTAGAAACATTGAAGTTCAATAACAATTTTTATTACATTATTTTATTAAACAGTATGGTATTAAAAACATAAAAATTTCTATATAAAAATTTAAATTAAGATATATATATATATATATATATATATATATATATATATATATATATATATATACAACTGTCATATATATTATTTTCAAAAACATTTTTATAAAAAGTAATGTTTTGAAATATTTGAAGTGTAATTAATATTAAGATTATTTAATACACAAAAATTGTGGTAAATAAATTAACTTTGAAGTAAAAATTGATATTTTTTATAATATTTAAACAAGAAATAAATATAATACTAGAAAATAATTAAAAAAATAAATGATTGTTTTCTAGAAAAATGGAAGTTAGACAATAATTTCTATTGCATTATTTTATTAAACATTATGGCATTAAAAACATATAACATTTTATATAAAAACCTTAATTAAAATGAATATATATATATATATATATATATATATATATGTATTATTTTTTAGAAAAAAAATATAAAAATGATGTTTATGAAATATTTGAAGTATAATTAATATTAAGGTTATTGAATACACGAAAAGTGTGGCAAAGAATTTAACTTTGAAGTAAATGTTTATATTTATTATAATATTTAAACAATTAATAAATGTAATATTAAAGAATAATTAAAAAACTAATTCACTCTTTTTTAAAAAACTGTCAGTTCAACAAGAATTTCTATTGCATTATTTTATTAAACAATATTGTATTAAAAATATAAAATAAATCCATATAAAAACTTAAATTAAATATATATTATATATATATATGTATATATATATATATATATATATATATATATATTATATATCAATCATAGATATTATTTTTTAAAAATATTTTTATAAAAGTTATGTTTATGAAATATTAGAAGTATAATTAATTTTAAGATTATTTAATACACATGAAATGTGGTAAAGAAGTTAACTTTGAAGTAAAAGATTATATTTATTATAAAATTTAAACAATTAATAAATGTAATATTAAAAATAATTCACTCTTTTCTAAAAAAATAGAAGTTCAACAATTTCTATTTGACTATTTTATTAAACAATATGGTATTAAAAACATAAAATAAATCTATATAAAAACTATATATATATATATATATATATATATCATAGATATTATTTTTGAAAAAACATTTTTACAAAAATTATTTTTATGAAATATTTGAAGTATAATTAATATTAAGATTATTTATTACACAAAAAGTGTGGTAAAGAAGTTAAGTTTGAAGTAAAAGTTTATATTTATTATATTATTTAAACAATTAACAAATGTAATATTCAAGAATAATTAAAAAAATAATAGAATATTTTCTAAAAAAATGGAATTTCAACAACAATTTCTATTGCATTATTTTATTAAACACTATGGTATTAAAAACATGAAATAATTCTATATAAAATTTTAAATTAAAATTTGGCAAATATATTATATATATATATATATATATATATATATATATATATATATATATATATATATAAATCGTGGCTAGAAAGGAGATCAAGCAAAGAAATAATTTAAATGAAAGATTATTAATGAAAGTTACATTGTTTCATATTATTTGTGTACATAAACAATTTGTTAATAAAAAAATGATTATTAATACTACACAATACTATCAGAATATTATACAACATTCGTATAACTACATTATACACATTAGTAAATTTGTAACCGCAAAAATAAGAATTGTAAAAAAATATTTCGAAAAACGAAATCGTCGCTACTGAGTAAAACAGGTTCAAAATATGGCAGTGAATAATATAAAATTTACATATGGATAAGATGAGTTTATGCATTGATGCAGATAAACGGTAGCTGTAACATAATGTTTTATTAAAACGAACGAAATTCCAAGAAATTATAGTTTTGTAAGTCCTGTAACTGACCTGTTATTTGTTCTTATTTCGTCTATATATACATTTGTCCTAAACTCGAAAATATATATAAATAAATGCAGTTTGACTAGTTTATATTGCATATATTTTACTATTTATCCATCCAGATTGAGGTTATACTCGACAAATATTATTGTAATACTAGTCTGTTAAAAATATTAAAATACATTTTTTTTTTTAAAATAGGCATTTTCAGATTTTTTTTCTTATATATATATATATATATATATATATATATATATATATATATATATATATATATATGAGATAAAAAATCTTTAAAAAATGCATGTATTTTTTTGGAAAAAACATGTATTTTAATATTTATAACAAAATAGTATTATATTAGATTATGTAATATGAAATGTCGTATTTGTCAATTGAAAATATAAAAGAAATCCGACATTTCATATTACATGACCGAATATTTAGGTTATCCAAATGTGGCATTTAGATTTGTGTTTTATTAAAAAGAAACATGTGTATAGTTTCTGTTATTTCTTGCATTTGGATGACTCTCTTTCTCTCTCTCTCTCTATATATATATATATTTATTATGTATGTTGTAATTAAGTATAAAGAAAATTATCAATGGTTAATTATGATTTTTAGGACACATTAAAAAATAATTCAGATTATTCCATAACCTCACATACAATAGAATTCGTTTATTAATAGTAACAGTTATATTACTTCAGGTGTATTAATGTAAATAATATATATGTATGTATTTTTTTAATTTTACTTGTAGTTAAAAAGAATTGTATTTTTATTATTACTCGAGAAGTGAGTATGATTAATTATATATAATATGACTACATAGTATTAATAACGTACATCATGGTGTAATTATATGTAATTAAGAATAGTTGGAAATGTGTCAATAATTATTGTTTCAGCAAATCAAAAAACCGCGAGATAAATATTTTTTTCGAATACGAATAATAAATCATATACGGCATTGTTGTTGTTTTCGAACAGATGATTTGTGTGGATTTGAATAAAATGTAATAACCGAACAAGAGATCCGCGTGATTAGTATTTCCATCGATCTAAATATTTGCCGAGAAATTCGATCCGTAATGGACGCATATCGATTACTGGATATGCATTAACATTTACAGTAAAACTATTACGTTTTCTCGAACAATCCGAGCAAAGTACGCCAAGAGATAAGAAAATAATCTGGAGCCACGTGTACAGCATTCTCGTCTCCTCAATACATAAGTACTTACAGAATTCTTCTATCGACAAGCCGTGAGATAGGCGAGAGCATGTAAGATTGTTGGCCATAACATAATAAATACATAACAACGGTAGATGAAGAATATATACACTGGCATTCAAGCCGTTCATATAATTTCTTCTCGGTCGTAATACGTTTATAATTTGACGCAAGATGCTGATGCGACTGTTTCATGGTCTCTCGACGCCATTAAGGATGTTTTTAGAGAACGGTCAATGTGTGTGTGTGTGTGCTTTTTTTTGTCGCCGAATGAGAACAAGTCCAAGATACGTACATAGAGTCACTATCGTTTGAATGACCGTTGTGAGAAACAGAATGAGTGCGGTTTTTTGAGATTTTTTTCAATATTAGACGAGCAAATGCCCATGTAATGACCGCAAATTCATGTGACCATCGTGCGTATTTTTCATGACGATAATGATGATTATCAGAGTATCAGTATATTTGCAATGTGATTATGTTCTGTTATGCGTCGTATTCATCGCAAAAAAGGATACTTTTTAACTAAGACATTATTGCGGAAAATAGTAAATAATATGTATGTGCTTTTTATCTATATTCCAATTAGAAGTAATAAAAATCGCACCGAGAAAAAACCTATACGACTTGATAGATATTTTTCATGTCGTGCAAATGAAAATATAAATTTAATAATCACATTTTGATTCTTTTTACGGTTCTAATCTTTTTTTTATTAGAGTCTAATGGATAGTAATAAGACACGGAAACGGAAACTATTTCGAAAAAAAGTAATTTATTAAAAAATAAATTGAGATTATATTTAAAATTATATTTATTTAAAATGTTTACATTAATTATTAGAAATAATATTTATACATTTATATTATCTTCCTTAATTATAATTTCATTCAATATTTTTCTTTGATGTATAATAGTGTTTTTTTAAGCGTGATAGAACTTTTAATTGAGTCTCTATTGAAAGTTCTATCTAACCTAAAAAAAACATTTTTTATGTGTATATATATATATATATATATATATATATATATATATATATATATATACACACACACACCCGTCCCTCAATTTACGCGGGACTTTTTTTACGCGGCAAATTATACCTCTATTTACGCGGGACTTTTTTTACGCGGTATTGATGTACGCGGTACTTTTTATACGCAGTCAGATAGATTTCATTTTATATAATTTTTCATGGAATTTATCAGTAGCGCTAGTGAAACCGAAAAAATTTATCTACTCTTGTTTTCTAAAACGTCATTATTTTTTTGTTAAGCTATGTGAAATAAATATGTGTTTCTACAACTTTATTAGCTTTTATTTCCAATATTTTTTCTATTGCACTGACAGACTCAATTTATGCGGTTTTCATTCGCGTAAAACGAATCCACGTGGAACGGATACTCCGCGTAAATTGAGGGACAGGTGTGTTTATATATGTATGTATATATATATATATATATATATATATATATATATATATATATATAAATTTACCATAAAAATTTTGGTAAATAAATTAACTTTGGAGTAAAAATTGATATTTATTATAATATTTGTAATATTAATAAATGTAATATTAAAAATAATTAAAAAAATAATAGACTGTTTTTTAGAAAAATGGAAGTTCAACAACAATTTCTATTACATTGTTTTATTAAATAATATGGTATTAAAAACATAAAATAATTCTATATAAAAACTTTAATTAAAATGAATATATATATATATATATATATATATATATATATATATATATATATATAAATATCATAGATATTATGTTACAAAAACATTTTTTAAAAAATTATGTTTATGAAATATTTCAAGTATAATTAATATTAAGATTATTTAATGCACAAAGAGTGTGGCAAAGAAGTTAAGTTTAAAGTAAAAGTTTATATTTATTATAATATTTAAACAATAAACAAATGTAATATTAGAAAATAATTAAAAAAGTAATTGATAAAGATTTTTTTTTAGGTTAGATGGAAATTTCAATAGGAATTTTTAAAATTCTATCACACTTAAAAACACTTATATATATATATATATTACTAAATATATTTTTATAAATGTAAAAACTTTTCATCCAATGAATTAATTATGATTTTTTTTAGTACAGAAATTAATTTAATACAATGTTATTATTTAAAATTGTAACTAAAAATAATATAAATAATAATTTTAATAAATAATACAAGACAATAAAAATAAATAAATAATTCAATACTTTAAATAATATTTGAAATATAATAATCCGTACTGTATTTTTGAAATAATATTGCAAATTTAAAACATGAAAAGTACTATTAATTATTTTATATTCATCTGCATGATTTTAATATGTAATTCTAAGAAGATTCGAAATAACTACCAGTCGTAGGCATATAATGTACAGGTGCATCATTTTATTTTATTATCTTTGTTGTATTATTCATTTATATATGGTCATCTAAATGCGACGTCTAGGTTTGTGTTTCATTAAAAAGAAACATGTGTGTAGTTTCTTTTTAATAAAACACAAATCTAAGCGTAACATTTGGATGACCCTATATTTTTATAAAATATAATACATGAATGTTCTTAAACGAAATTGAAATAGAAATCAGTAGAGATTAAAATGAATTATAAAATTGTATCGAATATTTTGATAATTATCATTTTATTATTTGAGGTACTAATTAATTTATAAACTTGTTATTTTGTGAAAAAATGTAATTGCTTGTATTTTTTCAATTGATCAATAATTGCATTAAAAAGTAAAATTATTGTAAGTATTAACGTTATATAACAACGATTATAAATTAATACATTATTTATTTCATACATCATAATTACCAAAATGGACATTCACTAGTTTTTATAAAAAACAGTGCCCTAAGAAAGTGTTAAATAAAACATGTATAATTATGAACAATTTAAAAAAATCAGAACGACATTATGCAAAATTCAAGTAGCAGCAGTAAATTGCAGAGAATTACAGACACCGTTGACAAAGTAAAATCGTGAAACTTATTATTATAATTCGACATTTGGCATTGAATTAACCAAATATACATTTTCAACCAATAATTATGTTTCGAATTTTGGAAACGGATTAACTAAATCCATAACTCAGATCATTTATACATTATACAGTCTACATATTTAACAATGTAAACAAGTTTATCGGTTTATCGACCAGTAATTACAACAAATTTAAATATTTTCAGTATTTACTGATAACATCGAAATAATTAAAATGTAATATATATATATATATATATATATATATATATAAATTATTTAATTTACATACATTCTTAGAAACAATTTATTTTCATTCAGAAATATTCTTTATATATATATATATATATATATATATATATATATATATATATATATATATATATTTATATGTATGATTTTTCAATAGGAATATTAGAACTTTGACAACTGGTGGCAGTCATGTTTGAAATTTTTTTTCATATTTATTTTGACATTTCAACCAGAATATTTTAGTAAATTATCATAGAACGTTTAACACTTCAACAATGCTTAGAAATTGTAAAAAAATTCGATAGATTTATTGAAACAAGAGTTTAATGAGTTTATTATTTCACAAAATGGATCCATTAAATAGTCACCAAAATCATGTGATCTAACTTCATTGGATTATTTTTTGTGAGGTTATGTGAAATCATATGTTTATGTTGATAAATTACAGACATCAGAAGTATTAAAAATAAACTTTGAATGTGTAATTCATGAAATTTGATCACAATTATGTGAAAGAGTGACTAAAAATTGAGTTTTTTTTTGCAGTTTTGGTTTTATTCATCTACTAATAAAATTTAGTGCCTAGTTCATTGACGTTCCTGGGGATGTATAACGTACCCCGATGCTCGTCATTTATCACCTTAAATGTTTTTAAGTTTTCTCATTAAATTATTGAAAAATATCCATTCTTGATCTGGGGAAAATTTTTTTTTTAAAAAAAAAACAGATAAACTCTAAATAAAAATGTTTTTTTTTTCATTTTGGATGTTATATGTCTTCTGATTAATTTTAAGCCTAGTTCATTGACATATAATATGCCTCGATGCTCGTCACTTATCTTCTTATGTATCTTTCTAGGTTTAACTTCTTTCTTTCTACATTTATCTTCTTATGTTTCTTTCTAGGTTTAATTTTATAAAACTTCATTTTTGATCTGGGAAAAAATCTAAAAATTTATACTAAACGAATGCACTATGGCAAGTGAAGTCGTGATGGTCATTTGAGTGAAATTGTGTTCCATGATTAATACCATTAAATATGCTTAAAAAGAAAAAAAATAAATAACTAATTAATTAAATAGTTTTTGTTTTATTTGCATTTAAACTACCAAAGCGCTTAATGAAAAACCTATATATATATATATATATATATATATATATATATATATATATATATGTGTGTGTGTGTGTGTGTGTATGTATATGTACACCCGTCCCTCAATTTACGCGGGACTTTTTTTACGCGAGTTTTTTTTACGCGGCAAATTATACCTCTATTTACGCGGTATTGAGATAGATAGATAGATAAAAGCTTTATTGGTATATATATATGGTATGTACAGATGATTTATACGTTTTGATAGTATGTTACATTAGCAGGTTATCCACGGATATTTTGCTATATAAAAGGTATTGATTTACGCGGCACTTTTTATACGCGGTCAGATAGATTTCGTTTTATATAATTTTTCATGGAATTTATTATATATCAGAGTGACGCAAATTCTTACTTGAACATATAAAAGCACGATATAAATATATAAAAGGTTGATTGTTTTGAATTACAGTAGCGATAGCGACACCAAATAACATTTATCTACTTTTGTTCTCTAAAACGTCATTCTTTTTTTGTTAAGCTATGTGAAATAAATATGTGTTTCTATAACTTTACTAGCTTTTATTTCCAAATATTTTTTCTATTGTACTGACAGACTCAATTTACGCGGTTTTCATTCGCGTAAAACAAATCCACGTGGAACGGATACTCCGCGTAAATTGAGGGACGGGTATATATATAAATGTGTGTATGTATAATTTCTAAAAAATGTAAGTAATATTTATTTGTATTTAAATTATTTAAGTAATTAGTGTTTACATATACAAATTTGTTATTTATTTCGTATTAATTACAAGTTTTAAAAAAACCTTTATAAAAATATGTTCATTTTACAAATCAGTCAATACTTTTCGCCAAGCTATATATATACATACATCTTTCGTACGACTGATCCTGTCATTATATTCATCCTCGTACAAAAGGTTATATTTTGTTCTGGTCATTGGTGTTGTCCTAGTTCTGTTATTTAGTATTGTGCCTTTCATTATTATCTCAACAACCCGCAATATTATATACCAAAAGGGTCGAACAATTTATATACTCTGGCTCGTTTTTACCTGTCTGAGTGGTCACGTATATAGTGAGGGTTATACACAATCTACCTGTTGCTTCATGTACGTTTTCTACAGGTATCTAATCATAATTGAGCAGTAAGTGGGGTTGTTGTTTATCTGTTCGTGGAAGAACCACGCTCTATACCGAACTCAATACAAGCTTTTGTTCACGGTTATGTAACGCGCGTCATTGCACTTAATCTTATACAATAGCTTTGTTGAAATTGGAATTCATTTCAGACGTATTTATAAATTGTTTACTTCCTATTTACGGCATGTGTATTGTTTCAGTGGAATATTTGCAACCGGCTGCCAATTAATGGTATTAGCATTCAATCAAATTCTGTTCCATTAAAATTCAATGATAGTGAAACAATTTCGTATATTTTTTACTGTAATAATAAATTATGAATTGAAATCCAGTATGTATTTCCTATATGAAGAAATTTAAATAAATTATTTATAATTATGGTATCACATCTTTAATACATTTCAAATTAACAACCAATATTTTTAATATTGATAATTATTATTTTTAATGTAGATTTTATTTTAAAGAAATACATGTTTAAGATAACAGACTTACAATGAATTGAATAAAAATAGGTCCAAGTCTTTGATATAGAAAGAAATAAATTAAAGTTGATAATGCGGTTAAGACCCTCAAACTGTTTTGATTCTCAGTAATTTGTGCAATAA
>CP092095.1:5624728-5637228 GCA_029203775.1 Neoneuromus ignobilis | reverse complement strand
TATAATTAGAATAAATTTGGTATTGATGATTTTTACAATTTCCAAACGTCTTGTCTGTTAATAAAACCGGGTATTTTGTTCGATATTTGTTTCAACGTAATTCTGTGATTTTTTTTATTTCATGACTTTAAATGGTACTGAAAGATTGTCTAATTTTTCTATTTTAAAAAATCCTTTAAGTTTTTATTGAGAATATATTTCGAAATTTATAATTTAAAAATAACAAGATACTTTTTATATTTTTTAGTTATTACATACATAAATAGAGTTTTCCAATAAGAGCTTCAAAAGTTTAAATGGAAATAAAATAAAAAGTATTTAATCAATTAATTATTTATTTATTTTATTTTTTTGCATATTCTATGGCATTAATAATAAAACACAATTTTACTTATATAATCACTACGATTTCACATGACAGTGCATTGGTTTATCCCAATTTTTAGTCACTCTTACATAATTGTGGTCCAATTTCATGAATTACACATTCAATTTTACTTTTAATGCTTCTGTTGTTTGTGGTTTATCAGTATAAACCAATGATTTCACATAACCCCACAAAAAATAATCTAATGGGGTAAGATTACATGATTTTAGTGGCCAATTGATGGGTCAATTTCAATTCAATTTTTGTTTTAATAAATCTATTAAAGTTTTGACAATTTCTAAGCGTTGTTGGAGTGCTAAACGTTTCATAATAATTTATCAAACTATACTGAGTAGAAATGTCAAAATGAGTTTGGAAAAAAATCAAACATGACTGTCACCAGTTGTCAAAATGTTGACATTCTTAAAACTCTATATGGCAATTGGTTTAGAAATGTACTTAATTGACTTTTGGAAATTTTGTATGCATTTTATATCTATAATTGTAAAATATGTTATTAATATCAAGTATTAAATAAGAATCTATCAATTGGATATTTTATAATTAGAATAAATTTGGTATTGATAGTTGAAGTGTTAAACGTTCCATGATAATTTGCTAAACTATACTGAGTAAAAATGTCAAAATGAGTTTGGAAAAAAATTCAAACATGGGTACTACCAGCTGTCAAAGTTTGGACATTCTTAAAACCCTATATTACAATTGATTTAGCTATGTACTTAATTGACTTTTTGATATTATGTATGCATTTTAAATGTATAAGGCAATTATTAAAATATGTTATTAATATCAAGTATTAAATAAGAATCTATCAATTGGATATTTTATAATTAGAATAAATTTGGTATTGATGATTTTTACAATTTCCAAACGTCGTTGAAGTGTCAAACGTTCCATGATAATTTGCCAAACTATACTGAATTGAAATGTCAAAATCAGTTTAAAAAAAATCAAACATGGCTGCCATCAGCTGTCAAAATTTTGACATTCTTTAAACCCCATATTACAATTGGTTAATTAATTACTTAATTCACTTTTTGAAATGATGTATACATTTTAAATATATAAGGCAATTATTAAAATATGTAATTAATATCAAGTATTATATAAAAATCTATCAATTGGATATTTTATAATTAGAATAAATTTGGTATTGATGATTTTCACAATTTCTAAACATCGTTCAAGTGTCGAACGTTCCATGATACATGTTGCCAAACTATACTGAGTTGAGATATGAAAATGGGCTTTAAAAAAAATTCAAACATGGCTGTCACCAGCTGTCAAAGTTTTGACATTTTTAAAACCCCACATTACAATTGGTTAATTAATTACTTAATTCCCTTTTTAAAATGATGTATGCATTTTAAATATATAAGGCAATTATTAAAATATGTAATTAATATCAAGCATTATATAAAAATCTATCAATTGGATATTTTATAATTAGAAAGAATTTGGTATTGATGATGACGTAGTCGATACGGAAGTTAAAATCGTACAAGATTCCATTTATTTAAAATTAAATATGTATTCATTTGCCAATTATTAATATATGACTGAATGTTTATAAATATATATATATATATATATATATATATATATATTATGTGTGTGTGTGTGTGTGTGTGTGTGTGTGTATGAAAATTGCATTTGTATGTGTATGTGCGCGTTGATATTACACCTGTAAAGCAGTATATAATACTTTTACTAATTTAATAATTATATGGTACAATGCTCACCAATTACTCTATAGTTTTTAAATAATAAACCTACTGAACGTACAACAAGAAGGCATGCAGTTTTCAATGACACATGGATTTCGTTTTTTTTTCTAAGAGAACGTTATACGTCTTGTAATGTCTTTATTTTACACTGCATAATTGACATTTGGAATTTGTTACGTATTACACTTTAATAAAGTACAGCTGCCTTTCTAATTAAAATGCGGCCAATAGATATGATTTATCATCGGATACACACGTATTCCACGGTCCAGACTGTTTAATCTTTTTTTGTGCAATTCGTATGTTATCTATGAGATTTATAATACGGAAGGTTAATATAAATTCATATATTAATTATATATAATCAATTTCGCATATATACATCTAGGCATATATATATATATATATTTATATTGTGTATATAGATGTAGACATTATATGCAGATATTTCTACAACACTGATTTATTTATTGGTTTGTACTTTAAGAATGCGTGTACATTTATTGAGTATTTGGGTCAAATAAATTTAAGTTTATAAATATATCGTTTGCATGTCTAATATAAACATACATACATATATATATATATATATATATATATATATATATATATATATATATATATATATATTGAGATTGTATATAGTATTTGTTCTATCATCATAACATGGAGTGTATATTTTTTTCTTAGCCTAGTTTCAAGTATCATAATTTTAGTAATTATAAAGCATATAATTTCAATTATTAAAAAAACTGAGAAATGAAATTGGCTGTTTTGAAATATTTAAGTTGTATTTAATATATAGTTGTGTATTGAGTTAAACTAGAAAATATTTTATTAAATAATTTAATTAATAGATTTGATTAGTAAACGTGTACTTCATCTTTCATGCTTTCTCTTATTTTATATTTATATATGTAATTTATTTATGCATTATTAAATACATAAATAACTTTAGCATAGTGCATTAGTTTAGACCAATTTTTAGTCACTCACTGTTGTTTGTGGTTTATCAGCATATCATAATGATTTCACATAACCTCACAAAAAATAATTCAATAGAATTAGATCATATGATTTTAGTGACGAATTAATATATATATATATATATATATATAAACATTTTTATTTAATGTAAAATTCGTGAAACTACACAATGTATACCGTGAATATTATTAGATAAGTTTTAATATATATTTTTTGACATTAATCTTAAATACAAGTGAAGTCTCATATATTGTAACATTGTAATAAATTATATAAAAATAACTAAAAAAAATGGATCAATAAAAAGAATCATTAAGTGCAATATTTTATTTCATTTGTTGTATAGTAAGAGAGACTTCAATGATTAGTTAGACAGAAATTCAGAATATATTTTAATTTTGTACTTTTACACATACAAATATATATATATATATAAGGATAAATATATTTTATAAAAATTTAATAGTTTAGTAGAAAACATTTTTTTTTTAATACTGAATGATAAATAATTCGATTAATTAACAATTAAGATCTATTATTTATTATTTTATTTATATAGAGTTTTTCAATAAGCGCTTCAGATGTTTAAATGGAAATAAAATAAAAAATATTTAATTAATTATTTATTTATGTACTTTATATTTAAGCATATTCTATGGCATTAATGATGGAACACAATTTCACTCATATGACTACCACGACTTGTTTAATCCAATTTTTAGTTCTGTTGTTTATGGTTTATCAGCATAAACCAATAATTTCACATATCTTCACAGAAAGTAATCTAATGGAGTTAGATCACACGATCTTGGTAGCTAATTGATGGGTCCATTTAGTGAAAAAATCAACTCATTAAACTTTTGTTTCAATAAGTCTATTGAACATTGTTGAAGAGTTAAACGTTCCATGATAATTTTTCAAATTATACTGAGTTGAAATGTCAAAATGAGTTTAAAAAAATCAAGTATGGCTGCCACTAGTTGTCAAAGTTTTGATATTCTTTATTTCTTAGTCTGTTATTATCAACATTTTTCTAATTATATGTATTCTGTTTTAGATTGAATATTTTTATTCAATTCTTTGTTCAATTTCTGTTTATCGACTTTGAAGACACACACACACACACACACACACACACATATATATATATATATATATATGTGTATATATATATATATATATAGGGTCATTTAAATACGATGCCTAGATTTGTGTTTTATTAAAAAAAAATCCTACACATGTTACCCTATACACCACTCTATACACATGTTTATTTTAAATCAAACACAAATCTAGGCGTCACATTTGGATGACCTTATATTTTGAATTAAAAAAAATGTGAATTTACTGTTTGTTTTAAATTGAAAATATAATATTCTGAACTGCATTAATAGACGATAATAAAAATATTTTTATACTTTTAGTTCTTTTTCTGTAAAATTAATTTATCACATAAAATATACTTAGTATAGGTGGTTGGATACTTTTATGATCTCTTGTACATGTACAGTGTGTAAAAAAATATTCGTACACCGAGTGTTGTTTTGATAAATTCTGTTGTTTTTTTAACTAATGATAAAGTTTTTCATTCTATTGGAGCAACAAGGAAAAGTGAACAATATTATAATTTAAAACTTTAATTAATTTAGTTTATTAATTATTATTTTTTGTCAATTTTAACGTTGACAGACAATAATATTCATATATTTGAAATGTTTGTTGTTAATATTCATACATTTGAGTTCGAACATACACATACATATTTACACACACACATACACACACACACAGAGACATATATATATATATATAAAGGTGTTTTTTAGGTTAGATGGAAATTTCCATATGGATTCAATTTGAAGTTCTATCACGCTTAAAACAACTCTCTCTTTAATATATTAGATCTACCGGAAAGTTTTGTCTGTTTTTGTATTAAAAAAATAATACATTTTCAATATATTTATTAATATTTACTGAACAATATAATTTTTTCTTCGTTACTAATGACCTCTTCTCAGCGTGATGGTAATTTATGAATTCCATTTCTGTAGAATGACTTATCTTTGAAACTTTAGATGACATTATCGGACAGAACTTTCCGCTAGACCTAATATATATATATATATATATATATATATATATATATATATATATATAAAATATTAAATTGAAAACGTCTTATTTTTACCTTAACAATTTGTTGAAAATAATTTACTTTGTTCACATTATCCCTTTTCAACAATTTCTTTAAATAATAGAAAACATTTTTCTAATCCATATTTTTGTTCGTGCACTTTGAAATGTTGATCCCAGCAAATCCAATGTCAAATTCAATATATTTCAAATGATAGCCAGGTTTAAGCCAACCGTGCTCTTTCGCTTCATTGAAGGTGAAATGCATTTCAGTAAGTATTTAATTCTACCTGCTTACTTTGTCAAGAACTTCGAAATAGTTTTGCTTCGTAGGTATGGGTGGGGTTTCGTACCGGCATGTGTTATATGAGCTCGTTATTTCTTTTTTGAATGCGGATTATTATGGCTTCATATATATATATATATATATATCTATATATATATATATATATATATATATATATATATATATTTTTATGTAAAAAAAACTACATTGTATGTTTATGCAAATTTCGAAATATAAAAATGTCTTCTCAGTTTCAATTTTCACATAAAAATAATTATTTCAATTCATTTTAAATAAATATATATTCTTCAGTAATTCAGTTTATAGTTATTTTTATTTTTGTTTCATTTTTATGGATTCAATTGAAGTATTTTTCTTTTATTTTTAATTCTTGTATTTTTTATGTGAAAAATTATTTTATTAGTTCTAATGAAAAGTTACTGTGGAATAATAAAAAATATTTTTTTAATTATTTTATTAGTGCATAATCAATTCTTATTCGTTTCTAAAAGTTGAGTAATAAATATTGTTTTTCATTTTCTGAAATATTTTAAAAAGTCTTACATTTAATCCGGAAACTAATAGAATTTTTAAAATAAAACATATTAAAAATTATTTCTTAATTAATATTTATTTTGTCGCCTTCAAAGTACTCCCCATTGGGAGCAATATGCATATTCCAATACTTTTTCCAGTCCTCAAACACCCCCGCGAATATGTTTTGGGGTATAGTCTTCAGTTTACTCAGTGATTTTTTTTATGGCTTTAATCGACTCAAAACGATGTCCTCGAAACTGAAACTTGAGTTTTAAGAATAGGAAAAAGTCGTACGAAGCTTGCGAAACGATTTTCGTTGAGTTTTTGGCCAAAAATTCACGAACTAATTCAGTATTCTTGGTACCATGCGAGAAGCGACATGTTTCATCCCAAACATTTCAACCAAAATTACATGGAATTGTATTTTTGAGATCCCCGTCTCAGCTGCTAACTTTCTGATGGACATTTTTGAGTACCAATGCCTGTTTGTCGATTGGCGACCAAATTATGGTTCATCATCGAGGGCTTTAAGGCCCTGTTTGAACGCCTTATACCACTCAAAAACTCTTGTTCACGATAGACAATCCCAGAGTATGCCCTTTTTAACATTTCCAATGTTTTTTTTAAAATTTATTTGATTACAAATACAAAATTTACAAATTGTTTAATCAACTGATTTCGATATTGTAAAAATCTCCGTGAACAACAATCACTATTTAACAAAAACCACTATAAATTATTGACTAATGAGTGTATCATCATGAAATTTGACACAGATGTCATTGACAGATATACCAATTAAAAAAATACAAATGACATTCCACAAACGTGTGCAGTTTAAATGAGAAAGTGCCATTAGTTTTTGGACAGAGTGTGTATGTATAGATCCATCCAAATGTGACGCCTAGATTTGTGTTTTATTGAAAAGAAAGATGTTTATAGTTTTTTTTTTTTAATAAAATACAAATTGAGGTGTCACATTTGGATGACTCTGTACAATAATTTATCTATTATAATAAATCTTTCAATTCGAAATTAAAAAAAAGCATTATTACTTTCTAAGTAATATCAGTAGATACAAAAAAGCCCAATCGTCAAAACCAACTTCTCCCATTAACTTATTTCGTTTGAAATAAAATTAATAAACGAACTAATATATGCGTTTTTAAAAAGTTTCTATTGAAACATAATCAGTATAATAACTAATAGTAATTATACAGACGTCACGCCACTGTAAACTTTTTAATCTTAAAACACATTTATCTTGATTTAATATCATAAAATACATACGCGCAGACAACGATATTTAAAGTGATTTTTTTATATAAATATCACTTTCTCTGCATAATTGACGGCCACTTTCGACGGTTGTATTATATCGTTTCACAAATAAATTCGCGATACGATATGAAAAAAAATTCGCAAAATGAAATCTATTAAGAATCAAAATAAAAGAATGTATAGGGCGAGATTTAATGTATCTGTTGTCGATTTGATGTTCGACCTGCGGCAATAAATACGTCCGCGCCTATTTGACATTTTGACATTGTACTTTCGATATATATATATATATATATATATATATATATATATATATATATATATATACATATGTTTACATATATTAGGTGTACCCATAAGTAATGTCGTTTTCTCAAATTTTAAAAATACTGCCATCTATTGACAATAATTTCACTTAATATAACATAACCTATATTCTAGTTAAATATATTGATATTTAATGTGCTTACTGTTAAATTTTTTAAAAAAATTAGGTGAATTCTAGAAGAATGGATGAGTAAAGTGTGGATAAGTTCCATATTAGACATTTGATGCTTTATGAGTTTCGAAACCATAACAATGTCACAAATGTCATTAATGCTGTTTATCCTGGTGCCTTGGATAGCATAACATGTCATCGTTGGTTTCAAAAAATTAAGAATGCTGATTTCAGTCTTTTCGATGGTATAAAATCTGAAAGATCTGTTGAGTTTGATAAGGATCTATTGTTGGCTGAAATTGAAGCTGATCCCAAACAAACCATCTAGTAATTACCCACAAAATTTAAAACTTCATGGTCCACAATACAACGATGTTTAAAACAACTGAACAAAGTGCAAAGAGAAGGAATATGGATGCTATATCAACTGTCAGTTGAAAACAAAATTCAACTTGCAACCATCTGCAGTGCATTTTTGTCCAGGTTAGGCAGAGATTCTTTTCTTCAACAAATTGTTAGTGGAGATGAAAAGTGGATTCTATACAGCAGTTCACTTGGAAAAAAAATAATGGTTAACACCAGGACAACCATCTTTGCCCACTCCAAAACCAGATCTTCACTTTAAAAAAGTATTACTGTCAATATGGTGTGATTTTACAGGAATTATTCATTATGAGGTTCTGAATCCTAATGAAACCATAAGTGCTGAATATTATTGTGCTTCAAGGCTAAAAGAACATGTGGACCGAGGAGTAAATATCGGTCGGGGGGTGGGGGAACTCTTTCCCAGTATTTTTTCTTCTTCTTCTTAATTCTTACCTCCACTTAGAGTCATATATCTGGGTTTTTTGAAATTTTTCCCAGATGGCAGTACGAAGCCCAAACAAGCATAGCAAAGGACCTAGAACAAATGTTATGAAGACATATGACGGTAAACGGGGTGTGTTATACATTCCTAAATACGTCCCTGAACAGAAGATCTCTCGACCTTAATTCAGATAGTTAAGTTAGCATAAGTTAAAATAGTCAAAAAATATACATTAAAACAGGTTTTTTGAAATTTTTCCTGTATTGTTACAAAATCTCACTAACACATATCGAAAATAATACTCAACCATAGGCACATTATCATAAGATAGGTAGCCTAACTAACCCCGAAAATATCATGTAAACTTCATGTAATTATTAGACAAAATATTTTTTTTCTGATTTCTGATTCTGAGAACTCTCGACCAAATGACGAAAAACATCAAATCTAAAAAAAATATCTCTTATTGTGCTCAATTCTACATGAGGAAAAAGGACCTTGATAACCCATTGATAAATGGCCTTGGAAGACCCAAGATAGTGTCCATAGGTAGCCGGGTAGGAAAACATAGAAGAAGAAATGTCATAATGCAACAGTACGTATTCACAGAAGACTACGAGATAAAGATGAAAAGACCAGTTTAAAGTTCTATCACGTTTAAAAAATTTTCGACAAAACGAAAGTATAAATTTTACCTATGGTCGAGGAGTCAATCTCGACCGGGAAAGGCGTGGGTGAGCTGCTAGTCTACGGCAGCATCTGTTCGACAGAATATTAGAATAGACATTTGGGTTTTTTGAATTTTTTCCCAGATAACGTACAGATACAGAAGACTGAATAATGTATAAGAAGATACAAACAGTTATGAAGACACATAACGAGCTACGGGGGCATATCATACGTCCCTAGGCATGTTAAAGAAAATAAGCACTAAATTATCAGAAGACAAAGAACACCAAAACTGAAAAAAAAATTATTATGCTCAGATTGATAGACTAAATATGGCTTTGATTTAAAAACGTCCAAGACTGATTAATCGCAAAGAAACAATGTAAAACTTCATGGTGCCAGAATCACCCAAGAAAAAATCAAAGAGTTAGATTGGGAAGTACTATTAGAATAGACATCTGGTTTTTTTGAATTTTTTCCCAGATAACGTACAGATACAGAAGACCAAACAATGTATAAGAAGATACAAACAGGTATGAAGACACATAACGAGCTACGAGGGCATATCATACGTTCCTAGGTATGTTAAAGAAAAGAACCACTAAATTATCAGAAGACAAAAAACACCAAAACTGAAAAAAAATATTGTGCTCAGCTTGATAGACTAAATATTGCTTTGATTCAAAAACGTCCAAGACTGATTAATCGCAGAGTAACAATGTAAAACCTCATAGTGCCAGAATCATTAAAAAAAATCAAAGAGTTAGATTGGGAAGTACTTCCTAACCCACCGTATTCTTCTGATTACAATCTTTAGAGATCTATGGAACATTTTCTTCGTGGAAAAAATCCTACTACGACAGCTATCAAAACTACTCGAAGAATATTTTACTTGAAAATCACTCTCATTTTACAAAAAGGGAATAGAATGTTTGTCAGAGAGAGGGACGAAGATTGTCAATACCGATGGAGATTTTATTGTAGATTAAAACTATATTAACTCTTGAAATAGAATTTTGTATAGTATCAAAAAAACGACATTACTTATTGGTACACCTAATATATAGGTATTTATGCTTATATGTATACATGTATAATTACTATGAATGATTATAAACTTATCGGGCATCGGGGTTAAAAAATACTCCGTAAATTTATATTGTACTTAATTAGATATAAACATAGATGGGCGTCTTATGAAATCGAATTCACATTTACTACATTCCTAACCTAAATCAATTCGTTCCCATACTTTCATTAATAATACATTGTTTTTATTATTAGTATCGAAGTGATCCACAAATGTATTTGATATTGTGTATGGTATATTAAAGATAATTATTTCCTGTGCATTTAGATGAACATATATATATATATACATATATATATATATATATATATATATATATATATATATATATATATATATAATGAAATATAAGTTGTAAATTATTTGATAATGATGTATTCGAGATTCTACATCTGAGACTCTTCTATTTGGAAAGTTAAGATTGATCATATTCATGTATTTTATTTATAATTATATTTTTTAAATTAGTGTTTTTTTTCTGGTAAACAGTAATAGTTTTTAATATTTTATTGGATGCACATAAATTTCTATATACTTATCGTACGTATGTTCCTGTAATTACACTATTATGTTTTTTTGTATAATATATCCAACTGTAGATGTTATTATGATGTTTATTTTTGATTTATGTGCAAATTTAGTTTTAACTTTTAATATGGAAAAGAATGTATTTAGATTGTAATTATAATAATGCTTGGTAGAAAGTTATCGATTATTTTTATATATGAGTATTTTTTTCAAAACTAATCTATTGGAATGTTTATTAAGGGGTTTCCAATAAGAGGGTCAGAAGTTTAAATGGAAATAAAATAAAAAGGATTTAATTAATTAGTTATTTATTTATTTTTATTTTTAAACACATTCTATGGCATTAATAATAGAATGCAATTTGTGTTATAAATTTTTTTTAATCATTTAATTTTTAATCACCATTTTACATAATTGTGATCAAATTTCATAAATTACAAGATCAATATTTATTTTCAATATTTCTGTTGTTTGTGGTTTGTCAGTATAAACCAATGATTTCACATAACCTCACACACCAAAATCACATGATCTTGGTGGCCAATTGATGGGTCCATTTTGTGAAATAATGGATTCGTTAAACTTTTATTTCAATAAGTCTATTGAAGTTTTTTACAATTTCAAAGAGTTATTGAAGTGTTAAATGTTCCATGAAGTTGAAATGTCAAAATGAAGTTAAAAAATTCAAACATGGCTGCCACCAACTGTCAAAATTTTGATATTCTTGTTTGAAAACTGTTTAGAATCTTATATAAAAATATATTTAGTGAGTGAAAATATTAAAAAATGATTTCGAGATATTTGTTTATATAAAATTGTATGAATAACTTTGATATTATTTTCTAGAAGAGATTTGTGTATGTTAATTGATGTTTTAAGGGGGTATTCTAGTCTAGAATTTCGAAAAAATTGATATTTTTTGCATATTTTCAAAGTTTAGATTTTTAAGAATATGTCCTTAAGAGGATTTTTCGAAATTCGAATTATTTTCGGAGTTATAGCTATTTTTGTGACGCGCCAACCAATCCGGTCTGGCCGGAACGAATCAACTTTAAACGCGTTTTTCTCGAAACTACTTTTTTCGACACGGTTGACGTGATATCTCAAGTTCTAATAGACCGATTTACTTGAAATTTGGTACAGAGTTTCTCAATATAACATTGATTGCCCCCGCCTAGGATTTTTTGAAAATTTTGTTTTTTACTATTTTTAAAAAATTCCGAAAGTTGAAAAAATGGGGCCAAAAATGACTGTTTTTTCACATTGTTGCCATTTTGCGAAAAAAATTCTTTTTTAAATTTCCCTATGCGGGGATACTACTACAACCTTCTTTTTCAATAATTTCAAAAAAAAATGTTTGTTTCATATGACCAGAAGGGTTGGAACCACGTCAACCAGGAGACACCTTTTTTTCGAGCCCCCACTTTTCCAGCCTGTACCTTTTTCAATTTTGAATTTTTTGTTTTTAATAATACTTTTTATACTCTTAAAATGTCAATAAATAACTGATAAAAAATGGATAGTAAAAATATTTGTTGTTTTTTTTATAGCGCCCGAAAAAACATCTAAAATTCGTGCGTCTGGACTAGAATACCCCCTTAAATAATGTGTAAATAATGTAAATTCA
>CP092095.1:5614728-5619728 GCA_029203775.1 Neoneuromus ignobilis | reverse complement strand
TATTTAAAATATATATTTATTTATTTTAATTGTATAAGTATTTAAATTGATGGTTTTTAATAAGATTAATAATTATATATATATATATATATATATATATATATATATATATATATATATATATATATATATATATATATATATACGGTGGTCGTTTGATAAGTATGGTAAAAAAGTAAGAAAAACTAAATTGAAAAAAATAATTTAATTGATTAATTAATTAATTAAATTATTATTTTTAATTAATTAATTAAATTAAACAATAAACAAATTTACCATACTTATCAAAAGACCCTCTTATATATATATATATATATATATATATATATATATAGAGAGAGAGAGAGAGAGAGAGAGAGAGAGTTTTCTAATAAGGATATTAGAACTTTGACAGCTGGTGGTAGCCATGTTTGAATTTTTTTAAGCTCATTTTAAAATTTCAACTCAATATAATTTGACAAATATTATGGATCGTTTAAAACTTATGTTAATTTATTTTTAAATATCAAATCTCTTATTTTAAATAATAATAATAATAATGAATGGAATTGTGAATTCAAAACTAATATCATCATTCTATTAATTATTTTTTTTAAACAATGGCATTAATTCAAAAAAGAAATTATTAATAAAAAGTGTCACATAAAAACTCAAATAAATAAAATATAGACTTTTCCAATAAGAATGTTAGAACTTTGACAGTTGGTGGTAGCCATGTTTGGATTTCTTTGAACCCCATTTTGGCATTTTAACTCAGTATAGTTGGCAAATTACCATCGAACGTTTAACATTTCAATAACATTTAGAAATTATAAACATTTCAATAGACTTATTGAAATAAAAGTTGAATGATTCCATTATTTCACGAAATGGACTCATCAATTGGCCACCAAGATCATGTGATTTAACTCGATTGAATTATTTTCTGTGAAGTTATGTGAAATCATTGATTTATACTGATAAACCATAAACAACATAAGCGTTAAAAATAAACATTGAACCAAAACAACATAAACGTTAAAAATAAACATTTAATTCATGAAATTGGACCACAATTATGTGAAAGAGTTACTCAAAATTGAACTAAACGAATGCACTATGTCATGGTGGCCATATGAGTGAAATTATAATAATGGAACACAATTTCAATTATTTTGAAGCATAGAATGTGTTTGACAATAATAAAAAAAATAATTAAATACTTTTTATTTTATTTCCATTTAAATTTCTGAAACGTTTATTGGAAAACTCTCTCTCTCTCTCTCTCTCTCTCTATATATATATATATATATATATATATATATATATATATATATATATATATATATATATATATATATATATATTATATATATATATATAAAATACATGTAAGGTAAATGAAGGCCTTGTACATGTTTTGTGCTTATTGTGAATGTTTAAGTGTAATTCATGATTGAACTACGTTCAAAAGGTTTGTTTTTTTTTTTTGTTAGACAGAATCGGCCTACAGAAAAAAACCTATAATCACTCTCCTATACGTTTCTTGACCTGTTGTGTTCAATACAAATATTTGTGTGCACAATCATCGTAAAGGTTAATAAAGAAAGCATACTCTTAGCTTAGACACAATCGACACGTAATTGATGCAAATGTTCAATTTAATACAATCTAATTGATCGCACAACGAATTCGATTCTTTTTCTTCGCTACCGACTGTCGTGTTCATTCAGCGGATATCAAATCCTGCGGGCAGGTATTCGCAGCCATCACGACTTTCTACAATAACAAACTAGCTTATTCCACTACGTGTATAGCCGTGCAAGCAAATATATTAAATTACCGCAACGCACTGCACTTGCCGTGTTTTCTTGGCTCGCAAAGATTATTAGCGCACTAGCCGTTCCGCGTGGGATTGAGCAACACAATAAAAACAGGCAGTGCGCGTGTGTTCAATGAAAGTCAGTCAACACCACATTCATTGGCCCACTTTACACAGCGAATGCAGTGCCGCTTTGCCCGTTCAATGTTTGTTTTATAATTGTAACTGAATCGTCGGCATTTTGTGCGAAACTCATTTTTTGCCGTTGTTCTTTCTGATGGCCTTTAATTTGTCTGTTTCGGTTTTAATCGATTACTTGTTATTCTCGTGAAAGTTGTATGCATATCAAACTGATACTGCGATGCTTATTTTGACAGATACTTTCAACTGATTTATTTTTTCAAACCTGAGCTTCTATTTTCTCGAATAAAATATTCACATTTGTAATTTTATTCCATAATCGGATGGTGATTAAATTACATTTTTAAAAATACACTCGTCCATACATGAATTTGCAAAGATGTGTGGTTAGATTAAGATTAATGACTTGAATATATAATTAAAAATATAAATTCCGATTTACTAAAAATATTTTTTAAAAAAAAAATATTTTAATAATTGACGTTTTTTTTAATGAAGTTTTCGATAATCACTTATTGTTCATTTTTTGTTTATAACAATGTCGACTGATGTGCATTTCGATAGCGATGCCATCATCTTCAGAGCATTTTTGTTAAAAAAATAAATAAACCTCCATTTTACATCTGCATACACAATTCTAAATGGAGATTTTTGATTATTGAACACTTCATAACCAATCTGGTGTTGTGGATAAAAATTAATTTGTGTTAAAGTAAATCTTCCTGCCACAGTTCTAAAACAAACAATAAAAATATTTTGTTAAAAATGTTTATTTTTATTAAAAATATTTTATTTAGTGTAGTAATCAAAAAATCATGGTTTAAAATTTATTATTTTGTGATTTAGAATACAAGGATTATTTTATGAAGTGAAAAATACAAGGTTTATTTTATTACTGGAACATAACTAGGTGCAAGGTTATTGGGTAAACATTTTTATAGGTAGTCAAGATTAAATGACTGGACATAAACGTGTAAAAAAATTCTGAAAATGAAAATTCCATTTTATCTAAATAAAAAAATATACTGTTTATAATATAAATTATGGACATTAAATTTTGAAAATGAATTTATATATATATATATATATATATATATATATATATATATATACATCGGTCCCTCAATTTACGCGGAGTATCCGTTACACGTGGATTTATTTTACGCGAATGAAAATCGCGTAAATCGAGTCTGTCAGTACAATAGAAAAAATATATACTGAAATATATTGAATTGAAATATCAAATGAGGTTAAAAAAATTCAAACATGGCTGTCACATTGATATTCTTATTGTAAATCTCTTTTTATTTCCCCCTCCCCCTCTCCTCTTTATATATATGGAGTCATCCAAATGTGACGCCTAGATGTAGGTGCGTTTTTTGGATGACCCTATATAATTGCATTTTTCATCATAAATAATTTTCTTTTGAAGGTGGAGATATTTTGTGAATAGAAAATATTTTATTTAAATTATTATTTTCAATTATAGAATGTATTTAATACATATTTTATTTTTATTTTCAGCTTAAAATGCGGTCACGCTTGCCGTACGAGCTTAGAAGTACCAACAGAAGAAGACGTAGTCATATCAAAACCTACAAAAACACTCCAACCATCAGCACATTTTCTGAAGAAGATACAACCATACATCTTCGGTGATGGGAATGGAACCCGCGACAATCGCGGTCCGTTCATCGACCTCTTTCGCCGTATCAAGATCTCGTAAAAGGACTGCAGATACGATAAAAATGCGAAGAAAACTCGAATTCTCGTTGCGTTCCTCGTCTCCATTCTACATTCTATTCGTGTTAGTTTTGATATTGACAGAGATTCGAACCGTGTACGGTGAACATGTACGAAACCTTGAAGTTTCCGAAGGTGCTCCGATCGGAACACGTGTCGGATATATCGGAGATGGGACATCGTCGTCGATCACTGACAGTGGTCCACCGTATCTGATCGTTCCAGTTCCAGGCAGTGCTGTAGATTCGGATTTATCTGTCGATCAGACGACCGGAGAGATTCGTACTCGTGTACAATTGGATCGAGAGACGAGAGCTTCGTATTCTCTCGTAGCTATACCGCTCAGTGGAGATAATGTGAGAGTCACTGTAAATGTTCTCGATGAAAACGATAATTCGCCGACGTTTCCTACCGCTTCTATGCGCATCGAATTCCCTGAAAACACACCACGAGATGTGAAACGTACTTTGCACCCTGCAAGAGATTTGGATTTAGGTATTTACAATACACAGCGTTACAATATAGTTTCTGGTAATGTCGATGACGCATTCCGATTATCTTCTCATCGAGAACGTGACGGAGTGTTGTATTTGGATCTTCAGATCAACGGGTTTTTGGACCGTGAGACTCGTGATTCGTACAGTTTAGTGATCGAGGCTTTGGATGGTGGTACGCCGCCCCTGCGCGGTGAAATGACTGTCGATATTGTAATACAAGATGTGAATGATAATCAGCCGGTTTTTAATCAGAGTCGATATTTCGCAACGGTGCCAGAAAACGCAACAGTCGGTACTAGTGTCTTGCGTGTATCTGCTACAGATAGCGATGCAAGTGATAATGGACGTGTGGAATATTCGATAAATCGGCGACAGAGTGACCGTGATAATATGTTCAGAGTCGACGGTTCGACTGGATTGATCGTTGTTAACCGTCCGTTGGATTTTGAAACAAAACGGTTACATGAACTTGTGATAGTCGCTCGGGACTGTGGCGCTCAACCCCTTGAAACGACTGCGTTCGTTTCGATCCGTGTCACGGACGTTAATGATAACCGACCGACGATAAATGTGATATTTCTCAGCGACGACGCGACACCAAAGATATCTGAATCAGCGCAACCGGGAGATTTCGTCGCACGGATTTCAGTCGACGATCCCGATTCACCTCGCAACGCGAATGGAGAACGCATGCCTACGAACATCAGCGTGGAATTATTAGGAGGTGGCGGTCATTTCGGTCTGACGAATCGTGACAATGCGATATTTTTGATGGTCGTCGCCTTACCATTAGATCGAGAAGCGCAGCCGAATTACAC
>CP092095.1:5224728-5609728 GCA_029203775.1 Neoneuromus ignobilis | reverse complement strand
TTCATGATACACAACACCTCGATAATCCATGAAAACAGTGATCAAAATCTTGGTTTTTGATTAAGTTTGATGATTTTTTTTCGAACTTGGTTCATTTGCAGTACGCCATTTATCTGCCTGTTGTTTTGTTAACATATCAAACTCGTAAACTCATGTCTCGTCATCAGTAATGATACGTTTGAAGAATGTTGGATCATTATTCACTCGTTCAAGCATTTCTTCAGCAACATTTTTTGCAAAAAATTCAATGACTTTGGAACGAGTTTTGTTGACAAACGTTTCAAGTCAAAAACATCACTTAAAATTGCATCTACTGAACTTATTGATATCCCAATATCTTCGCCAAGCTCTCTTACAGTTAAATACCAATTTCCAATTACTTTGTTTCCAATTCTTTCGATATTTTCTTCGGTTATTGATGTTGATGGACGACCAGAATGAGATTCATCTTTTACAGATTTACAACCTTCTTTCAACAGCTTATGCAATTGGAATACAGTTTTTCTTGATAAAGATTGATCATCGAATGCTTTCTGCATCATTTAAAACATTTCAGTAGCATTAATTTCATTTTTAACACAACATTTAATATAACTTCTTTGTTCAAAAATATTAGACACTTGAAAAATCGAAAAAAGGCAAAAAATTGATGTAAATAAACTGCTGTAACTTATAAACGATTTGACATATCAAACTGAAATTAGGAGCAAATGTCACTGAAAGTTGTACCAACATAAAGAAAAGAGTTTTTTGAACTACGACTTTTAAATTAAAGTAATTTTATTTTTTGAACAGAGAAGTATATCAAGATTCATATTTTGGTATTTATATATTTTAGAGTTATTATTCTAAAGTATAATATTTAAAATTTATATTTATTTCAATGTATGTATGTCGAATATAAATACGTATAATATATTAATAGCTCGAAGATGAGAAGAAAGTGTTCGTAGGATTAATTTTGACGTATTGATTGAGGAGAGTTTTAATATTAAGATAAAATATGAGGACCGATCATATATTTTATAAACGTTCGTACAAGTTTGGCGTTCTTTAAAAATCGACAATAAATTATAAACGAATTAATTAATCGATTTACGAACGAAACTGATCGAAAGTTAATCAATGACGAGCACAACACACGCTCTCTGTAAATATGAACTTGTTGTAGAAATTATGTGGTTACATATGGATTTACAAGAGACGATGTTCTCACGAAAATCTCGTCATGTGGACTTTGTAGAGAAATCTTTGATCTCAGCATGGCGTTGATACTGTACGCGTTGAAAAATCGAAGAATCGAAACCGTCGTCGTTTGATTGAGAATGACTTGTCATTAGTTTTTATTCGTGTGCAGAATTTCGTTTACTTCTATATAGCTATATTTTTTTTTCTTGTAATTTTTTGATCGATTATTGACTTGTGTCGATTGACTCTACAATAGGATGAGTTAATGATCGTGATTATCATGTTTTTTATATCCTTTTTATATATATTTGTGACTATATCCTTTATATATAGATTGTGAACTATGACATATTTAGATATTTGCAATAAATAGACAAGATTTTATTTTATTTTATTTTTTAAATTGATTCCAATAAAATATTACATTATAAAATTGAAATATATATATATATATATATATATATATATATATATATATATATATATATATATATACACACTCATGTACAAAATTCAACATGAATTTTATTCATTAAACTTTTCTGAAAAAATTAAAATAAATAAAATTGTTTTTAAATTGAATCTTAAATTTAATACGTTTTATTTTGAACTCAAAATCAATAACAAAAATAAAATAAAAAGTCAATAATTCGTTTTAAGTATAAAATACATTTTTAACTGCTTAAAAGTTAACATACATTTTGAAAATTTATTAAATAAATATATATTTTTTAACATTCAATATTTTTTAATATTCAAATCATAGAGAAACAATCTTGTCATAGTGAAAAAAATTATCAGAAAAAATCTTATTGATGAAAATACTTTAGTGAAAAAAAATAATCATTTTGTAAAAAATATTCCCTTCTGTACATTAGTGTATATATATATATATATATATATATATATATATATATATATATATATACACCTGTCCCTCAATTTACGCGGAGTATCTGTTCCACGTGGATTCGTTTTACGCGAACGAAAATCGCGTAAATTGAGTCTATCAGTACAATAGAAAAAATATTGGAAATAAAAAGTTAGTAAAGTTGTAAAAACACATATTCATTTCACATAGCTTAACAAAAAAATAATGACGTTTTAGAAAACGAAAATAGATAAATTTTATTCGGTGTCACTATCGCTACTGTAATTCAAAACAATCAACCTTTTATATATTTATATCGTGCTTTTATACGTTCAAGTAAGAATTTGCGTTACTCTGATATACAATAAATTCCATGAAAAATTATATAAAATAAAATCTATTTGACCGCGTATAAAAAGTTCCGCGTAAACCAATACCGCGTAAAAAGAGTCCCGCGTAAATAGAGGTATAATTTTCCGCGTAAAAAAAGTCCCACGTAAATTGAGGGACAGGTGTATACATATATTAACACGATCGCCGACAGTAAAAATTTCAGTGAGTTGCAAAAATAGACAGGCGTTTTTTTTTAAAATAATTGTGATATTCGAAAATCGATTAGACACAGTTTGTAAGAGTGGTCAGAATATTACATTTCAATAGTCATATACATTAATTAAAAAATTAAAATTGTAATTAAAAATTAAGGTTATTTAAAATTAAATGAATAATAATTGGCTTTTAAATTTGAATGCTATAGCATTCAAGTCTTCTGCATCACAATGAAAATGAATGCTATAGCATTTACGTCCGCGAACTTGTTAATACAATCATCAATATTGTCTAAAAACAATAATTTGCTTTATATTGATTTACATATTTTAGAGGCTACCATTTGAAACGGTTTAAATATAATATATAAATCATTAATGAATTTGTTGATTTTGAAAACTAATCAATATAATATATTACATGTATTTAAGAATTCCTCATATAATGATTAATGCACAAACCAGTATTTATATGTAAATTTGTAAGTATATTCGGGCGTGTTTCTTTTGTAAAAGCATTGCATGTTGAATGCTTTTCAGTTTGTTAAACAAAACGATGAAAATATTGCAAGTACCAATTTTAATTCATATTAATGTGCAAAGATAATTAAGGTCAATGATTTTGTTTTGATTTTTTTATTACTTATTTTCGACGGGAAAGAAATCGTTCTGTTATTACAAAAAATACATACATATATTTTCACTTCGTTCCGTGTTAATCGACATACATTTTACGCTTTTTTGCTAAAAACTTATTCAACTGTAGTTCGATATATGCACATAAATGTGCATATAATGTACATACATTTAAATATACGTGACTTGGAATTTAGTTCACTTAAAATGTTTCAGACATTTGGACAGATAAGATTATATCGTGTCAGAGTTTGCGCCCGTTTGACCAACTTGCACAGCTGTTCATTGTATATAATTTCGTTAACTACACATATTTATGATATGTAAAGTTTTTAATTTGCACATTGATCATAGCAACTATAAGATTAATCATTACATGTGATTTGTATTATACGAGGGTCGTTTGGTAAGTATGGTAAAAAAGTGAAAAAAACTAAATTGGAAAATTTAATTAATTAATTAAATTAAACAATAAATAAATTTACCATACTTATCAAACGACCCTCGTACTTGCAGATTTGGATTTAGTATGTTTTGGTTACTAAAATATCAATTTTTATTTAATAATCGAACACTGACAATTTCTTTTCTGTAATTATTATATATCCATAATAGTGATTAAAAAAATATTAAATCGTTTTGAACATTGCTCAAAGTTATACAGTCACAAAAGTCATTGTATATCCCCATATTCCCATTTCAAAAATATGTTTTATTTTTGTACTAAAATTATTCCTAAGCTACAGTTAGTCAAAGTGAATCTCATACAGTATTATGTTCAATAATTTTTTGTATATAAATTTTTAAATAAAAAAATCCCTTGTATATTTGACTTAAATTGTTTATTAAGGATATTTTTATCATTTAAAATAAATAAATCATAAAATAATACTTAAAGACCAAAAAAAGTACGAATTCTGAAAAATCATTCAAAAACACATCAAAATAAAACTCATACAACTAACAAATTATTTATTAAATTAAAATTTACAATCGATTGAATTATTTTAGTACTTAGTAGAGTAGTTTTTATTAATTTTTATAGTCTTTAAACGATTCAGGATGGATTTAACTAATTTTTCACAATAAGCTAGATTATTTTTTTTCTATTCTTCTAATAACACTTTTTTAAATCATTTTTATTACTAATAGTGTGTGTTCTAATGGCAACTTTTAAGTAATTCAATAGATTTTCATTCACATTTATATCAAGTGATTGTGGTGGTGTTTCCAGTACTTTGGGGCAGTTATATAACAACCAACTACGTGTTTTATAAGCTTTGTGCTTCGGGTCGTTGTCCTGATAAAAATTAAATGTTTGTAAAATCACAAGTTTTTGAGCACTGGCTTTCAAATTTTTATCTTAATAGATTAATATAAACATTTTGATTCATAATTCCATCTATAAAATTACATTTCCAACCCCTCTCGTGGACATACATCTCCATACCATAACATGACCACTCTCATGTTTGACTGTAGGACGTAAGTGTTTTAAATACATTTCTGTATTTGGTTTCTGCCATACATTAATTCTCTCATTGGATCCAAATAAATTATATTTGCTTTCGTCCGTAAATAAAACATCTTTCCAATAATCAAAACTCTTATTAACATGTTCCTGAACTAAGTTTAACCTTTTGTTGCGATTAGCTAGATTTATGAAAGGTTTCTTTCTGGCAATACGAGCATAAAACCCATTTTTATTTAGTATATTGCGAATTGTTTTGGGGCTTGCTTTTTTATTTAGATACTTTTTAACTTCTAAAGTTAATTTGGACGCGCTAATTTTCGAATTTTCTTTAATTTTTCGTAGAATCCAACGCTCGTCATGGTCATTAAAAATCTTGCGGAGACTCTTTCTGACTTTATTGTCAACATTTTGGCCGTTTTTAAATCTTTTTATTACAGATTGCATTGTAGAGTGGCTCTATTAACTATTTTTTCAATTTCTCGTAGAGTTTTTCCATTTTTGTAATGAAAAATCATTAGCTTTCGCTCGTCCGTCGATGATTGTCTCCTTTGTCTACTCAAAGTGAAAATCCAACTTATATTTTTTACAAAATGACTACAAACGACTTAACAACAGGTTTTTTTTGTAATTAAAGTGAACAAACACATATTTGAAAAGTATATTTTTTAACACAGCAGTTTTCAAGCGAGAAAAATTCGTTGTGTGAGTTTCATTTTGATGTATTTTTTGTTCATTTTTCAGAAATGGCAACTTTTTATAGAGTAGAAGTATTAATTTATGATTGAAATTTTCAAATATAATAAAAATAACTTTAATAAAGAACTTAACCAAGAGAAATAAAGAAAATTGTTATTATATTGAAATATATGTGTAAAGTTATTGGAAACATAACTCTGTATGAATTTCACTTTGACTCACTGTAAGTAGTATTTAATAAATTTATTATTTTGTTGACCAGAATTGTCTTCCATATAAAAATGTTAAAATATGGAGATGTACGATGACTTTTCTGTCTGACTATATATCCAAGCAATTAATATCACTAAATATAAATCCATTTATCAATTAAATTAAACGTTACAGTGCAAATTGAATGAAAGAAATTATTAATTGCATATTGGTGCACATATATGAGTTTTTAATAACTGTGTTCATTTTTATGTGCATTTATTTCGATGAAATTTAAGAGTAATTATAATATTAAATGTGAACAGAATGAATGAGTGGTATTTTTTTTTGAAAAAAATCGTAAACGATTTTGTAATAACACTTTATGTGAATATTTCTTTTTTTTTAAAAAATATTACCATAATACATTGTATGATATATGTTTATATAAGAACGTAACAAGTTTTCCAATAAAACATTCCTATATTAGTAATCGATCTAAATATTTCTGTTCTAGAAATCTGCACGGTCAGATTCTTCTATCAATTATGATAATTTAGTTATAACATCAAACGTAACATCCTTTCACCGATTTTTTATCCTTTGTCATTGTCTTGTCTCGCATCGATAATATTTTAATGATAAGAAATCGACAACATCGGATTAACAATTCTTTTAAATACGTTTTATGTATATAGATAAGACTAATTAGATATGGTATAATGTAGTGTTCTTATCTAATGATATACGTGCAACGTTATCTCATGAATTCCATACGTGAATGATATTAACTAGTTACTAAGATAAAATTCTACAGGTTGTCATTTCTGTATATTAATGTGGGTTTTGAAAAGTTCCTAATTCAAAAAGAATTCAGATACGAGAAATATTATCAATATATTAATATAATATTAATATACATTCACATATATGTATAGTGATTTATAAACGAACTTAAGAAAGACTAGAAAAATAGTGGTTATTTTTTTAGAAAAAATATTTTAAAGTATGTACTTATGTTTTTTTGTAACAAGACTCATAACAAATCTATTCTTATTTTTTTCACTTGTAATATTTAATTATAATTTAATCAAATATTTAATATACACATATGTACATACATATATATATATATATATATATATATATATATATATAGGATTTTCCAATAAGTACTTCAGAAGTTTAAATAGAAATAAAACAAAAAGTATTTAATTAATTAGGTATATTTTTACTTTATTTTTAAGCCTATTCTATGGCATTCATGATTGAATACAATTTCTCTTCCAATTTTATGAATTACACGTTCAATGTTCATTTTTAATGCTTCTATTTGTAGTTTATCAGTATGAACTGATTTCACATAACCTCACAAAAAAATAATCAATTATTTAAATCATATGACCTTGGTGGCTAATTGATGGGCCACCAAGATCTATTGAACTATTAAGTTTATTGAAGTTTGTCTCTTGAAGTATTGAACGTTCCATGATAATTTACCAAACTATATTGAGTTGAATTGTCAAAATGAAGTTAAAAAAAATATCAAACATGACTGTCACCAGCTGTCAAAATTCTTATATTCTTATTGAAAAACCATATATAAATTCCATATATTTAAATAGTTAAATTTTTTTCTAGATACATTTTATATTATATTACAATATTAATATTAAAGCATTTGTTGGAATTAATTCTCCTTTACTTCTAAAACATTTATGATAAGGACATTTTGTTAAATATTTTTTATCAGTTGATCTGTTGAAAATATCTAAACAAGATCCTTTAGAGATAATTTTTATAGTAGTAATATATTTTAAAATTTTATTTTTTTTAAAAAAGTAAACAAATAAAAAAATTCAGTTTGTTGGAATCTTTTTTTATAGTACTATTTAAAAGAATATGGACACAAAAATATTTCTACCTGAATTGAAAATATAGGGTCATCCAAATGTAACGCCTCGATTTATGTTTGATTAAAAAGAAACATGTGTATAGTTTCTTTTTGATAGAACACAAATCTAAACGTCACATTTTGATTGTTCTATATATAAAGTGCTGTTTAAATATGTTTATTGTAATAGATTAATAAAAGTGTAATTGTTTTGCAACATACTTTATTAATTACCAGGTTCAAGTTGTTTAGTAATAAAATTATTCGGACGATTTTAATTTTTCAATTCTATTAAATTGTTTGTTGACATTAAAACAGTAAGACAAAAAACTTGTGATTATTCATGTCGACATTCTTTGAAGATTATTGGAGTAGAAAGAATTTAATTGATCAATTTGTTTGAGTATAAGGAAATAAATTCCATGTTATGATAACATTTTCATTTATACACTCACAAAGTCACATACATACATTTATTAGGTCTACCGGAAAGTTCTGTCCGATGTTATCTCAAGTTTCAAAGATGAGTCATTTTACAAAAATGGAATTCATAAATTATCATCATGCTAAGAGGTCATTAGTAACGAAGGAAAAATTATATTGTTCAGTAAATATTAATAAATATATTGAAAATGTATTATTTTTTTTTAATTCAAAAATGGACAGAACTTTTCGGTAGAACTAATATATATATATATGTGTACATATGTAAATGTGTATATAAATAATTAATATAGTTTCGACTAAAATAAATTTCACTTATTTTTAAGGAATGCAGTAACAAATTAAACACAAAAATGGTAAAAACAGTTCAACCATTCAATAATAATATAATGTAAACATATTTTTTTCTTCTCGAAACGAAATAATCGTTCCAAAACGTTTATTCGAGAGAAACACTATGTAAAAAAATATTATTAAAGACCTGATGGTTCGAATTAACCGTGAAAATACATTAATGACTGTGCAATATCTCCAACACCAATGCAAGTTGATGTAGATAATTTTTATTTCATGTTTGTTAAATCTGATATACAATCATAAAACATACTTAAGATACCATTTCGGATCCACCCTTCTAGATCAGACGACGATTGTGTTGTGTACAAATAAAATAACTATTGGTATTGTTAACATAAATATTGGTATTTAGAATGAGTTGATTTGAAAACGTAAGAGTTAAAAATATCTCGTGTTTATTTAAGCTTCTTATTTATAGGCGAGAAATGAAGTAATTTCTGACAAACAACATTCAGTGAACGAGATGATTATTCGAATAAAAATTAAATTGTATCGTTAATATAAAGTTGCATTTAAACTTGGGTGTCAAATATATTAAAAGATATTTTGTATCGAGTATGAATTTTAATCTGCACGAAATTGCTTTGTTTAATTTTTGTAAATTATTTTACAAAAATTACATTAAATAAAATTTATAATGGTTGTCAGTAATTTAATTCTTAAAAATTGGTATTGTGAAAAAGTATGTGTTTAATATGGAAAATATATACATTTATTTTATCATTTTTATTTGTTGTTTTGGAACTGTGGCTGATTCACTTTAACACAAATGAATTTTGACTTCAAAATAAAATTGATTTGTGTTAAAGACTTTATCATATTTTATCCTATTAACGTTTTCAAATTGCAAATGAATTTGATATTTATTTAGACTAGTAATTAATTTTTGATATAGTTGTCAAAAACTGATATTTTAATTTTTATTAAAAAATATTTTTATACAACTACCCAAATTTTCATTTTTGTATCTATATTTAAATATATATATATATTTATATGTATATAAAAAATTATGTGTATAATAATTATTATGTAATGGATATTCGATTAAATTAAAATCTAAAGGATGATTAGATATTTGTTAATTAAAAAAATATAGATAATAATTTAAAATAAATTCCAGGTTTTTTAATTAGCTTCTAAATGTAATTAGTGCCTTCTGTATTATCGATCAATCAAGTTAATAATTTTAAATAATGGCATTTTTGAACTTAATAGAAAATTTTATTTGTTGATCTTAAAACTGATTCATTTTCAATTAATTAATATTTAAATTAATCGACATTAGTTTTTATATATATTGTGCATATATATACCAGTTCCTCAATTTACGCGGGACTTTTTTTACGCGACAAATTATACCTCTATTTACGCGGGACTTTTTTTACGCGGTATTGATTTACGCGGGACTTTTTATACGCGGTCAGATAGATTTCATTTTATATAATTTTTCATGGAATTTATTATATATCAGAATGACGCAAATTCTTACTTGAACTTATAAAAGCACGGCAGTGCAGTACAAAACATGCTCAAGGAGACGTCACATTGCCTTACTAATCATCTTTGCGATTATAATTTACGCAGCCAGAAAATAATTTTAAACCAAAAATGTTTATTAAACGTTCAATAACACGAAGAAACAGAAAATCTATGTCTTTGGACAGACTTAATTCACGCGATTTTCATTCGCGTAAAACAAATCCACGCGGAACGGCTACTCCGCGTAAATTGAGGAACGGGTGTATATATATATATATACAAGGGTCATTTGATTAGTATGGTAAATTTATTTATTGTTTAATTTAATTAATTAAGCTAAATTTTTCAATTTAGTTTTTCTTACCTTTTTACCATACTTAAAAAACGACTCCCGAATATTCATACATACATAACACACAGAAACACACACACAAAGGATTTTTTTAGGTTTGATAAGACTTTTGATAGGGATTCAATTTAAAGTTATATTACACCTAAAAAACATCATATATTTAGAGAAATCCAAATGTGATACTTAGATTTGTGTTTTATTTAAAAGAAACATATGTATAGGGAAACATGTGTATAGTTTCAAAAAAATCACGTTTAAAAAAACAACCTATATATATATATATATATATACACACACACACACATATGTATATAAGATTTTTTTAAGCATGATAGAACTTTAAATTGAGTCTCTATTTACAGTTCTATCTAACTTAAAAAAACACATATGTATACACTCACCCACATAACAAAGCCACACACATTACACAGGCAAACATATACACACACATAATCAAATAGACACGCACACATACACACAAATGTGTTTTTTAGATTTGATAAAACTTTAGATAGACTCAATTTAAAATCTTATCATGCTTAAAACAACTCCTCTCTCTCTCTTTCTCTCTCTCCTCTCTCTCTCTCTCTCTCTCTCTCTATATATATATATATATATATATATATATATATATATATATATACATACTTTAATTCGAGCAATATTTTCATTAATTCCATTTAGTAGGAGTTGTGTATGTAGATAAAAAAAACTGTTAATTTTATTCAATTTATTTAATTAAAAATGATTATAAAATGTATCAGATCTATAATTATCTCTAAAAATATCATTGAAAAATCAATAATATTCTAATTTACAATTATGATTTATACAATTTTAATATATCAATCGATAAATACTTCAAGTTGACTTATAAGTCGATTGCGTTGATTAATAAATGATTTTGAGCTATGTAATTACTAACAAAAAAACTTTCGTTTTCAACGATTGTTAAGGAATTTATTTATCAATTTTTCCGTTTTAAACCGTTCTAAAATGACCTTAATATACAACATACGTTCGTAATTATCTTATTAATATAATATGGGCATAATTTACGAATATAGCTTTTAAACAGGATATTATTTATTGAATGTTACTTCGAAAATTCACATTCATAGCGATAAATTAAAAAGAGTTACGCAAATCACTGATATTAGAATCATAATCTAATTATAATTAAATGTAATTATGAATATATATATATATATATATATATATATATATATATGTGTGTGTGTGTGTGTGTGTGTGTGTGTATGTGTGTGTATGTAATTATCTGTATCATTGAGTGAAACATTTATGTGCATAAAATAAAAATTTCTTGTAATATGTCATGTACAGCCTTTTTAGGTATTCCGCATCCAGTATATATTATATCTATGAATAGAAAAGACGTATTCCTATGTGACTAAGTCAGTATTAATATTCATTACATGTATATATATATATATATATATATATATATATATATATATATATATATATATATATATATGTATGTATGTTTGCTTTGCATCTGGATACATAATCCCGAAACACTTTCACTTCACGTCGTTTCTTAATTAAGATACCGAATGCACGGAAAACATTGCAAGCTCGCGTTTCTTGAATATTTCAATACGTATTGAAAATATTTTAATTGTTACACTTTTCTATTTATTTGTAACAGTGCGTGAGATTATGTCGTTATTTTTGTTAATAACAAGATTATGAAAGAATTTGAATATTTTCATTTTTTTTTATGATCTATATTTCTCATTTGTGAGTAAATATTATTTTTAAAATGTTTCTAATTTTTATACAATTTATATTTTTTGAAATAGTGCTAATTTTTATAGAATGAATTTTTAGATTGATGATTGAATATTTATAATTTTGGTGAAATATAGGCTCGTCCAAATGTGACACTTAGATTTGTGTTTCAATTAAAAGAGACTATACACATGTTTCTTTTTAATAAAATACAAATCTAGGCGTTACATCTGGATGACCATATATTTTCCATTCAGGTAAAAATATTTTTATGTCCATATTCTTTTAAATAGTACTATGAAAAAATCCAACATACTGATTTTTTTTATATATGTTTTTAAATATGAGCCGTTCAGAAGCCAGTGTGATTAAGTCCATTAAACAAAATTGAGAAAATTAATGTTTTTTAAGACATGAATTTTTAAATTTTTTTGTTTATCAATTTGATTAAAATATATAGAAAGTCTTTTTACAAGATGTAGTCTTTACAACAGAACAAATTACAAAACGATGTACAAACAAAAACGTAAATATTTATTGAGACAATGGCAATGTTTTAAAAATTTACAGACTTACGCTTCTTGGCAACTGAAAAATTTAAAAATTTTATATAAAAATAGTACGATAGCATTGGTTATTACGAACTTTATTAGTGAAATAATACAAAGAAAATATTGATAAATATGTTTATTCATCATATAAATATCTTCTGATTCCGAGTTATCTCAATTCAAATTTCCATCTCCACGTATTGTTCTTAATGTCCTGTAAAAGTCATGTTTTCTTGGTGGAATATAATTTAATAAATTCATCATTTCTCTTCTTCTCTTTTTTGAAATTGCTCTACCATTAGGATAAAATAATGGCTGATTTATATTTTTTAAGATTGCTGGCTGACCTATCTATTCTTTTTTTAAAAATCAATTACATAAAATGTGTCATTCTTGTCAAAATTATATTTGAATTTAATGCTATTTGGATTTGACCTCTCTAGTTTTATCCATCGAATATTAACCCAATTGACTTGTAGCCCACTTGTTTGTTTTTCTGTTGGTGATAATATCTTCCAATGGTGTTGTAAAGAGGAAATCTTGATAATTCATTTCCATAACACTAAAAGGATTTGTTCTTTTACAATTTTTAATTATACAATACCAATCACTAGAATTATAAATCTGTTGATTTTTTTTGCATGAGTTTCTATAACTGCAAAATCAGCATCATTGGCTAAATACTGTGGCCACTTAATAAAAATTTAAGCTCAATTGATTCGGCTTTTATGTCTTCACTCTAAATCAATTTTAATAAACTGAAGTTTTTATATTTCTATTCTGTCCTGTACATGAATCTAAATACATTATTCTTTTAAAATAATTTTTACATATATTTTAATATGCTTAATTGAAAAAAGAATTGAAATATTAAAAAAGAAGAGTAATTGAGTTTTTATTTGAATTCTTTGCACTCGAGGGCTCCGGAATGGAGCCATTTAAAATTTGTCTTAAAATTCGAGGGCTTCGCTACGGAACCAACGCAAATAATTTTCAATTCATAACATAAGGATAAAAACAAATCGTAATAACTTCACTTATTCATTTAGCGAAGTATAAATTTACGTTGGTGCTTCAAGGTGCTGAGGCTATGAGTGAAAAAAAGCTTCGAGTGCAAAGAGTTAAAGTTTCAAAATGTTGATAAAAGATGGACTTATTCATAATGGCTTCTAAAAATATATATATATTATACAATATATTCAGAAAAAAGAGCTTTCTGACGTAGAAAAAACGAAGCAACGAATAAATCATTCAATAAATAAAAAAAAACATTATTTGTTTGATTGAAATTTACAAAAATATGATAATTTCCAAAAATCGACTTAATCACATTGGATTCTGAGCGGCTCATATATTACTACTATAAAAATTATCTCTAAAGGATCTTTTTTAGATATTTTCAACAAATTAACTAATAAAAAATATTTTACAAAATGTCTAAATTCTCAAAATATTTAATAAAAAAATAAAATTTCGCTGCTATTTTTAAGAAACATGCTTGTATATATATATATATATATATATATATATATATATATATATGTATATATACAGATATGTGTGTATGTAGTGCAAATGTAACTGGATATAAAAATTGCTATATATATATCATAACCCAATTCCTAACGAAAAAAAAAACCGATTTGTTAAACGACGTCCTTACGACCATATGAATCGACTATTCTATTTTAAACTGACCATGTTGGGAAATGACCGAATCGCTTCGCGTTCGTTCCTCGCTCCTCTAGAGTCAGCCGGATCCGATAATAAACTACACGCTTTCAGAAGACGAAAAAAAACGACTTAGAGCACAATAGCCGTCTTGATCCTGAATGATTGATGTGTTTTTACAGAACCACCCTGTTTCAAACTCATCTACACATTAAAGGTTGTTAAACTCTCAACATAACAATGTTACACTATGTATCTGTTTTCGATTTATTGTAAGTAACGATTGAGATATTTATAGTTTTACAAGAATTTATGGCGTATTTAAGAGAAAAGAAACGCGCGCAGATATAATTACTCGATAAATATTTTTATCATTTCGGTTTGCTCGCATGTTATAGGATTGTTAGGAGTGTGTAGAGAGTGATTAATCTGGTATTTCAACTCAAACTCGTACATTCACTCATTTATATATATATATATATATATATATATATATATATATATATATATATATATATATATATATATATATATAATTTATTTGTCATGGTTAATTTAAGTGAGTAAGATTTTTAAATATCATTATTTTATGTTCCTAGTAGAGAATTACAATGTGGTCAAATTTTACTCATCAATATATTATATTTAATCTCTTATAAAAATTAATACAGTATTAAATTTTATTTCAATGAATAAAGAATTCAAAAATAAATTATGAATTAAGTAATTACTTTTTTCTAAAAAAAAATAATTATTATAACGCACACAATTATTTTAACACAATAATTATAATTTTTTAAAATAATTATTAAAAAAATAATTATTAAAAAAAATAATAATTTTCAACCTTTTCTTATGTGTACTAAAAGTATTTTTTTTTTGAGTTTGGTGATGTTAATTTTAAACATTTTAATTTTTTAATTTTGTTTCAAAAATTCAAATTTTGGCTTTTACTATTTTTTTCTCTTTTATAAATACAAATTAATTTTTTTCTTTGTACAAAACTAAAATTTACAAACTTAAAATATTTTTTAAATTCTTAATTCTTTCTTTTACTAATTTTTCTGTCTTTTATAGATTCGAATTAAAATGTTATTTCAGTTAGATCATTTTTAGAAATTCGTCTTAGGATTAGATTTTTCTAAATTTGTTATATATCTATATATATATATATATATATATATATATATATATATATATATATATATATATATATATATAATATACAGTGCCCAACAAAAATATTCAACTAATTGACGATTTCATATAAAATACCAATTTTCTTTTTAAATAAAAAATGCAGTTTTACAATTTTTACTAATTTATTTTACTTAAACATATTGTTTTTAATTTTTAATTACAAATTTCATTTTCATTAATTCATTTTTAAATTAAACTAAAAAATAACCAACGCAAAATATTCAAACAAAAGAAATTAACTATAAAAACACAATGCAATTTTAAAGTAAATACTTTATGGGATTCCTTTTAGCACTAATAACAGCTAAAACCCGTTTTAGCATAAATTTATACCTGTCCCTCAATATACGCGGGACTTTTTTTACACGACAAATTATACCTCAATTTACGCGACACTTTTTATACGCGGCCAGATAGATTTCATTTTACATAATTTTTCATGGAATTTATTATATATCAGAGTGATGCAAATTCTTACTTGAAAAAAAGGACGATATAAATATATAAAAGGTTGATTATTTTGAATTACAGTAGCGATAGTGATTTCGAATAAAATTTATCTACTCTTGTTTTCTAAAACGTCATTTTTTTTGTTAAGCTATGTGAAATAAATATGTGTTTCTACAACTTTACTAGCTTTTATTTTCGATATTTTTTCTATTGTACTGATAGACTCAATTTACGCGATTTTCATTCGCGTAAAACAAATCCATACTCCGGGTAAATTGAAGGACGGGTGTAACTAATTTTCAATATTTGTTTTCCGTTATTTTGCCCTATTCTTCCAGTAGTATCCTTTTTATTTGTTCTTTATTAAAAATGTCATGTTTTCTAAAAAAAAATATCTTTTTAAGAAAATTTATGTCAATGTTTGAATATTTTTACGTTACTTATTTTTTAGTTTAATTTAAAAGTGAATTAACGAAAATTGAATTTCTAACAATAAATTAAAGGTAATATTTTTAAACAAAATAAATCAATTAAAATTGTAAAACTTCTTTCATTTTTTTAAAAAATAGCATTGTATTTGAAATTGTCATCTGGTTGAATACTTTTGCTTGCCACTATATATATATGTATATATATATATATATATATATATATATATATATATATATATATATATATATATATATACATGTATGTAGAATACACAATTTAAAATAAATCTTGTGATAAAGTAAATAAAAAAAATCATTTTGTGCAAGTTTAGTTTACTTTACTAACATTGAAGACAGAGTCCTGTTTGATTAATTAATAATAGTGTGGTCGTATATATGCAAATATATATATATATATATATATATATATATATATATATTTGTGTGTATGTATGTATGAGGTATATTTAATAATTTAATCAAATAATAACAGAAAATAAATTAAATAATTATTATTTATTTAATTTTACTGTATGAAATAATACAAAGTAAATATTTTTTCTTTATAATATAACATAAATAAAATAATAAATGATTTTTCTTATTAAATTCGAATAATGGTAGTTTTTAAATATATCTATTTCTAGTACCTAAAATTATTATTTATTTATTATAAGAATCTTTTTAAAGCTACTATCAAATATATTTTTTTTATTTTATACAGATTTATTATCTTTTATTTTTTTTAAAAAAAATAATTATTTATTATTATTTAATATTCGATTTGATAAATTCTCATTTTGTTGATTATTGTTAAATAACATGATTTTAAATAAACACTTTAAAAGTAATTAAATTGTAGTTTATAAATTCAATTATTATTATAACATTTACTGTTTTAATTTACCATCGATTATCGATGTAGTGTATGCTTTTATGATGAAAGTTTATTAATTTTACATGAATAGAATCTAAAAACTTTCTTGTAAACCCATTATGTAAAGGTATATAATCATATAATTTAATCACAGATTTATGTAATACTCCAACTATACCTATTTTATTGTTTTTCATAATAGAATTATATTGCTTGTACTGATATTTAATAAGTACTCAAGTAACCGTAGTATTAATTTTCAGAGATCTGAACTTTATGCTTCGAGATTTTATCGGTCGATATTTTAATACACAATATAATTCGTCGTGTCGTGCTTGTAATCCAATAATCACTATCTGATCAAAAAAAAAAATGAAAAAAATTCAATATACTTTTTAATTAGCGAACAAAAGTATAATTTTATTCAGAAAATTCGTTTCGGTCTCAATTTGAAAGATTGATGTGAGCAGCTGAATTACAAAACATATGCAAAGTGTTGTAGTTTTGAATCGATTTTAATTTCATAATAATTGAGATAAATACGGATTTAACAAATAAGTGCAGCGTGTAATTTCGTTTACTTGATTAATTATTTTTCTCGACTACCTATAAACTAGATTCATTCAAGGTCTTGCTCATATCTGACATCCAGTCAATAAACACAGACCAAATAAAAAAAAAACGTTACATGCACTTTTCTACTTAATCGATGTATTTTCTATTTAGCATTTTTATTTTATTGTTTAATAATCTGAATGATTAATTGATAGGCGATGTGCATGGTGCATAGACAGTTGTTTCGGACTGAATGTATCATCATCATCAACAACATCCACATCACATATTGGTGCACACATCTATTGTCAGCTTTGTGAAATATTATTATTATTCATACGTTGCATTCATCAAAAGCAATCATGGGCCGCAGTCATTAGTGAACAAATAGTTGCTTTTATATTTATTTATTTTTTATATTAGTTTTGTTTTCAACATTAATGGCGAATACTGTGTAAGATTGTTGGTGGTCTCTTTGATGATTTTATCTTATTTAACTTTTTTTATATATTTATTTAGCGCCATGATTTACATATTTTATTCACATATTATAAACCATTTTTGACATGTTTCAAGATACAAAAGAAAGAAAATTAATAACAAATTATTTTATTAATTAAAATATATTTTTAAATTGTTGATGATAATTTATAAACTTTATCAACATTTGTAAATCATATAAAAAAAAACTTCTTAAAAGTTTTCTCATATATTGTCTTATATGGATCAGTAGACTTGTGTACAGGTTTAACTGTCGAGAGTAGTGGAGTTAGGGGAAGTAAGACATTCCCATTGCTTCATGCTTCAAGATGAGCATTCTTTGCGTATTTCAATTTAGAAGCAGGTGCTAACGGCCTCTAAAGCTTGTATTTATATCACTTCATTTCTCGCACTTTTCAATTACGTATATTTACAATTACTTTTATATGTCGTTATTGCTGATAATTTTTCAGTGTTTTCATTTATTATTATTTTTTAATAATTAATTAGTATACATTTTTCTTATCAAATATTTTTTTATATTAACACTAGATTTACAGAGCGAGTCAATATGACTCATTTAAGATTTTGTTGTTATATATATATAAAACTTAAATATTATTTTTTAAAAACATTTTTAATTACATAATGACATATATGTAAATAGGTATATATTTTTTTGCATATGTGTCATTATGTAATTAAAAATCAGCATATGTTTTTAAAAAATAATTTTAAGTTTTCTATATATATAGCAACAAAATCTAAAATGAGTCAAATTGACTCGCTTCGTACATCTAATGTTAATATTAAATTAAGTATCTTAGAAAAATATTTTTTATGAGTGAGATAATTAAACGAGATTAGATTTTAATTTATAATGAAATAACTAATTTCCAACAAAATAAATATAAATTATTTAAAATCAGTGAAATATTTTCAAGACGATTTCTTATATGAATTATATAGGGGTTTCCAATAACAGAAATAATTTATTTAAACTTCTATAAAAATATAAGTTTCAATAAAAAGTTAAATTTATACAAGAATAAAATTTCACTCATATGGCCATCACTACTTCGCTTGACATAGTGAATTTGTTTAATCCAATTTTTAGTCATGGGGAGGGGGGGATTGTTTCATTTACCGCCATCTTAAAGATGTTTATCTTGGTTTTTTGAAATTTTTCACAAATCATGATTGATGATTAAAACTCGTAAGAAGACCCAGACAAAAAATAAGAAGACCTTTGACGAGCATCTGGTATGTCATACACCTCTGGTTCGTCAACAACCAGATCCAAAACTATCAGAGGATGTACAACATCTAAACTTAAAAAAAAAAAACAATTTTTAAACACTCGTTCACATAATGGTGATCCAATTTCATGAATTATACGTTCAATGTTCATTTTTAATGCTTGTGTTGTTTGCGATTTATCAGCATAAACCAGTGGTTCTTAACCGGTGTTCCACGGAACACTGGTGCTCCGTGAACTTAGAGAAAGTGTTCCGCCAAAAGTTGTAAAAGTCATCAAGCCCAAATAAAAAAATTGTGAGAATTTTCTTTTTTTTAAATTTCACTTACTGATTGTTATTTGCTATTGACTGATATGTAAACTGTTATGTATGTGATTTATATTTATTATGCAATATAAAAATTATATATACTGTTTTATTTTAAGACTGTGTTCCGCAAAAATCTTGTAAAATTGTAAACGTTCCGTGATTCTGGAAAGGTTAAGATCCACTAGGCATAAACCAATGATTTCACATAACCTCACAAAAAAGAATCTATTGAAGTTAGATCACATAATCTTAGTAGCCAATGGGGGTATTCACACTAGTCAACGTTCATACAGTATTCACGCCTATTACCGCTCGTCTCACACCCTCTTATCAACAAATTCCCCCACTTAAAAAAAATATTTTTTGGGTAAGAGCGTGTGAGACGAGTGGTAATGGACCGTGAATACTGTATGAATGTTGACTAGTGTGAATACCCCCAATTGATGGTTTCATTTCGTGAATAATGGGCTCATAAATTTTCGTTTCAATAAATCTATTGAAGTTTTTACAATTTCTAAGTTGAAATATCAAAATAAGTCAAAAAAGTCAAATATGGCTACCACCAGCTGTTAAAGTTCTAACATTCTTATTGAAAAACCTTTTATATATAAAAATAGAAAATTGATTATTTAATTTATATATGTAAATATTAATTATAAACTCTATAACATTTTTATAAAAGAATATAAATGTTTTTTTTTTGTAGATTTAAATTAAAATTCAGTTTGTAATTTTTTTCAAAATAAGTGTTGTTCACTGATTATTCTTATCAATAATAAAAATTAAAATAAATACATAATTTATTGAAGACTATTTTTAAATAAGAAAATAAGCATGAAAGATTAGTTATTAATTAAATATGACGTATTTCATGTTAAGTATTATTTAATTATGTTATGAAATAAAAAAATAAAAGTCTTTCTCCCCCCCCCTCTATATTTATGTGTGTGTGTGTGTGATTTATGTATATATTCATATATGTATCTATATATTTATCGTTCTTAATTTGGACTTGTTTAAATAAAACTTATTAATTATACATAACTACAATTAAGTCCATGAATTATTATTACACACAACATAATATATCAGTGATACTAAAATTCTTGAGCCGTTCGAAAACACGCTCTGTAAGATAACCATATAAGATTTTTTGCTCATCACGTTCTTTTATAATATACGAGGTGTTAATTTTCACACGCTATTGTTAGTACAAATGCGGGAGTAAAATCGTATGAAAGGAATCTTATTTGCTTCACTGGGTCATCAACGGACGCGTGTTTCAGCTTTTTTCCACACATAAAAATCGTTAATTAAAAATACATGTTCGTTTTTATTTCGTGAAGATGAGAAAAAAAATCAAGACGGTTTTATTTGGATTGTATTTAATCTCGATCAGATTGTTTTACATGAAATGTATGAGATGCGTTCGTTATGATTGATTTTTTTTTCTTTTATTCGTACTCGCTAGACAGGGTTGGCACACGGTAATCATGTTTTGTAAATGAACATAATGTATAAATAATAATAGTAACGTTGTACTTTACATTTGATATATTGAATAATTCTCTGTTTTAATCTACACTTATTTGTGCATCAATTTATTTTTAAATAATTATTTAATTGTTACTTACATCGATTATTTATTATTACTTTATATATGTAAAAAATTTCGTTATCTTGTTTATAATGGATTTTTTTATAAAAAAATATATATAAACGATTCTTGAACAATTCATATTAATCAATTTCATTTTCATTTTTAATACATTAAAAAATAATTATACGAATATTGAACATTTTTCTTATATTTTTGAGGTTATAACAGTTTTTATATTTTGACAAGTAAAAAAATACACGAATAAAGTAATAAAATATGTGTCTAATGCGTTTAGGACGTGTTAAATATTTGCTTCATACGTAAGTGTCAGTCGTAAAAAGGGTTTTTATACGAAATTTAATGAAAACTTATCTGTTACACTCATAAATAACTTAAATTATTTAAATACGTTTCTATAGTACAGGAATATTTTTTCAATTCATATAAATTATTTACAATCAGTTCATTTTTCATTTTAACATATGAAATATTTATATAATTATTTATCATTCATTTCATATAATTTTTTTTCTAATTTATTTATTCAATACGAATATTAAACATTTTTGAGGTTATAACGATTTCTATAATTTGACGTTTCAAAAAGTACACGAATGAAATAATAAAATATAACCTCAATTTGTCCATTGCATGTTGACAGATTTGTATACAGGTACTAAAATTACACGAAATCCAGTAATTCTGAACGATACTGTTACATGTTTTTAAAAAGAGGGTAAAGTAGCGGTAAGATAAAGTCATACATGTTTATATAAATTGTATAATAAAATGAATTACTTTTATGTATTAAAATGTAGAATTAACTTGTTCTTAGTTCGAATTATCTTAATTGTTTCCATTATGTATACTAAAATAAAGATTATGATAAGAAAATTGCATTAAAGTTTATAACTTGTTGCATGATAACTTTGTTGTTGTCTCTATTAACATTTATACAATATACATATGTTTGAATATATATATATATATATATATATATATATATATATATATATATATATATATATATATATATATATATATATATATATATATATATATATATATATATACACGATATAGATTGTTATTTTCATAATCAAACATTTTTTTAAAAAAATTAATTCAATATTTGAAATAATATATGCAAATATTTTCTAGCAAATTCAATATTTTTTTTAAAAAAATAGAAATATGAAAATAGTAAATTGTTCAGAGCATTAAATTCTATATAATATCTCTAAATTATAAAAATTTTTAAAAAAATGATTTATGTAGGGTTTTAAATAAAAATGTTAGAACTTGGACAGTTGGTGGCAGTCATGTTTGAATTTTTTTTACTTATTTTGACATTTCAAGTTAGAAATTATAAAAAATTCAATAGACTTATTGAAACAAGAGTTTAATGAGTCGATTATTTCACGAAATGGATCCTTCAATTGGCCATCAAGATGTGATCTAACTTCATTGGATTTTTTTTTTGTGAGGTTGTGTGAAATTATTGGTGTATGCTGATGAACTATAAACAACAAAAGTATTTAAAATGAATATTGAATGTGTAATTCATGAAATTGGACCACAATTGTGTAAAAAAATTGGACTAAACGAATGCACTATGTTGTGATGGTCATATAAGTGAAATTGTGTTTCATCATTAATACCATTGAATATTCTTAAAAATGAAAAAATCATTAAATACTTTTGATTTTATTTTCATTTAAACTTCTGGAGTGTTTATTGGAAAACCATATATTTATATCTCCTTATAAAATTAAAAATAAAGATTTTTCGAAATCTTATTTTACTATTTATATATATATATATATATATATATATATATATATATATATATATATATATAAATGTATAAAAGTTTCTATTTTTTATGTAAATCTTATATTTCAACATTCATAAAGTATATATATTACCACTTTAATGTCTTATCCGAAAACTAATTTTTTTAGGTGGGGGAATTTGGTGATAAGAGGGTGTGAGACGAGCGGTAATGGGCGTGAATACTGTATGAATGTTGACTAGTGTGAATATCCCCATTAAGAGCTATACTGATGAATATTTTTATTTGTTTTGTTAAATTTCAAACACACTAGTAGTCCTATTTTTTTGCTATTTGTTTAATTAATTGTAGTTATCTTAAAATTTTATATTCCAACATGTGTGTCTCTGGGCTGAATTTATCTATTATTTTTTATTTTTGAAATTTTTACCTCATGTTCCGTTTCTCTGTCTTATATATCATCAAGCGCTTATTGAAAAATCCTATATATGTAAATAATTGTTTTAAAGAAAACATAAAGATCATTTATATATTTATATAAATAGTATAAAACTTGAATAACGAACGAAGAATATATTTTAAACATATTCAATACATCCGCACAAATATTGTTTATGGTACGACCAACCTTCTTCATCAAGGATGACATACAAAATTTTCGATCACATTTATAAAACGCCTTCTGCCGACCCTGTCTTTGTATACATGTTTTATAAAATGTGTGTAGGTTGCGTTGAATGGCTGGAGTGTAATTCGATCTGGAGAGCCACTCGACATTCAATATCAAGTGTTTGAGGCAATGCAGACACGACAGCCATTTCCATTGATTCTGATTTCCTCGAGTGTTTATCAAAACATAGCGTTCACTTTACGGTAGCCTTAGAGCGAGGGATTTTTTTGTTGATTTACTGTGTTCATAAAGATGTCTTCGAAATGTTATCCTTTTATATGGACAATTATGTAAATACATTGTCTGTAGATTATGTTTATGTTATATTTTCGATGACACATTTATTAAATAGATAGTTCTGTTGATTTTTTTTCTCGCGGCGTATCAAAAACTTATAAGTTTCTTTTCTACATGAAAAATTATAATCAACATATATTTTCCATTTAAAAATCCTTTGGCGCTCGTAGTTGACGATCAGTTTCTTTTTTTGAATTATTTGAGGACATATTTGTTTTACATTTTATACTTGCTTATTTAAACGTTTAGCTATTTTTTCTCAAAAAAATATGTTTAAGTATTTATATATTTATTTTACAAACACGTGTCAAATTTGATTTTAATGATTATAATAGAATATATATATGACGTGATTATAAAAAAATCTGAATAGTTTACTGAAACATTTTTATTTTTAAAATATTCATCAAAATATAATTATAATTTATATCTTCATAAAATTAAATTTTCTATTTTTTCGAATTCCATTTCGTTCAAACTGTTAGTTTTATATTTTATATTTAATATATTCGATGAAAATAGTTTTTAATTTTTTTAAATTTGAAATATTAATATGTTTAGTATTTTTTTATACATTTTTAATTTATAATGTTTTACAATAAATTCTATTACAACTATAAAAAATATTTTTATTCATTTTGTTCTTCATAAAATTAAATGAAAAAATCAATTTTGTAAAAATATAGGGTCATCCAAATGTGACGCATAGATTTGTGTTTTTTTTTTTTGAGGAATTATCTGTATATATTTTTTTAAATAAAACACAAATCTAGGTGTCACATTTGAATGATCCTTAATATGCAATATTTTTCAGTAAGATTTAGAAAAACATTTAATTTCCATTCATTTTATTAATTTAGTGATTTGTTAAATAAATTTATGTTTCTATATTTTATACAATTTTATGTGGATTTTTTTTTCGTTTCTAAGGTTTATGAAATATGTTCCGTTATTTTATAACCACACCTAGTATGTATGTATGTAGGTATTTATAAATGTATGTAGTTATGTATGTGTCTATAATATAAAATGTATAATGCACAAAGTATGTCCAATTGTTCAAAGAGATTGTTGAATATTCGGATATGAAATAATATTGGAAAAATGGGAAACAACTATTTTGCGTAACAGTGAAAGTACATGTTTAATCGAAACAAAACCATGTTTTGCTGTTAATATAACTCTTTGAATACATATATGGAGGTCATTGTGTTGTGGTCAAAACACCGCAAATTGTTGATAATCATAAATCCTTATTTCTATTTTACAACAATATAAAAGTTTATGATAACATTAAAAAATTTATAAGCAATTAATATTTTACGAGTTTTCCATTTACTCCAACGTGTTTATTTAATTTTATTGTAATACTACGACAAAGTCGAAAAAAACACTCACACAGATACCTCCGCTCTAATCAATTTAATTGTTAAAAAAATCCGATTTGTTTCTATATTTGTGTTAATGTTATGCGTGTCTCTCGAAATGATTAATGATATAATCAATTCGATTTTGATTCTTATAAAGACATCTCTTCGAAATAATAATATGAGTTATTTGTATCGGTGCTGCTTTCATTTACCTATTGATTGGAAATGAGGTCTGCAGTTTTCAATGTGGAAAACTTTTACTCTTTTACTATGAATTACATAGTGATTTATTAACATCATCTGATTAGTACTGATTTCAGAGAAAACTGCAACATGTCGTATTTTGTACTTCTAAACTGAAAAAGAATCGTATACCTGATCTTTCCGGTATTTGTACCCACGTTGTTTTTTTCATATTTTTTTTTAAAAAAAGCACTTGCATAGAAACACATGCTTGTATCGTACAGAAATGCACCACCTGTGTATGTATGTTATAGGATTATAGAAACGTAAAACTACTTCAGTAGTGGCGTTGTAATCTTCTTTAAACTGAATATGTGCTTATATTTTAATATAATAATGTATATTAAATGAAAATTCATGATTTAATAAAATAATCAGTAGAAATTTAATTCGCTTATATGTGAATTGAATTTATATTTATATATATATATATAATAAATATGTGTAAAATAAAAGATATAAAATTTCAATTTTGTAGTTAGTGAAAATTTATGATTTTTTTAATTAAGGAATTTTATGAAAACTATCTATCGGTAAGCATCTGGATATTATTTTTCTAATTTTTAGATGAGGCCTTATTTATCGTCTTGTTATTAAGGGAAATCTCCTATAATGTAGACCAAATATGCATTGCTGTCCAATATAATAGGTACTTTTAGACTTTTCATTCATATCAGTTTAGTGTTGTGAGTTGGATACGATTTGAAGGTGAAAATTAATTTAGTAGATTCTTTTCAAATACAAAAAAATATAGGTCGTGTATTTAAAGTCCAATATAATTAATGAAATGGGATGTGGAAAACATTGCACGGCAGCTCAACGAGATTTAATAAAATTAAAAAGCAAAGGTGAAACATTTGCTAATAATGCAAAATTTTAGGATGTTCCAAAAATATGATAACTGATGCAGTAAAGTGAAGATAACTACCTTAAACTAGAGGAAGACCGTGAAAATAACAAGAAAAATTGATAGAAGAATATTTAAAAAGGTTAAATCTGATAAATTTTCAATTTCAACAAATATAAAAAGTGAATTTGATCTAAATATAAATGCTAGTACAATTAAAAGACGCTTAATAGAAAATAATTTACGAGCAATGAAGCCGAGGAAGGTCCATTTATTATCACAGAAGAATATAAAGAACAGATTAGAGTTTGCAAGAAAATATCTTGAATGACTTGCAACAAAATGGAGCAATATTTTATGGACCGATGAAACTAAAATAAATTTATTTGAAAAATTGAAATTACTTTCATAAATATATTTTCTTTTCGAAAAAGAAACCATAACTGTTAATAAAAGAAATTGTTAACAATTTATGAAATTGGATAAAGGATTGTTAAAATGGTTGACCCATTTTCAACTTCAATAAAAAAAAGTGAATTTGATCTAAATATAAATGCTAGTACAATTAGAAGACTCCTAATAGAAAATAATTTACTAGTAATGAACCCGAGGAAGGTGTCTTTATTATCACGGAAGAATATAAAGAACAGATTGGAGTTTCCAAGAAAACATCTTGAATGACTTACAACAAAATGGAGTAATATTTTATGGACTGACGAAACTAAAATAAATTTATTTTTGTCAGATTCAATTAATAAACTGGCCAGACGTCCAAAAATACTGCTCTACATCCTAATTCTATCTTAAAAACAATAAAGCATGGAGGTGAGAATATAATGGTTTGGGGTTTATTTTCATAGTATGGACTTGGACCAATTCATTGAGTGAAGAATACAATGACTTAAGCAGTATATGTTAACATATTAAAAAATGTAATACTGAAACATGCAGAAGAAAATATGCTACTCATATGGACATTACAACAAGGCAATGATCTCAAACATACGTCTAAAACAGCAAAAACATAAGATAATAGTTTTACAATGGATCTTAACCCAATTGAAAATGTTGTGGCTGAGGTTAAAAGCAGGCTTGTAAAATTAAAATTGAATTCAAAAAATAAAAATGAGTTATGGGAAACTGTTAATAAAGTCTGGGAAAAAATCCTTATTGAGAAATTGAGAAAATTAATAAAGTCTATGCAGCATTGATGCAGAAATGTTATTCAAAATAGAGGATATACAATTGATTATTAAATATACATCCCCAATTAGTAAATATCAACAAACTTTTTTTAAAAAAATATATTAAGTTTACAATTCTAATTTGGAAATGTACCTATTATTTTGCACAGCTACTAAAATAATTGTTGTTTCCTTTTATTTTTTATTTTGTGTGTTTTTTTAGTTTTTGTACACTAAAATAAATTTATTTGGTCAAATTTGTACTGTTAGTTTTTTAAGTAATATTGAAAATAAAAATACTTAGTTGTAGCTATTATTTTACACACCTATATATATATATATATATATATATATATATATATATATATATATATATATATATATATATATGTACAATATATTGTCAAATATTAGATTTTATTATCTTTGCATAAATCTCTATTCTTGTGTTAATTTTTCATCTAATACAGATGAACAAATTATGATATTATAAATTGTTAAGGATGTACACATTAAAAATAATTCATATTGACAGGTTAGTTGTAAGATGTGCATATCTTAAATCGAATCAGATATAGATTTTTATGTAGTCTAAAAAAAGTATATTATTTGACTGAAACTAGTTATAAATAAATCTTTTTTTTTGTTGTTGTTATGGTTCTGTAGCTATTTTTGTTATAAATATGTCATTAATAGTATAGTTGCAATATATATATTTTTTATATAAACTATTATATGAGAGAATTTATTTTAGACAGTTTTTTATTTTACTGTAAAATAAAAAATCTCTTAAAATGAATTTTTTAAAATTTATAAAATATTTAAAAAAAAATAATTTGAGTGAGTTAGTATATATTTTCAAACAGAATAAAAATTAATAATAATATAATATTCATTTCCGCACCGCCACTGTTTTGATTCAATCAAATAGAGAAAGTATTGATGGAAGCATCCATGTCTGCACAGCCTACAGCCTGCAGTTAAGTTGTTATCTTTCGATGTATGCACAAGTTGATATACAAGCGATAGTTGACACTATAAATTACACATCTGGTAGGTCATCAACTTTTTTCTATTTATTTGTCACTTTTATTCATTTTTTCCGCATCGCAGTCAGACAATTAAAATTGTAAAAGAGGTTCAATCATATTCGTAATGATTGTATGTAAAAAGAAACTTTTTTGAACAATTCCAATGATGTAGGTAGTCTTTTCATTGTTGTATGATTGATTATCCTGTAATACTTTTTAATGTCTATGAATAGATTTCTTTTATATACAATTCTTTATATAAATGTTATATTTTGCTTGTAAGGACTTTCTGGTGAAGAAGTGTTTTTAAATTTAAAAGTCATTTGTTATCCATCTATCGATAATTCTATACAAATTACACACACACACACATAATGGGGGTATTTACAACAGTCAACGTTCATACAGTATTCATGGCCCATTATCGCTCGTCTCACACCCTATTTCCTGAAAACTAACTTTTTTTTGGAGAAGATTTCCGTGTTGACACCGCCGCAACTATGCGCACAAATTTTAGCTCGGCAACGTGATGCAAAACACATATACAAAATGCGATAAGAATTGTGACGAGGTCGGAAATATTACATTTGTAATGCACTAATACATATGTAATGACATTTGCGTCATCATGCAAGTATAAATGCTCGATATTCATAACAATTAGTATTACCGACGCATCAGTGCAACTAGTGTAAATACCTCCATTAAGAGTATCCATAAGTAATGTCGTTTTTTAATATTGTACATAATTTTATTTTATTTAACAATTAATACAGTTTTAATCTACAATCTAATCTCCATCGTTATTGACAATCTTCGCCCATCTCTCTGATAAAAATAAGTATAATACATTTCTATTTCCCTTTTGTAAAATGGAGGTGATTTTGAAATAAAGCGATTTTGATAGCTGTCGCAGTAGGAATTTTTTTTACACGAACAAAATCTTCTATAGATCTGAATATAAATAATATAGATCTGATAAAAATAAAATAATAAATTTCTATTTTCTTTTTGTAAAATGGGAGTGATTTTGAAATAAAGCGATTTTGCTTAGATTAGCTGTCGCAGTAGGAAATTTTTTTCCATGAACAAAATTTTCCATAAATCTGAAAAGATGGTAATCTGACGGTGCAGCATCAAAAGAATAAGGTAGGTGAAAAAGAACTTCCCAACCTAACTCTTTGATTTTTTTCCTTGGGTGATTCTGGCACTATGAGATTTTGCATTGTCATGTTGCAAAATAACACCTTTTCGAATAATCAGTCTTGGACATTTTTGAATCAAAACCATGTTTATTCTGTCAAGCTGAGCACAATAATATTCAGCACTTATGCTTCATTAGGAATCAGAACCTCATGTGAATAATTCTTGTAAAATCCCATCATACAGACAGTAACACTTTTTTAGAGTGAAAACCTGGTTTTGAAATGGGCAATGGTGGTTATTCTGGTGTTAACCATTGATTTTTCTTATGTGGATTGCTGTATAGAATCCACTTTTCATCTCCAGTAACAATTTGTTGAAGAAAAGGATCTCTGTCTAACTTGGAAAAAGTGAACTGCAGATGGTTATAATGGATGGAATTTTATTTTCAACTGAAAGTTGATATGACACTCACATTCCTTCTCTTTGCACTTTGTTTAGTTGTTTTAAACACCATTGTATTGTAGACCATGAAGTTTTAAGTTTTGTGGCTAATTCCTGGATGGTTGGTTTGAAATCAGCTTCAATTTCAGTCAACAACAGATCGTTATCAAACTCAACAGGTCTTCCAGATTTGATAACGTCGAAAAGATTGAAATCACCGTTGTTAAATTTTTTAAACCAACACTGACATGTTCTGCTTTCCAAGGCACCAGGATAAACAGTATTAATATCATTTGTGACATTAGTGACATTGTTATGGTTTTGAAACTCATAAAACATCGAATGTTTAATACGGAACTTATCTACATTTTGCTCTTCCATTCTTATAAGGTTCACCTATTTTTTTTCTAAATTTATCAATAAGCACATTAAATATCGATATATTTAACTAGAATATAGGTTATGTTATATCAAGTTAAATGATTGTCAATAGATGGCAATGTTTTTAAAATTTTAAAAAAACGACATTACTGTTGTGTACCTCTAATATATATATATATATATATATATATATATATATATATATATATATATATATATATATATATATATATATCCTATATCATTAAGTTTCTGAAATGAACATTAGCTATTTCTGCAAGTCGTAATATCTTAAATATTTGTGAAAGTGCTTAAGGCTAATGTTGTATACTTAAGTATAAAAACTAATGTTATATATGCTTAGTTATATATTGATACTTATGACAAGCATTCCGTTAATATTAATTTAGTTTCTTATGCAAGCTATTTAATTGTCTGACCTTTGAATTTCGAATCATCAAAACTATGATGTGTCTATTGCGTTTAGGACGTGTTAAATATTTGCTGCATACGTAGGCGTCAGTCGTAAAAAGGGTTTTTATACGAAATTTAATGAAAACGTATCTATTACACCCATAAATAACTTAAATTATTTGAATACGGTTCTACAGTACAGGAATATTTTTTTCAATTCATATAAATTGTTTACAATCATCAGTTCATTTTTCATTTTAACATATAAAATATTTATTTAATTATTTATCATTAATTTCATATAGTTTTTTTCTAATTTATTTATTCAATACGAATATTAATTTTTGAGGTTATAACGATTTCTATAATTTGACGTTTCTATAATTTATTCTTTTTGTTATATTATCGATTTATTGTTGGTTGTATTAAGTATTTTTTTAAGCGTGATAGAACTTTAAATTGAATTCCTATCGAAAGTTCTATCTAACCTAAAAAAATACTTTTATATATACATGTGTGTATGTGTGTTTGTGTGCGTGTATGTGTTCGTGTATGTGTGCGTGTATGCGTGCGTGTGTATGTGTGTGTATTTATATACAGCTGTGTGCAAAAAAATAGTACCAAAAATTTTTTATGAAGAAATTTTCAAAAATAAAGAAAAACTAATGTAATAAATTGATTTTTTTAACATTGAAAATAATTAAATAGTAATTATAAAACTACATTTTTTTAAATTCAAACTACAAACAAAAATACAGTATTCAATTATCAAACCAATCAGCATTTCGACTGTGTAGAATAATAATAATTTATTACATTAGTTTGTTTTCTTTATTTTTGAAAATTTCTTCATAAAAAAAATGTTGGTACTATTTTTTTACACACAGCTGTTTATACATACATACACACATGTATATATATGAAGATGTTTTTTAGGTTAGATAGAACTTTTGATAGGAATTCAATTTAAAGTTCTATCACATCTAAAAAACATCATATATTTAGAGACATCCAAATGTGATACCTAGATGTGTGTTTTATGTAAAAGAAACATATGTATAGGATGGAGTATAGGGAAACATGTGTATGGTTTCTTTTATTTCTTTTGAATAAAACACAAATCTAGGTGTTGTATTTGGCTGACCTCATATAATAATATACCGAGATTGAAATAAATGATAAGCATATGATAGAATGTATAAGAAAGGATTTGTATTTTTTTGAAAAAAAAAACAGCTTTCTATATAAGACGTTTAAAGAGTTATTTAAAGATGGTGTCGAGCTTGACTAATGCATATTTTAATTCAACAATTTATGCACAGAAACACTTGATTCTCTACAATTAGAACCATATCTAAATCTTGCTGACCGCGATCGCAAGAACGCATCACGAGTGGAGTACACGATAAAGAAAGAAATGCCCATGTTGTGTATCACGTGTGAGACACACACACAACATTATTTACACTACACATACACAAACACACACGCAAATCCTCGTATAAAGCAGAGGTAGACAACGCAAAAGCAATAAAACCTATACACATGTAATAAAACTTGTGGTCAATTATTAGATTTTAATTGGCGGAATTCAAAATATAATGTACGTGTTTTCATAGAATTGGGAAACAGCAATAAAATGTTTATAATTGTATAACCGAATGCAGGAAGATTTTATGAATATGAAAGCGGCTCGAACTTTTTTTTTGTTTTGTTTAATTAATGTACGATCTTTCTCTATGTAACTCTTGAGATATGATTGAATGTCAATGACAAATTATTATATCATATTGTAAATGCTATGAAATTCGTGCAGTAAGAGTTTGATTATAGACTGGTCAATAAACTGTATCACTCGAACGAATGAACTCGACAAACAAATCAAGGTCTATTGCGAAACCGAATCATTCGAACAGTCGTTGGTTCAATACAATTCTCGTACAGGAAAAAAATATCTAGGAAATTTATCGAAACCTATTTTTTTTATATTATATATCTTCACATATAGTCAAAATGATCCACTATGAAGAATTACCTATTTTATTTAAAAAAAAATACAGATGATACAATATTTTCAATTTTATATAAAGTAACAGGTATTTTATTCTTTATTTGTTTTATAAATGGAAATAGATAATTTTTAAAATATTTTTTTAAATTAAATATACCCTTGTAAATCTTATCTCAATCAAAATGATTCACTGGGAAGTATTATACATAATTTTTATTTCAAAATTAAAATATGTAGATGCATACCAGCTACAAAACACATAATACAGTGTCTCAGAACTTTTGTGTTAACACTTAAGTGACGAGGGATAAATTATTGCACAATACATAAACACATAATTGGGAATATTTTCCCAATATCATGTGGAAAAGTTAGAAATTATTAAAACTAGTGTAATTTGGACAGTAGTTAACATTTTGCATTGAAATTTGAAATAAACAGCCAAAATGATATGGCTTTGGTAAAGCAGTATTTATTTTTAAGTTTCAACTATATTTATAGGGGTTAATAATGTAGAAATTTATAAAAAGTATGTAATTCAATATAATATTTATTGAAAAAAATAAAAATTTAAAAAGAATTCAATTAAAAACAAAAATAAAAACTATTGCAAAAATCAACATTTCTTCAACGAATGGAATTTTTCAAAACACGATCCTTTATGAAGTGGAACATCACAAAATTTGCAAAAAAAACTTACCAAACTTTTATGTTTAGATGTTGCATACCCTTTACATTGTCTTTGGGGAATTTTCTTTTTCCTCCTGTAAAATTCTTATCATAGAATGTTTTTATAAATCTCCAGAAAATCGTTGTGGAGGGAGGGTCTTGTTTGATATTCTTTTGGTAGAAAGAGTGGATGAGGTTGTATTTTAATTATAGGGTGTCTCATTTTCAATAACAGTTTGTTATCCAATCCATTACAACTGAATGTAAAAAATTGTGTTATTTTTTCTATTCAAAGTTATATAAATGTGGAAAGAGTTAAAAAGAGCACAATTAATAAATTACATGACTACTCTTTTAGTCAATTTTTTTTGTTTTCCGAAAAATCTTATAATATGACAAGTACTGATCTGTTCTATCAACATCATTCATAATTTTTTGTATTCCAATACATATTCAGGTTTTAAAATAAATTCTCCCGTTTTCCTGTTAATATTTTTGGAATTTTTCACCTACTCGAATTGTAGATATCTTAGTTTTGATTTCGAGTACAAAAAGGCATTAATCTCCATCTTGCCACTAAGGATTGGTTTTATAAACGGGTATTAATACTCATCCTATCGTTAAGTGTTAATATCACATTAGACTATTTTTATAAAATATACAGAATGACTATCTAAAAGACACGCTACCCTAGCTAAAAAATATTCTACACCATATGAATTGTAAAAAAAGTCAAAGAGAAATTTCCAAAGTAGTTAATTTAAACTGAAGTATGGTTTAACACATTATAAGTCGTTATAAAAATGAAAATAGATTTGCAAACAAACGTAGGACAAGCAATTAAAAAAAAATTACTACACACGACGAACGCTTGATAGTAAGAAAAATTACAGAAATCTCTAGATGTTGCTTCTTATGATTTTAATTTATTTCAGTCGATTGCACAGTCACTTTCAAATCACACTTTAATTTTTTAAAGACATTAAAATAACTTGATGGATGGATCGTATTGAAACAAGAAAAATTTTTTTGATGGAATTCATATTACAAAAAAAATGGGAAAATATTGTAACTAATGATGGAAATTATATTGAATAAAAAATCATTTACAATTTTCCAAAATAAACGTGTTTTTGTTGGCGAAAAACGGCGGAATCATACTTGTACACCTAATATTTGTGTTATATAACCATATTAATCAATATTTTGAATCGATACTTTCTTTAACACTAGATATACCAACTGATCAAAATGACCGGTTTCAAAATTACATTAAAAAAAATGAAAAATAAAGTAAGGACGCTACCATACTACCATTTATCATATCATTCAATTTCAATATTTAAGTGAAAAATTTTTTTTTTTTATTATTAGAAGTTATTTTTTGATTACTGCTTGCACTAATTGATTAAAAAATATTTTTTGGGGGTTAAAATGACCGGTTTCAAAATTTCTCTAAGCAAAATGAAAAATTAAGTAAGGGGGCTATTTTTACTATCATTTATCATATTATGTAATTCCAATATTTAAATGAAAAATTTAGTTTTTTATTATTAGAAGCTCTTTTTTTGATTACTGCTTGCACTAATTTATTAAAAATTATTTTTTTGTGTCAAAATAACCTATTTAATAATTGTGTTAACGAAAATGAAAAATAAAGTAAAGGGGCTATTTTTACTACCATTTATCATATTATTCAATTTCAATATTTAAGTAAGAAATTTGTTTTTTTTTATTGGAAGTATTTTCTGATTGCTGCTTGCACTAATTGATTAAAACAATTTTTTGGGCGGTTAAAATGATCGGTTTTAAAATTTCCCTAAGGAAAATGAAAAATTAAAGGGGATATTTTTATTACTATTTATCATAGCATGTAATTCCAATATTTAAGTGTAAAATATATTTTCTTATTATTAGAAGCTCCTTTTTTGATTACTGCTTGCACTAATTTATTAAAAATTATTTTTTTGTGTCAAAATAACCAATTTAAAAATTGTGTTAACGAAAATGAAAAAAAAGTAAGGGGGCTATTTTTAATAACATTTATCATATCATTCAATTTCAATATTTAAATAAAAAAATTGTTTTTTTTTATTATTGGAAGTTATTTTTTTGATTACTGCTTGCACTAATTTATTAAAAAATATTTTTGGGGGGTTAAAATGACCTATTTCAAAATTCCTCTAAGGAAAATGAAAAATACAGTAAGGGGGCTATTTTTATTACCATTTATCATATCATGTAATTCCAATATTTAAGTGCAAAATATATTTTTTTATTATTAGAAACTCTTTTTTTGATTGTTGTTTGCACTAACTGATTTAAAAATATTTTTTGACGGTTAAAATGACCGGTTTCAAAATGTCTCTAAGAAAAATGAAAAATACAGTAAGGGGGCTATTTTTACTACCATTTATCATATCATGTAATTCCAATATATAAGTCCAAAATATATTTTTTTATTATTACACGCTCTTTTTTGATTACTGCTTGCACTAATTTATTAAAAATTATTTTTTTGTGTCAAAATAACCTATTTAAAAATTGTGCTAAGAAAAATGAAAAATAAAGTAAGAGGGCTACTCTTACTACCATTTATCACATCATGTAATTTCAGTATTTAAGTGAAAAATATAATTTCTTATTATTAAAAGCTCTTTTTTTATTACTGCTTGCATTGATTGATTAAAAATTTTTTTTTTTTTTTTTGGATCAAAATGACCAGTTGATAGAGATAGATTTATATCAATTCTTGGTGTATCTAGTGTTAATAATTGATATAAATAAATTGACTGAAATAATTTAAAGTGGTTATTAAATTCAAATGAATTTATTTATAACCGTGACAATATATTCATAAAAGTTAAACAAATTAATTAAGTTAATCAATCAGATAAATAAACATATTAACGTAATCATTTCTGTACAAGTATGATCGTCGAAGAAAAAAAAATCGAACATGATTTGCAGAATTGCGTCACGGACGGTTGATTGCACAAATCGTCCGACGCGTCGACCGGAAACCGGGCACTGTGCCGAATTCGGATTCGATCTATCGATCTATCGACTCGATATATCCGTACCGATAGTGAAAATCGTGTCACAAGTGTTCGATTTCGTGGCCGATGACACGTCCTCATGCAACCAGATTCCGTCCGTCGACGAATCGTTTTACCACAGAAAGCATTGAACCACGGCCATGTTACTTTTGTTTAAGTGAGATATTTCATGATGTTGTGGACAACGATTTGATCGGTATCTTCTTTTATCAAATTATTTTTGAGCTAGGTGTGTCACAAGACTATGTTGTTTGTTTGAATTGATTCAATTTGTATGAGAAATATGGGTGTGCCTTTTGTAATTTTGCAGTTTGGCGTCCGTTAGTTTATTATATTCAATATAGTACAAGAGGAATTCTAACTTGGAGTCACTTGTATTGAGGTCAATTTCAGTTATAAGAAATATTCATGCTGCACAGAATTCAATACAATTGAAATCAAGAAAATATACTCTTGAGAATCATTTTCAAAAACATTAATTTTTCAATTTGACTTTTCTTTTAGATGGTATATAATTTATTTATTTTATGAATTTACAAATAATTACATAAATTTCAAATTCGATTATAGCTTTTGTCCGGAAACTAATGGAACTTTTGAAATAAAACAGAAGAAATTGTTTATTCATCGATATTTACTTTGTAGCTTTCAAAGTACAGGAATACCTCGCATAGTCCGGCTAATCGGTTCTACTGATTAGCCGGACTATTTGAAACCGGACTAATCGAAACATTAACTAAATACAAAAAACGTTAATTGGTTCCAAAAATTTTTTCCCTGTTTTTCAGTAAATAAAATGAGGATAATATATTTAAATGTTGGTATGTATCAACAAAACAAAATCAGGGATTTATACTTTCATTTTAAATTCATTTTCAAATGAGTTATTAAAATTTAATTATCAAAAAATCGACTTTATTCGAGAGTTGCGAATCAAAAACTAATAGAAAAAGAAAAAAAACACAAAACTAGAACTGCGCATGCGTTGCGCATAATGGGCATATACGATTTTTTTTTATTATGTTTTCATAATAAAGGGGAAAACTTGAAAATTTGTGTATAAAAATATTTTTATGTATTAATTGTTTGGGATTTTTTCAAGAAAAACTTTTTAGTGGGATTTTTCAAGTGAAAAAACTTTTTTTTTTGAAATTTCAAACCGGGCTAATCGAGGTATTACTGTACTCGCCATTAGGAGCAATACGCATATGCTAACGCTTCTTATAGTCCTCGAACGCCCTATGAACTTGCCTTGCGTTGTAGTCATTAGTTCACGCGGCAAATATCTTTTATGGCTTTAATCGATTCAAAGCGATGTCCTTGAAGTAACAACTTGAGTTTTGGGAATATAAAAAAGTCACACGGAGCTTGCGGAACGATTTTAGTTGAGTTTTTGGCTAAAAACTCACAAGAAAATTCATTATTCTTGGTACCATACGAGAAGCAATATGTTTTATGCCAAATATTTTAGTCAAAATGACATGGTATTGTGTTTTTGAGATTCCAGCTTCAGCTGTAAACTCTCTGATGGACGTATGATGATTTTTGAGCACTAATTCCTTAACTTGTCGATGAGTGTTCAGATCGTGGTTTATCAATGACTTCAAGGTCATCTTTGAACGTCTTATGCCACTCAGAAATTCTTGTTTGCGGTTGTCAATCCTCAGGATATGCCTTTCTTAAAATTTCCAACTTTGCGTGAAGTTTATTTGGTTCAAAATACAAAATTAAATGCAAATTTTTTGATCAACTGATTGAGACGTGAAAACTATTGAAAATAATTGACTAATGAGTGTATCGTCATGAAATTTAACACAGATGTCATTGACAGTTGTACCAACTTAAAAAACAACAACATGAATTAACGATGAATTTAATCCGTTCGCTACCAGCGTCACATATATGTGACAACCCGATTTTCTTACCTGTTCCCAGCGTCACAAATATGTGACGAGTGTTCATTATCAGTTTATGATAACTGTTTGTACCAAATCGTACCGCAAACAGATGGGTTATGTTAAAAAATAATAAAATAGATACAGTATATTATTGGTCTGCCGATAATGACATATTTAATCATTTAAAACGTTATAAATACATCGCAAAAAATTAATGACAATTTGGTATCATATTTAAATAATAAAACGTCTGGGCTGTGGTGGTGGTTTTTCTCCTGAGGCATTAATTGAGATAATTCCGTTAGTTCTTGGAGTGAAGATATTTCCAATAAAAGAATGAATAATTCTGAAAATTAACAATATTTTTAATACACAATAATCATAATTCAATAATTTATTTTAACTGTTGACACTGCATAGAAAAAATATTGAAATAAATACTAACTTTTAAAACATAATTACTTTTTGTTAAAGATTGTATCTCTTTCTTTAATGTCTTATTTTACCTTCGGTACCAAAAAAACAAACAATTTAAATAAGACATAAAAGATATTAAGCGTTCGAAAAACTCTCATACAAATTATGTACAAGTGTTATTCATTGTTCGGATCAGAAATGACCTACATGTTAAAAATAAAATTCAATGTAACTAATTATAAATTAAAATGTCATTTCTTAAATACAATAATCCATTAATGTAATTTATCAAACTGTCTAAATTTTCATAAATCATAAATTTCATTTCAAAGATCATTCAATAGAAGATCGACCTCTTGATTGACGTAAATGGAACTACAGTCGATTTGTAATTTAAGTAAAATGTTTTATACGGCAAAACATCAAAAGTTGCAAAATACACAAATTGTAAAACTGCGCCTATTTTTCACTTGACCATTTCTTTTCGAGCGGCATCAATCAATAGTTTTAATTGATTTTTCAAGATACTCATCTCAATTCCAATTAATTCACATGCATCGATCTTTCTAGAAAATGATATTATAAAAATGTACAGATGTGTTATCAGTTAACACGGATGACCTATTAGACCTCGGATCGTCTGCAATATTTTAAACAACTTTCACAGAAGCGATATTCTCAAGAAATCTCTACTAAACGTATAATTTACAATATCAGAACTGGAAAGACGTTTCAAGACGTTCAACATATTTGCAATATTTTAATTACTTTCCAATTTTCACATATTTCTATTTAATTTATAGTCGCTCGGTGTTAGTCATTTACATTTTACAATCAGTACATAATTTAATTAATATTTATATAATTCTCATTTTGAAATATTTTACATCGTTTATTAATCATTTTATAATTCTTTGTTATCATTTTTATTTTATTTATTGTCACATTTCGACCAGTGATGAATTAACAAAAAAAAATTGAGCCGTTGATTTTGAAAGTGGTTTAAGTCCATTTATTTTTCAATCAAGACATTTAATGGTTTACGTTTTAATAAATTTAAAAATATTGGTAACTGATAACATGATAGTATAATATTTTTATATTTCTAAGGATGTGTAATTTACTAATCCAATTAGTACGATAAACATTGTTTAAAAATACATGTTTTTGATGACTATAAATGGACTTAACCCACTTTCAAAATTAATGAAATAACATTTTTAATTTTTTAAAAAAACATAAGTCGTTTGAAAAAAATAAAATACTTTTAAAGTAAATAAAAAAATTAACATGGTATTAAAAAGAATTGAGCCGTTGATTTTGAAAGTGGTCTAAGTCCATTCATTTTTCAATCAAGATATTTAACGGTTTGTGTTTTAATAAATTTAAAAATATTGGTAACTGATAACATGGTATTATAATATTTTTATATTTCTAAGCATGTGTAATTTACTAATCCAATTAGTACGATAAACATTGTTTAAAAAATACATGTTTTTGATGACTATAAATGGACTTAACCCACTTTCAAAATTAATGAAATAACATTTTTAATTTTTTAAAAAACATAAGTCCTTTGAAAAAAATAAAATATTTTTAAAGTCAATAAAAAAATATATAATTTTGTGTTATAAAATTAAAAAAAGATTCAATTTTTATTCACTATTAAAGGAATGTTACACTCAAATTATATTTCCTAATTTATAATTCATTTTTCTCCAATTTGTCTATGCGGGAGGGATTTAAAATAATTATGGTGTGCAGGTGGTATATAGTATAATAAGTCCATTATATCGTTGTATTTTAGTGTTGTAATTGGTCTTACATTTTTGTACAAGAGGAGTCAATTCAATATTATTAAAATTTCTTGGTCTTCCCGACTCAGTAGTAAATCCAGACTTTTGAATTCTGTATCCTCATTCATTGATGTTTTATAGAACATTTTATACGGTTCATTTCTCAAAAATCGTATCCAACATATTTTTAACCAACTTACTCTTTCCCCATTAGTATTTTTTAACCTTCTAAAAATCGTTTACTCTAGAGATTTAGTTGAAATGAAATTCTCTTGTTTCATTTCATTTAGAATGAAGTTATTTTCGACACTTTCTTATGACTTCAATATTCCTGAACACAAACAATAAATTATTCTTTCTTAATGCCATTTCTACAACTCCGAAATTTCTATGATTCGGTAGAAATGAATGCCCTGATAACAGAAATTTATCGACAGTGACATCTATATTATGTTCAGCAGATTGGACAATTTTTAACCATGTCAAAGCTAATTTAATATTCCTATTTTGTCCACTGTAAGCCATAATGTGCTTTTCGTTCCTAAGATTTTTTAGATGTTTCAGAATACATAGTGCTACTTCCTGTGCACCTCTGGATGCAACGATTTCATCCCAGACATTCATGTAAACAATATTGTGGAAATTATGAAAATCTAGATTTAAAATGTACAAGCAATGCTTGTAATATGCAACTGAAGTAGTTAACTTTGGACAAGACAGTGCTTTTTTTGCAAGTCGAAATAAAAAACGAAATAGTGATCAGGGTTATGTAATGCCAAATCTTGGTCTTGTTTGAATAATTTATTTCATATCACTACATAATATACTTCATATCAGTTTAAAACTCATAAAATTGGACTTAGACCACTTTCAAAATATTTTTTATCATTCTATTAACCAGCTAATTTTCTGTTTAAAAAATCTTAGTGATTTTAAATATATTAACTGCATTTTTTTTAAAAAATTAAAAGATAACATGAATTCTAAATATTATAACAGTTAACTTGATTTTTTTGGAAAATGGACTTAGGCCACTTTCAAAATAAACGGCTCAATTCATTGATATTAAAATTAATAATTTTTATAATGAAATTTTTTAAATGCTTATAATTACAATATTATTAAATGCTAATTTATTCTCATTAGAAAATTAAATTTGATAATTTAACATTCTATGATTATCGAAATGTGTATCAACAAATAAAGTGAACAATAAATGATTTTAAAAAAATGAGTGATTCATTTGTATTAAAATGTCTAGTACATATTTGAATTTTAAGATTTAATTGCCTATATTACAACAAAAATACACATGTATATCTACAGCAAAGAATAAAAAAAAAATACGAATAAAAATCTGTGTTGAAGAAATCTGTCTGTTGTTATTGTAATATATTAGTTGATAGAACTATTGTCATTCCATCTAAACTTTTGAATAAAACTCTTTCTCCGTTAACGTACGTCATAAACATCTTCGATGACGACGTGTATAACACTACAAGAACAGCGACACGAAAGCGGCGGTCCGTTGTTCTTTTTTCGGTCGGACGTGGTCCCCGCGGTGAGAGGTTATGTCACATAGAGGCACAACAAATTACGAATACAAGAAATGTCATTTTAACATTTATTTATGGGCGCAATGACTGCGCGGCCGCGATTTTTACATTCATTCATTTATTTGTGTACTTCGGAACGTTAACACTCTCTTGTTCTTATACTTTAACGACCTGGCTCGTCAATTTATTGTTAGTACGAAAACGAATATCAAGGTCTTTGATGTCAGTCAACTAGTCAACCACTGCCAATGTCACAACAATTGCAGTTTCGGTTTTTTTTATGTCGTGGAAGAAAGAAGTCGTGTCTATACTACAGTTGAAGTCTCTATAAAGTATATGATTCTTGTTCGTGCTTTACATGTTTAGATGTACATATATGTATACAACAGATACATACACACATACACATATGTATATATATATATATATATATATATATATATATATACAGTGAGTCAAAGTGAAACTCAAATAGTATTATGTTCAATAAATTTTTGTATATAAATTTTTAAATAAAAAAATTCTTTTTATATTCGACTTAAATTGTTTATTAAGGATATTTTTATCATATAAAAAGAAATAAACCATAAAATAATACTTACAAACCAAAAAAAAGTACGAATTCTGAAAAATCATTCAAAAATACATCAAAATGAAACTCATACAACTAACAAATTATTTATTAAATTAAAATTTACAATCGATTAAATTATAGTACTTTATTAATTTTTATAGCCTTTAAACGATTCAGGATGGATTTAACTAATTTTTCACAATAACCTAGATCAATTTTTTCCCATTCTTTTAATAACACTTTTTTAAATCATTTTTATTAATAATAGTGTGTGTTCTAATGGCAACTTCTAAATGATTCCATAGATTTTCAACCACATTTATATCAGGTGATTAAGGTGGTGTTTCCAGTACTTTGGGGCAGTTGTATAACAACCAACTACGTGTTTTATAACCTTTGTGCTTGGGGTCGTTGTCCTGATAAAAATTAAATGTTTGTGAAATCCCAAGTTTTTGAGCCCTGGCTTTGAAATTTTTTCTTAATAGATCAATATAAACATTTCGATTCATAGTGCCATCTACAAAATTAAATTTCCATACACTCCCATACCATAACATGACTGCTCCCATGTTTAACTGTAGGATGGAAGTGTTTTACAGACATTTCTGTATTTAGTTTCTGCCATACATTAATTCTCCCATTGGATCCAAATAAATTATATTTACTTTCGTCCATAAACATCTTTTCAATGATCAAAACTCTTATTAATATGTTCCCAAACGAAGCTTAACCTTTTGTTGCGATTAGCTAGATTTATAATTAAATAATTAAAAAATATACAAACGATTCTATTCAAAACCCATAAAAAATATGTTTTTAGTTAATTGATATCAATAATTCTTTCATTTAAAAAAATCTGATACATTATTTTCAAAAATATCTATAATTCTATTAAATGTAAAAATCTCAACCCAGAGTATCTTTGTGATATATATTTCTTTAGATAGACAAAGACGTACACAAGAGATATAAAATTAATGTATAAGACAGAATAGAATTGTATATTACTTTTATATTGTTTTATCATAGATATCTTGATCAAGTATTAGACTAAACATACTGCGCATGTTTCTCGATTTCCGATTACAAATTTCCTTAGTATAAAATATATGGTTAAAAACTATGTTAACCACGTGCTGTGTGATAAAAATATTTAAGTAATTTAGAGAAATTTGAAGTAAAATTTGTGTATATTTCATCAATTTGTAAATATTAGAGTTTGAGTGATAACTTTGTGTATTAATATTAGTGAAAATGTGCAAATGTGTATGTTCGAAAATCTAAATTAACCACCAAATTAGCTGTACCTAAAGGAATTAAGGTACGTGTTGTATCGTATTAACATTAGTAATATTTTTGATTTATCATATATATATATATATATATATATATATATATATATATATATATATATATATATATATATATATATATATATATATATATATATATATATATATATATATATATATATATATATATATATATATATATATATATATATATATATATATATATATATATATATATATATATATATATATATATATATATATATACACATACATACACATACATAGGCTCGGAAAACTCTTCGTATTTTAATTATGACATTCGACGAGGCTTTCGCCCAGCAGTGGGCTGATGTGGGCTGTCAGTAGTAGTAGTAGTAGTAGTACACACACATACACACACACACACACACACACACACACACATATATATATATATATATAAATATTCACACACATACATACACACACACATACATACATGCACACATACATACATGCACACACGCATACATACACACACACACACATCATATACATACACACACATACACACACATACACACACACACACACACACACACACACATACACACACATACACACACGCACACACACACACATACACACGCATACACACATACACACACACACACATATACATACGTAGACTCATTTACACATAAAACTGCATATAAAACAATTTGTATGCTAATTTCACATTTTCTTTATTCTTGTCATTCGAAAATACATTCTGTTATTATATTCTTATAAATGTATTGTTTACTGAAAAATATTTTAAAAAGCAATATCTCTATATATGTGAGTAAAGTAAATTTATTAGTAATGAAAATAATAAGTACAAAAATAGTACACAAAGATACAAATTAAAATGTAGTTGCTTATTTAAAGAACAAAAATAATATACTATATAAAATGAAAAACAGACAATAATTGAGGAGAAAAAATAATAATGATACATAAATATATGTAAGTAAAATATTTTTTAAATATATAGGATCATCCAAATATGACGTCTAGATTTGTGTTTCATTAAAAAGAAACATATATATATATATATATATATATATATATATATATATATATATATATATATATATATATATATATATATATATATTAATGAAACACAAATCTAGATATCGCATTTGAATGACTTATATAAAACAAATAACTACGTATATAAAATGGTTACTAAATAAAATGTATTTGAACTGCATGACTTATGTCACTATTGATCCTAATGTGGTATAATATGAACGGTTGAAATTTAAAACAGGAAAATTTATTTAATTACACAATAGGTATACAAATAAACGGAACTAATATTATACAAAAGAGAGGTTATTATATATTTGTCTCGCATTGGAAATTAAGAAAAGGAATTAAATAAATGATTATTTGAAATTACTATATGTGTAGTATAATGCGCTGTAAATAACTGTAAATATGAAAGCATATTAAAAGTAAATTAAGAAGTGGAATAGTTTTTATACTCTTATTATTTTATATAAAATGAATTGTAAAGGATTTTAGTACAGAATTGAAATTATTATCAAATCTGTAAATGTAAATTTTTTGCTTGTATTTTAAACAATTTTTATTTACATATAAATATTGATTAGTAATTCATTATTCTTAAAAAGAATATTTTGTAACTTATATGAATATCATAGTCATTTTAACATATATATATATATATATATATATATATATATATATATATATATATATATATATATATATATATATATTAAGTGTGTGTGTGTGTGTGTGTATTTAAAATTTTGGTTTTTAAGTGATTGCATTTTGATAATTATTTTTACAAGTTTTTCATATATTATTCCAAATGTTGCTATATAAAAATGTGGTTATTTTATATATATATATATATATATATATATATATATATATATATATATATATATATATATATATATATATATATGGTTATCCAAATTTGACACCTAGATTTGTGTTTTATCAAAAACAAACATGTGTAATAGAATAGTGTATAGTTTCATTTGTTGTTTTAATAAAACAAATCTAGGCGTCATATTTGGATGACTTTATATTTATTAAAAAAAATCAAATTTAAAATTTGTGTTGGTTATCTTGTAATTTATCTTATTGTCATGCCCCTTGAGCTAGTTTTGAAAAAAATATTACCTGGTTAATTCAAATTTAAATTTATTAAAAAAATATTTGTATGATCCTATATAATAAACATTGTTAATTAGAAAAATGAATTATTTGTATTTCTATTTGAATTTAAAACTATCAGTATTATTTGTCTTTTTGCCTATTCTGTGATGAGTCTTTCAATTTTTGGGATTCAATGATTTTTTTATTCTTTAATTTGACAATGACAAGTTTTTTATTTTGTCTATTTCTAAGGTTCTTCTTTTTTTATATTTCTATATTTTCATTCAATAATTTCTGTTATTCATCGATGGGTAATGTTTATACATGATTTGTCCATTTTCATTTTAAACATTTTACGGTTATAATGTGAATTTTAATTTGTTTTTTCATGTTATTTCGTTTTTTTCATATCTCTATGTGTTATTCCTAAAATGAATTTTTACATATTTGTATTAGGTGTACCCATAAGTAATGTCTTTTTTTAATTATTGAATATTATTTAATGAATTATAATAATTATTGAATAAGTAGTATTGTTCGTTTTTTAAAATTTTAAAAACATTGTCAACTAAAATGTTTTTAAAATTTGAAAAAACGACAGTACTTATGGGTATTCTTAATATATATGTAAGAGTACATTCAAATTCTGTTATGAGAAAATCAATTTCGGTTAATGGTATTGAAATTTTGTATACACAGATACGTTATTTGTTATTGATTTAAGAAGAATTCATCTCTTTGTTTCGATATGAATTTAGTAGACAAAAATCAAATCTGTTTGAAAAAAATGTAAACATTTGAAATCTTCCTAATTTCGGTGATTTGTTGCACTTAATTCAAATACCATAGGCTGCGAAATGAAAATAGCGAGAGATGCAAAAAAAAGGAATCCGCTGGCCCACAACCTCGGGCCGATGCACACAAAAACGTACGAAATTCCAGCCCGGATCGAGGAGAGACAACAAACGCCAAAACACTGAAGCAAAAGGCACGGCTGTCGGCTGATCGCTCAGCGTGCTTCTTTGGTTCTCGCTGTGTTGCCGCACCGTGCACCATTGACGCGTGTTGTAATAGTAAAGACACGCACGCATAATAATTGAAATTATGTTGAGAGAGATGCTAAATAATTTCGTTGCTCAGAGCGAACTATTAAAGAATGAACGTATTACGTATTCTGAATTTACAGGTTAACCGTTCGGTTCTGTTGGTGTCAATAATAAAATGTAGTAATATTTATTTCTTCCATCTGCGGTTTCGATACGATACACTATATTATAATAAAAATATTTTAGATTGGAGTCGACGTAAAATGTGGAGATAAATTTAATCCGATAATATAATTTCTTTCTTGTATTGAATGTTGATGTTTTAAATTGGAATTACGATTTATATGAAAATATTCGTAATGGTCATTCCTACGAATATAATTTGTTAGAAAAACATTAGATCGAGAAAGAATAAATACATTTGATAAGATATTTGATTGTATTGAAAATAGAATTGTTTTTATTAGGTGTCGAAATTTGAGGTTAGGAAGTAATTTATCAATAAAATATAGTTTTTAAAAGAAAAAATCATGTTTATTGGTATCAATGTAAAGTAGAAACATGAGAATTAATATACAATCGCAGTCAAATAACCTCTTCTACAAATTTTCTTTGTCGAAATTTTGAAGCAACTTTGTAATAAATGAGCTTGTATTTTCAGCTATAGCTGCATGAATTTCATCCTTTAATTTTTGAATCGTTGCTGGTTTGTTGGGATAAACTTTACCTTTAAAGTAAACCCTTAAGAAGAAGTCTAACGGACAATTAATTTTAAATTTTAGTATAGCGCTCTATCACTCAAATTTTTCAATTTTTTAATAAAAAAATGTTAAATAATGACAGTTCAATATTTGACATTTCATCAAATAATAACAAACATATTTCCTAACCTAAAATTTGGACACTCGTATAATATTAGAGGGACCGGAAAATAATGTCGTTTTTCTACATTAAATTCAAACAGATAAATTTTTATCAAGTTTTTATTTTTAATCAATAATGTAATCACCCTCGTTATCAACAACCTTTTGCCATCTAGTGTGCAAATTTTCAATGCCGGATCGATAAAAATCAATTGGTTTTTGAGCAAAATATCTGGAGATGGTATTTTGGACATCATCCGAATTTTCAAATTTTTTGCTACTTAGAAAATGTTATAGCGATCGGAATAAATGGAAATCCGATGGCGGAATATCGGGCGAGTATGGTGGGTGAGGCAATACCTCCCATCCCAATTCATTAATTTTTTCCAAGGTTCGTCTTGCGCATTGCGGTCTTGCATTATCGTGTTACAGAATAACACCTTTTCTGTTGACAATCGCTGGGCACTTTTCAATTAAAGATTGATTTACTCGATCCAATTGTTCACAGTAAAGGTCTGAATTCACAATTTGTCCAGGTTTCAGCACTTCAAAATGAACGACCCCGCGAATACTCCACCAAATACACAAAAGCGCCTTTTTTGGGTATAAACCTGGCTTAGCTGTACTTCGTGACGATTCATTCGAAGAGAGCCACTGCCTTTTGCGTTTCGGATTATCATAGAAGACCCATTTTTCATCTCCAGTGATCAAGCGATCAAAAAACGTTTCTTTATTGTTCCGCTGAAGCAATAAGTTGCATGTGGTGGATCGGTTAACTTTGTTTTCTTCGGACAGATTATGCCGGACCCAAACTCCTGCTTTGCTTACTTTACCAATCTGCTGCAAATGTTCTTCGATGGTCGATCAAGGTTGGTTAAGAGTGTTTGACAGTTCCTCGATCGTCTGACACGAATTTGCTTCCACTTCCGCCCTTAACATGTCATTGTCTAAAGTTGTTGGTCTTCCTGATCGGTACGAGTAGGAAAGATGAAATTACCGGATTTGAATTTAGAAAACTACCTTTGGCATTTACGAACGTCTAATGCGTTTGGATAAAAATCGCAATGTTTTTGGTAGCAACCGTTGCGTTACTACCCTTGTGAAACTCAAAAAGCATACAATGCCGGATATGTACTTCTTCTGGTATTTGGCTGGCCATTTCACCATAAATTGCAAAAAAAAAATAAGATTTTTTTATTTAGGAGCAAACAAGTCACTCTAACCTTAAAATGTCTTTGGTACGACTTTGAAGTACACAATGAGCTGATAAATGACTAACAAATATCGACATGCGCAAAAACTACATTATTTTTCGGTCCCCCTAATATAATGTAAAACGTTCATATATGAAATATATAGTAGTAATTATAATTTACAATTGTATGCTATTATATTTCTTAATTTGTATTTCAATATGCTAAATATTCTCGAATTGATTACTTAAAAAAAATTAATTCTAAAAGATAGGCTTGATTAATTGACGCAATGGGCCTATTCACACTAGTCAACATGTATACAGTATTCATGGTCCATTACCACTCGTCTCACACGCTCTTACCTGAAAACTAATTTTTTTAGATGGAGTATTTTGTGATAAGAGGATGTGAGACGAGCGGTAATGGGCGTGAATACTGTATGAATGTTGACTAGTGTGAATAGGCCCACTGTTTGACATTTCAACCTAACTTACTTTCTAACCTCAAATTTTAACTCCTTTTGTTCTAATCAGTGATTCAATTCTGTTGATTTTTTTCCATATCCTGAAATGAATTTAGAGTCATAAATCGTTACAATTAAAAATATGTTCAAAACCAAAATCAATAACTTGACTATAGTTTGAAACTGATTAAAATCGCAATTTGTTTACGATAAGAAGCATAAACAAACGTCGGGTTCGAATCATTTAATACGACTTACTGCATACCAATTACGATTATTTTTCGAAACGATCATAAAAATGAACACGTTAAGGTTCGGCTTTGTTTTGACTGGCTGAAATATGACCGTGCGGTTCGTACAAGCGCGTATGAGACACAAGCATTATCACACATCTAGATAATTAGTATTGTTTTTACGCCTAACGAAGCGTTAACAATCTGCGCTATTTAAAACAATTGTTTGTTCGACGAGTTATATGAAAAGGACGCGATGGATGTGGTTTTATAGTGGATTATTCAGGATTACGATTTATATATTTCATAAAGCTTCTTTCATACGTTATTTTCAAAGGAATATTTTTTTCCATTTAATATATATATATATATATATATGCGTATGTATGTATAGCTCATAAAATACATGGATCATAAAATATAAAACGAAATGCGCGTAAATCATATGAAAATATTTATCTGTAGTTACTATATATAGTCATGGTGTACGTGAATCTGTTAACTGCTTTTTCCAACTGTATCATTTACAGATAATCTTAGCATTTCGTCGTCGAATAACACGAAACATCTAGCAGTCCGTAGTCATTACAAATAATATTTATTTTTTTCTAGTAATTTCAACATGTTATTGTGTAGGTCTGTGTCATGTAAATACTATATTAATCAATTTAACAGCTGGAGATAAGCCATCGATTTCAATCGACTACTTTGTATGATATAGGTGTTATTTGTACGGATACTATTTTACCAGTACGTTGTTTACTAGGCTTGTCAACCTGCTGAAGAACATTGTTTTACATCACAATTTGAAAATTTTATAGACATATAGGTGTTTTTTTAAGCGTGATAGGATTTTAAATTGAAATAAAACACAGACTAATTGACCGGATAACCATTTATTTGGTATTATTCGAAAGATCATTTTATGACATTAATATTTAAAAATGATTTTGGTTATTTATGTATCACATACTGTATTTTGTCAGTCCAATTTCGAGTCACTTTTTCAACCAATTGAGACTTTATGTCTGCATAACGCGAGTTATATTGCTAGTTTATCAGCATAAACCAGAGATTTCACATATCCTCAAATAATCCAGAGGAGTCAAATCACATGATCGTGGAGGTCGATTCACAGAAATTGATACGATTTGGAAACGTTTTTCAAGTGTAAAACCTTCTATAATGATTTGACAAAATATACTAAATTTAAATGTCACTTATAGCGCGCAAAACGACAACTGACTTGACAGTTATCACTATTAAATATTCTACTTAACCTAAAAAATTATTAACATTCTTTATATATATATATATATATATATATATATATATATATATATATATATATATATGAAAATTTACATTGGTTAATGCCATTCTTTTTCTTTCTGTCTACTGCTAGGTGAAATCAATTTCTTGTTTTGAACTTCATGTATTAAGGGGGTATTCTAGTCTAGAATTTCGAAAAAATCGATTTTTTTTGAGTATTTTCAAAGTTTAGACCTTTAATAATATGTCCTTAAGATGATATTTCGAAATTCGAATTATTTTCAGAGTTATAGCTATTTTTGTGACGCGCCAACCAATCCGGTCTAAACTCGACTCCAAACTTTAAACGCGTTTTTCTCGAAACTACTTTTTTCGACACGGTTGACGTTATATCTCAAGTTCTAATGGACCGATTTACTTGAAATTTGGTACAGAGCTTCTCAATATAACAGTGATTGCCTCTGCTTAGGATTTTTTGAAAATTTTGTTTTTTTCTATTTTTAAAAAATTTCGAAAGTTGAAATAAATAGAGCAAAAAATGACTATTTTTTCACACTGACGCCATTTTGCGAAAACAAATTTTTTTTTAATTTCCTTAGACAGGGATACTACTACAACCTTCTTTTTTAATAATTTCAAAAAAAAATTGTTTCGGATGACTGGAAGGGTTAGAACCACGTCAACCAGGAGATACCTTTTTTTCGAGCTCCCACTTTGCCAGTCTGTACCTTTTTCAATTTTTAATTTTTTGTTTTTAATAATACTTTTTTTTACTCTTAAAATGTCCATAAATAACTGATAAAAAATGGATAGTAAAAATATTTGTTGGCTTTTTTTTATAGCGCCCGAAAAAACACCTAAAATTCGTGCGTCTAAACTAGAATACGATACTCCCTTAAATAAAAAGAAAAGTTCTGAAATTATAACAAAATCAAATTTAAAATCCAAAATGATTTCTTTTCAAAATTGTATAGGGTCATTCAAATGTGACATTTAGATTTGTGTTTTATTAAAAAGAAACATATGTATAGTTTCTTTTTAATCAAACATAAATCTAGGCGTCACATTTGGATGAATCTATATTTATTAAAAAAAAAACATTAAATTTAAAATTCATTTGTATTGGTTTTCTTTGAATTTATTTTATTTTCATGCCTTTTGACTCAATTTTGAAAAATTATAACCAGATTGATTCGAATTTAAATTTATTCAAAATTAATACAATTTAGATTCCAATTAAATATTTTTGTTTCGATTAATAGATTTATTTCTAGATCTTACTTTATTTAGAAATATTAAAATGATGTGTATATTTCAACTATATTATTATCGAACATGTCAGGAATTTCTTTCTATTTTTATGGTTTTTATCAGATATTAATTTGTATACAAAACTAATTTAAAGTAGTTACCATTTGTCAACTCAATAATTCAAGTTTCAAATCAGATTTTGTCAAATTTATTGATCAAATCTATGACAGCAATTTATTTTATATATATGTGTGTATGTAGAAGGGGGGAGGAAGAAATATATTGTATAATTTGGTTTGATTCAATTCATTATTAAAAAAATAAAATATGTCTTAATGAGTTCTTCGAAAAAGGTTAGGAGAATTTTTGTAGGAGTTTTTAATATACACTTTTTAATATAAACCCTGCTACTGAATTTCATGTCATATGCAGGCGTAGTCATATTTATTTATACACTCATATTTATCTGAATATATAATTTTTTTTGTACCAGTCACTTCGATAAATTCAATGATATTATTTCGTACCATAATCTGTTCTCTCTCTCCGTATATTTTCGATATTTTTTTTCGTTACACTTCATTCGGCTTCGACTACAAATATAGATACTTAGAGTTGCTATCTGTCAACCTCATTGATCTTAATTTCAAATAAAGACATACACCAACTCGCTGTTAATATGCATGTATCCGCATGAGTGATATATTGGGCAAGCCATTTATAAATTCTGAATTAGATTTGTTGTACATGAAAGCTCGACATCGCATGCATAGATATTAATAAACTGGTACAATATGCATGAAAAATCGACTGTTTTGAAACCTGACCTATCGTAAATAGTCATGCAAATGATAAAGCTATTACTATTGTAACACATTCTAAAATATTTTTCATTCGTGTTGTATGCGTTCACGAAAGGCACTGCGAAATACAGCCTTTTAAATCATCGCGTGGACAAAGAAGAAATTATTCATTTACTGGGCGCAATAAACGATATATAAGCGGGATAATTTTGAGCGACGACAATATACCGGCGTTGTAAGATCGATGACGTGCAGACGTATGGAAAAACGAGATGCTGGAAAGAGAGACATGTATACACGCATCGGTATTGTGGTATTTTCTATAATACTTTGTACATGTATACAATCTGATCAAGTTTCAATATTCGAAATAATATGTTTTTCATTCGATCGTCGTCGTTTTGCACAGTCCATCCACTTCTCAATAATGTAAATGATCGTCCATCGCGTACGTTTGAACCCAGCGTTCTTGCAGATCATGGAAAAGTGGTTCTATAATGTAATGTGAAGCGATAAACTGGAAGATGTGGCAACGTTGGGCGGTCAGTAGACGACATGAAGTATGGCAATGGCCGCTAGCGGACCTGTTTGTCCCCCCGTTCTTAACGCTGGTGTTTGTTGATACATAGCGTTGTCTCATTTCAACATTCATTTCGTTTTGAAGATGGTTTGTCTATTGAACGATGAACAGAAACGAAATAGATATGGTTATATCAATCGGTCTATCTTCCATCTTCCTTCTTCAAGCACGACGACCGATTGTTAGGTGGTGTTTGTTCATCGTTGCCTTTTTTGTTTGTAGGCTTTTCGGTGTTGGGATATCCGTTGTGGTATGCGGTTTTGGCGTCGAAATTTGCGACTGATTTTTTTACTCTTCTTTTTTTCGTTTCTTTTATGCTGCGTTAGTTTTTGGATATTGGAGTAAAAGTGCATTCAGGTTTATGTCTGAAGATTATATTTGATTGTGTAGAATTTTGAATTACGTTTAATAAAAAATGTATTTGTATTTGTATATTAATAAAATAATTTATTTTCAACTGATTTCTAAGAATAAACCAGCAATACATTTTTGAGTTATTATTTTTAAACCAAGAATATAATTATTTGCATGCACTTCATGCAAAAGATGTGAAAATGGTCTTAAATTTGATTTTAAAAATATTTGCTAGTGAAGTAAGTGATTTAAAAACATTAAAATGAGAGAATTAAAAGCTTGAGTATCTCAATTCAAAGATTGAATTTTCATTTATATATATATATATATATATATATATATATATATATATATATATATATATATAAGGCGACCAACTTTTTCCCAGTGAAAAGGAGGACATAAATAAATTAAAGAAACAAATATTGCAAATAAAAAAATGTATTCTTTGCAACAATAACTAAACAGAAAGCATTATAATATAGTAAATAGATAACGCAGGTGTATTATGATTAATTATTATTTAAATATGAATATTTTTCGATTCAATGAATATTTTTTGTTAATGTGTCATTTTCTAACAAAATATTAGAAATATCCGTACAAGAACTATTTTTCATATTGAATTTCACGGCAAGTGCTGCAGCTAGAGAATCAACATTCAGTCTTGATTTTTCAGTTGTCCAAAAATCATTAGTAATTGAAAATACCCTTTCAACTGCTGTTATTAAATATTTAGAGATTTACAAATTAGCTTTTACATATCGAAAAGGAGGACATGAGGGAGGGCAGAACTACCAAAAGGAGGACTGTCCTCCCTAAAGGAGGACGGTTGGTCACCTTAATATAAAAGATGATTTTTTTTAATGCGATAAACTTTAAATTGAATTCCTATCGAAAATTCTATCTATCCTAAAAAACCTTTTATCATACTTTTATATACTATTGTAATACACATAGGAATATATAAAAATATGTTTTTTGAGGTTAGATAGAATTTTTGACAGGGATTCAATTTAAAATTCTATCATGTTTAAAAAAAACATCTATATAACATTAAATTTATTTTTTGTGATAGGCGTTTTTAAAGTTTCAAAATTCTGTTTGTAATAGTTTTATTGTTGTAAGAAATATTGTGTTTTATAAAAATTACATAGAAGTCAATGCTATAAATTGAAAAACGTTTTAACGAAAAAATATTGTAAATAAATTGTTTTTTATATATTGGGATATTTTTATCATAATTAAAGATGTATAAGTTTCTCTCTCTCTCTCTCTCTCTATAGAGAGAGAGAGAAAGAGAGAGAGAGGGGTGGTTTTTGAACCGCGATAGAATTTTAAATTGAATCCCTGACAAAAATTCTATCTAACCTAAAAAAAACCTTTGATCATACCTTTTTATATACATACATACACATATATAAATAATGTTTTTTTGGTTATGTAGAATTTTTGATAGGGATTAAATTTAAAGTTCTATCACGTTTAGAAAAAACACCTATATATACATTAAATTTATTTTTTTGTGACGGGGGTTTTTAAATTATCAAAATTCTATTTGTAATAGTTTTATTGTTGTAAGAAACTTTGTGTTCTATCCAAATTACATAGAAGTCAGTTATAAAATGGAAAACATTTTATTAAAAAAATTATTGCTAATAAATTGTTTTTTATATATTGGGATATTTTTTCATAATTAAAGATGTACAAGTCTCTCTCTCCCTCTATCTATATATATATATATATATATATATATATATATATAGATATGTGTGTGTGTGTGTATGTTTTAAACTTTAAATTGAATCTATCAAAAATTCTATCTAACTTAAAAACCTTTATCATACTTTTATATATATATATATATATATATATATATATATATATATTTATACACACACATACACACACATACACACACACACACACACATACATACATACATACACACACACACACACACACACACACATACACAGAATATAAAGAATGTTATTTTTAGGTTAGAAAGAATTTCTGATAGGGATTCAATTTAAAATTCTACTACGTTTTAAAAAACACCTATATTTATTTTTTTACTCAATTTATTTTTTGTGATAGGGATTTTTAAATTTTCAAAATTCTATTTGTAATAGTTTTATTGTTGTATGAAATATTGGTTTTCATAAAAATTACATAGAAGTCAATGCTATAAAATGAAAAACGTTTTAACGAAAAAATATTGCTAATAAATTGTTTTTTATATACTGGAATATTTATATCATAATTAAAGATGTATAAGTCTCTCTCTCTCTCTCTCTCTCTATATATATATATATATATATATATATAAATAAACTTTTTAGTAATTCACATGAATTGTTAATCACAGAAATACGGTAAATTATCCACAGTAAACTTGTTTTATCAACTTTTTTTAGTGTTTGTGCTGTATGTGTTATCAACATCAGACAAAGGTATTGTCTGCAGGGACGTCATTCATTTATTTTATTATAAGTCTGAGGATTTTTTTGTACAGTCTAATCAAGCCCACGACTAGATAAATACATCCACTGTTTTCATTTAATATTAGCTGCACCTTGACCATAAATTTTCGTATTTTTTAAATATGAAAACAATAAAAGTAAAAAGAATATAGATAAATAAATAAAAGTCGTATTTATTTCAAATAAAATGTTATATTCGTGAATGTATTCGTATGTTGTGTCTCTTTGTCTAGCATTAAGATATTCACTTTTACTTTTTAGACAGTTTTGATGTTAGGTAGTCGTTGAACCGATAATAATTAAAATAAAAGAAATATTGTACAATTAAAATCTGGTCGACAGTGTCAGTAAATTGTATTATGAAATAATTATGAATTTCAATTACTTCATTGAAAATTGGGTTGATTTTGAAAGTTTTGAAATGTTTCTTAATATTTGATAGATTAAATAGTACAGGGTTATGAGAAATGTGTATTTTTATTTAAACACATTCGAAATTTATTCAATATATGATAAATTAATATTTGTAAAAACTATTAGTTTCAATTCATGTCTATTGATTAGTCTCAATATTTATTTACTTAACGATTTAAGAAATGGAAATGTCGTGACTTCGACATTACTTCAACGATTATAGTATTTGTGCACAATAATTCTGACTAGTAGAAATGCACAGATCGGGCAATTTTACGGGCGATTTGACATAAATACAATGCAGCAATTAATTAAAAGCATGTAATTGATATGCAGTGTTTGTATTGTGAGGTTATATGTATAACAAATTATTTCATTGATGTTACAATTGATACTAGTTGATATCTACACAATAATCTTTTTGTGCGGTTTCTTTTTCATGTCTGAACTTTATATTCATAACGTATATTCTTTTTTTTCTTACTGCAGTCAGTTCAATTTTATACACGGAAATATATACATATTTTAACATTTTCTTCAATGTTCATAAATACATTTAAATATAAAATATCTTTTCTAAAGTAATGAATTCATAGTAGTTATAAATTAACATTTGGCATAACTAGTTGGTGACAAATTAGCCACGCATTTTAATTTAGATTTATGAGTTCTGTCGATTTTTTTTCAAAATGCGATTGTCTTTAACACTTAATAAACGTCGCTGTTGACTATCTAAAAATACATTTCAAATTAACTAAATAATAAATTATGCAAGAATTCCAAATATAGTTAAATAATGTCTTTTTCTTAATACATAATCATAATTTTTAACTAGATAACTGTTTTGTCTTCAAAAATATATATCGACCTTTAAGTGTTTGCTTTTTTATATTTCAAATAAAAAAAAATGCTTCCAGCATTCTTTCAATACACGAAAATTATTTTTGGCAGGTAAATAGAGTTCAGGTCCTCAGGTTGAATTGTATTATAAAACAGTGGTCTGAAAACTGGATGCAGGTGATGGTTTCAAAACTGCTGTACAGTTTTAGTTTTTTTTATATTTTAAAAAAGATTGAACAATTTTAGGTTATTTTAAAAATGTGGTGATAATTGGTTTTTGAAATATATGTGTACATACACATACACACACACTCACACACACATACATATATATATATATATATATATATATATATATATATATATATAAAGTTTACTTATAAGTAATGTCGTTTTTTGAAACTTTAAAAAAATATTTTATTTAAGAGTTAATACGGTTTTAATTTACAATATAATCTTCATCGTTATTGACAATCTTTGCCCATCTCTCTGACAAACTTTCTATTTCCTTTTTATAAAATAAGAATGATTTTAAAATAAAATATTCTTTGAGTGCAGTTTTGATAGTTGTTGTAGGAATTTTTTTTCCATGAAAAAATGTTCCATAGATCTTAAAAGATTGTAATCAGAAGAATACGGTGGGTGAGGAAGTACTTCTCAACCTAACTCTTTGATTTTTTTTTGGGTGATTCTGGCACTATGAGTTTTGAATTGTCATGCTGCAGAATAAAACCTTTTTGATTAATCATTTCAGTACGTTTTTGAATCAAAACCATGTTTATTCTATCAAGCTGAGCACAATAATATTCAGCACTTATGGTTTTATTAGGATTCAAAACCTCATAGTGAATAATTCCTGTAAAATCCCATCATACTGACAGAATACTTTTTTAGAGTGAAAACCTGGTTTTGGAGTGGGCAAAGGTGGTTATCCTGGTGTTAACCATTGTTTTTTCTTATGTGGATTGCTGTATAGAATCCACTTTTCATCTCCAGTAACAATTTGTTGAAGAAAAGGATCTCTGTCTAACCTGGAAAAAAGTGCACTGCAGATGGTTATAATGGATGGAATTTTATTTTCAACTGAAAGTTGATATGGTACTCACATTCCTTTTCTTTGCACTTTGTTTAGTTGTTTTAAACACCATTGTATTGTGGACCATGAAGTTTTAAGTTTTGTGGCAAATTCCTGAATGGTTGGTTTGAGATCAGCTTCAATTTCAGTCAACAACTGATCTGTATCAAACTCAACAGATCTTCCAGATTTTATACCGACAAAAAGATTGAAATTACCGTTCCTCAATTTTTGAAACCAACGATGATATGTTCTGCTATTCAAGACACCAGGATAAACAGCATTAATGGCATTTGTTATGCTTTCGAAACTCATAAAACATCAAATGTCTAATATGGAACTTATCCACACTTTGCTCTTCTATTTTTATAGAGTTTACTTAATTTTTTTCAAAATTTAGCAGTAAGCACACTAAATGTCAATATATTTGACTAGAATATAGGTTATGTTATATTAAGTTAACTTATTTTCAGTAGATGGCAATGTTTTTTAAATTTGAAGAAAATTACATTACTTATGATCCCATATACATATATAAATGTGTTTTGTAGGTTAGATAGAACTTTTGATAAAGATTTTATTTAAAGTCACGCTTAAAAATACACATATATATATAAAAGGGAATCCAAATGTGACGCCTAAATTTGTGTTTTATTAAAAAGAAACGTATATTAGATGATTAATAATTTTTTTTGTTCCATTATAATAAAACACAATTCTAGGCGTCACATTTGGATGACTCTCTCTCTCTCTCTCTCTTTCTCTATCTATCTATCTGTCTATTTATATATATATATATATATATATATATATATAAATAAATTTTATCTATAAAAATACGATTATTTTGATTTACTATTAAACACATGACTACTCAAACACACATATATGTGTATATCGATTTTCAGTGAGAGAAATAAAGCTAATAAAGTTTTTAATGGACTATTAAAATTTATACGTTTAACTTAATACGAGATTAAATCTTAGTTTTTTTTTTAATCCCATATTGAAATTAATTCGAATATAATCCCTGACCTAAGATAAAATGCATTATATAAAAATTGAAATGACTAGCCATTTTTTCAGGTAAAATTTCGATTTGTTTTCGGTAAATGTATTTTTAATTTTCATATTAATAAAAATTGTATTTAAATAATAGAAGAATTTATTTTATATTTTTCATAAATAGAATTTTTATGTTTCTCTTCACCGACCCCTTTTCAAATAAGGATAAGTACGTCTCTTTACTTTCGTTCTATTGTTTGATTACAAGTCTGTCCATATGTTCTCATCAAAGAATAATAAGTAGTCTGAATGTGGCGGTAAAGTCGACGATAATCGTTCTGCACGTCTTTTTTTCCATATACATATCTACTTAGATTCTGCGGCTTGACTAATGTCTTTATGTGAACGACTATCTATATGACATAAGGCAACGTACTTAGCAACTCGACGTACATTTAATTGTGCTTTTTATGTCACGAGATGACCTTGAATGTTTCGCATACTTGTCGTGCAATTGTGTTGCTTTTTTCGGAAAAAATCAACAAGAATTTATCGATTAATATATAACTCTGGACGTCGACAGTTGTTTCGTCTGATAAATGTGCTCGTTTATGGTTTTGTCGTATGATTCTAGTACTGAATAAATAATTCTGTACGAAATAATTGCCGATTATAAAAATTATAAAACACTGGCATTAACAAGATGTTGAAATATTACTGTGTGTGCGAGTGACACTCAAATAAGATTATCATCTAGAAGGTTAAATGAATTTATGGCGTATTGTTATATAGTAAACATTTTTTATGGATACATTTTATTTTCAGTGCGTAATGACTTAATAAAAATTAACAAACATCAAATAACAGTAATTTACTTCAAGTTTTTTTTCATTAACTTTTTTTTACATAGGTTTAAATCAGAAGAATATTTTTACAAACGTGTATTGTAAATATTATATCTTTTTTTCATTTTAACTAAAAAAAATAGAATTTATAAAACTTATCCCTTTAACTCTTCGAGGCACGGAATTTTAGAAAATAGAAAGACCCACGTTGCACAGAAATTTTATTTTTATAAAATTTAACAAAGTTGGTTTATTTTAATTAGTAAGAAAGTAAAATTACAAAAAAAAATGTAATTTAAGTTTTTAATTATAGGGTGGGATGTAAACAGCCCCTGTAACCTCTGTTCTTCAAGCTATTGTAATTTTTTGAGGTGGTATAAAAATATCCCACCGTGCATATTTAATTATCAAAAAGGTGAGGACACTTTTAACTCTGACATGCTTTAAAAAGTTAGAATATGATCTTTTACTTTTTGAATTAAATCTATATTTATTTTTTAATTAAGAATAATAAATTATTTTAAATCTGTATTTTCTAGATTATATAGTAATTTTCTTTTATTAAAATATTTCATTATTTATTTTTATGAATTATTTAAAAACGTTTTTGGAAAAAATATATATACACATACTATTATATATATATATATATATATATATATATATATATATATATATATTATATATAGTATTGTTTGATAAAAAAAAGTAAGAAAAACTAAATTGAAAAAAATAATTTAATTAATTAATTAATTAAATTAAATAATAAATAAATTTACCATACTTATCAAACGACCCTCGCATATATATATATATATATATATATATATATATATATACATTGGTGTGTAACATAATAGGTATAAAATTTTAATTTTGTAGTTAGTGAACATTTATGATTTTTTTTATTAAGGAATTTTATTAAAACTATTTATCAATAAGCATCTGGATATTCTTTTTTTAATGTGACCTTATTTATTGATTTGTTATTAAGAAGAATCTCCTAGAATGTGTCAGATTAAGTGTGAAATGCTGTACAATATAATAGGTACTTTTAGACTTTTTATTCATATCAATTTAGTGTTGTTAGTTGGATATGATTTGAAGAAAAAAAGTAATTTAGTAGATTCTTTTTTAAAAAAATATATAGATTGTGTATTTAAAGCATATAATTAATAAAATGGAACGTGGAAAAAATTGTACAGTAGCTCAACGAGATTTAATAAAAAAGTTAAGAAGCAAAGGTAAAACATTTGCTAGTATTGCAGAATTGTTAGGATGTTTCAAAAATATGATAACGAATGCATTAAAGTGTAGATAATTATCTGAAACTAGAGGAAGACTGCGGAAAACAAGAAAATTGGATAGAAAGATTGTTAAAATGGTTAAAACTGATAAATTTTCAATTTCAACAAATATAAAAAGTGAATTTGATCTAAATATAAATGCTAGTATAATTAAAAGACGTTTAATAGAAAATAATTTACGAGCAATGAAGCCGAGGAAGGTCCATTTATTATCACAGAAGAATATATAGAACAGATTAGAGTTTACAAGAAAATATCTTGAATGACTTGGAACAAAATGGAGCAATATTTTATAGACTGACGAAACCAAAATAAATTTATTTGAAAAATTGAAATTACTTTCATAAATATATTTTATTTTCGAAAAATAAACCATAACTGTTTATAAAAAAAAATTGTTAACAATTTATGACATTGGATAGAAGGATTGTTAAAATGGTTGTCTGATCCATTTTCAACTTCAATAAAAAAAGTGAATTTGATTTAAATATAAATGCTAGTACAATTAGAAGACTCCTAATGAATGAAATTACTTTCATAAATATACTTTATTTTCGAAAAATAAACCATAACTGTTGATAAAAAAATGGTTATGTTCCAAAAAAATGCATTCAAGTGTAGAAAATTACCTGAAACTAGAGGAAGACCACCAAAAAAAAAAAACAAGAAAAATAGATAGAAGGACAGTTAAAATGGTTGTCTGATCCATTTTCAATTTCAACAAATATAAAAAGTGAATTTGATTTAAATATAAATGCTAGTACAATTAGAAGACTTCTAATAGAAAATAATTTACGAGCAATGAAGCCGAGGAAGGTGCCTTTAATATCACAGAAGAATATAAAGAACAGATTGTAGTTTGCAAGAAAATATCTTAGAGTAATATTTCATGGACTGACGAAACCAAAATAAATTTGTGTCAGATTCAATTAATAAACTGGCCAGACGTTCAAAAAACATTGCTCTACATCCTAAGTACACCTTAAAAACAATAAAGCATGACGGTGGGAGTATAATGATTTAGGGCTTATTTTCATGGTTTGGATTTGAACCAATTCACTGGGTGAAAAACACAATAACTTATTAGAAAATGTAATGCTGTAACATGCAGAAAAAAATATCCCACTCATATGGACCTACAATCACTCCAAATATATGACCAAAGTAGGAAAAACATGGTTTGATCAAAATAAGATAATAATTTTACAATGGACCTTAATCCAATAGAAAATGTTGGTGCTGAGGTTAAAAGCAGGTTTGCAAAATTAAAATCGAAACCAAATAACAAAAATGAGTTGTTGGTAACTGTTAAAAAAGTCTGGGAAAATATCCCTATTGATAAATTGAGAAAATTAATAAAGTCTATGCAGCATTGATGCAGAAATGTCATTCAAAATAGAGGATATACAATTGATTATTAAATATACATCCCCAATTAACAAATATCAACAACAAACTTTTCTTAAAAAAATTATATTAATTTTAAAATTCTAATTTGGAAACGTATCTATTATTTTGCACAGCTACTAAAATAAACTGTTAAACAAGTCTGGGAAGATATCTTTATTGATAAATTGAGAAAATTAATAGAGTTTATAGAAATATCATTCAAAATAGAGAATATACACAATTGGTTATTAAATATACAATTAGTAAATATCAGTGACATTTTATTTTTTTAAAAATTATATTAAGTTTACAACCCTAATTTGGAAATGCATCTATTATTTTACACAACTATTAAAATAATTTTTATTTCCTTTTATATTGGATTTTTTGTGTGTTTTTTTATTAAGTAGTTATTTTTTAGTTTTTGTATACTTTATATATGTAAAATAAATTTATTTGGCCAATTTCAGTTTTTTAAATAACATTGAAAATAAGAAAATAGTTGTTCTTATTATTTTTCACACCAGTATATATATATATATATATATATATATATATATATATATAAGTGTATGTATGTGTGTTTATATTGTAATAGAGAAAATATAAAAAGTAGACTAACAAAAAAAAAATATAACAGACTCCAAACATAAAACAAACCTGTTTGTGTAATACAAAACTAGAAATCATTATTTTTTATTTGTATTTTTCTTATAACGTGACATTAAAATTTCCCATATATTCATTAATTAAAATTATAGTAAGGTACATAATATTGTTAATGCTGTATCAAACACAATACATAAAACAGTTAAAGCTGATATACGGTTTAATATTGCCATTCATGCTTAATAAAATATTGTTCTACAAACAAAATGATTGTACTATGCAATATACCGGTAATTAACCTCGTAAACTTAATCTATGACCTATTCATATACTTTTTTTCAAATCAATTATATATATATATATATATATATATATATATATATATATATATATATATATATATATATATATATATATATATATATATATAACTGTCTTGAAATAAATATTACATTTATCAACTGAGATAATGCATTGAAGTTGTTCTAATTTTTACGAATCGTAAAGGTGAATATTAATTCTTTTTAGAATTACCATTTATGTTATTTAATTTTGAACATACGTTGTGAAACATTGTTGAGTTGTATTAAGATGATTCATTAGTATTCTATTGTTCATTCAGTGTTTAGTTAAGTAAATATGTAGTCCATTAGATCGTCTATTTGTTTTGAAAATGGATTTGTATTAATAGACAATGAATGGTAGACAAAATTGTGGAATATATTAATGTAATATATAACAGTTAAAAACGAATTATGAATCAAAACAAAATAGATTTTTCAAATTACATTATTAAAATTAAAAAATAGCCATTAAATTGAATTTGTTTACAATATTTTTATTAAACGATTATTAATTTAACACAAATGAATTTTAACCTTAATATTGAAATTCATCAGTCGATATATTTATAATTAATAAGTGAACAAGTGATTATTAAACACTTTAAATTATTGTGGTGTTGGGGTTAAAGTGAGGTTATGTGTTAAATTAAATCAGCCACAGATGTAAAACAACAAACAACGATTATTAATTTTTGAATCTATTTCAAGAAATTCTCTTCTTGACAAACATTTCAGTGTAGACAGAAAATAATTCGACTGAGATGAAATGATATGTCGAAATCGTTTCGGTACAAGAATGTAGATTTGAGTTTGTATTTGATGTATCTACTTGTGTATCTCAAATTTGATAATTCTAGTTGTTATGGTGGTATTTACAAAGATGCGAAATTATTGTCGACACGTGGAGCTAAATCGCTCGGCTGACGTAGCTATTAAGTACACAATTTTGTTTGAATATTAATGCTACCAACCACCATTTATTTCAACACTGTTATTAACATACCACTCATTCCTTTCGAAAGAAATTCAGTGGAAATATTTTAGTGAAAGGTTTTTTCTATTCATGCAATATTTATATAATGAAACCAAATAATGTTGAACGTAGTTTTTTGGAATTTGATTTTTTTATTGTTGAAATCAAGTTTTTTTACTGATTTTCTGATGAATTGATCCTGAGTTTCTCTTGTTGTTCTTCTAATTTTCAAGTTTCTGATTGACCTGATAGCCATTATGTGTCATGTTTTTTATTTTGTGTCTTGTTATGATCTCTGTTTTATATTTTAACCTGAGAAAATATAAAATTCAGTAGAATTATTAAAATTCAGTGAAAATATTTTAGTAAAAAGTTTTTTTTTATTCATATAATATCTATATAATGAAATCAAGTAATGTTAAAATTAAATTTTGGAATTTGATTTTTTATTGTTAAAATCAGATTTAATTTTTTTTGCTGATTTTCTGATGAATTGGTCTCGAGTTTTTCTTCTTCTCATTTTCAACTTTTCTGGGTTGACTTGATAACCATTATGTGTCATGTTTTTTATTTAGTGTCTTGTTATGATTTCTCTGTTTTATATTTTAATCTGAGAAAATATAAAATTCAGTGGAATTATTAAAATTAAAAAAAGTATTAAAATTCAGTGGAAATATTTTAGTGAAAAGATTTTTTCTATTAATGTAATATCTATTTAATGAAATCAAGTAATGTTAAAATTATATTTTGGAATTTGATTTTTTATTATTAAAATCAGATTTATATATTTTTTTTTTTTGCTGATTTTCTGATTAATTTGTCTCGAATTTCTTCTTCTTCTCATTTTCAACTTTTCTGGGTTGACCTGATAACCATTATGTGACATGTGCTTTTTTTTGTGCCTTGTTATGATTTTTCTGTTTTATATTTTGACCTGAAAAAATATAAAATTCAGTGGAATTATTAAAATTAAAAAAAGTATTAAAATTCAGTGGAAATATTTTAGTGAAAAGATTTTTTCTATTCATGCAAAATCTATATAATGAAATCAAGTAATGTTGAAATAGTGTTTTGGAATTTGATTTTTTATTGTTAAAATCAGATTTTTTTTACTGATTTTCTGATCAATTGGTCGTGAGTTTCCCTTGTTTTTCTTCTTCTCATTTCCAACATTTCTAGCTTGACCCGATGACCGTTATGGTCTTCTTATGATTTCTCTATTTTATATTTTAACCTGAGAAAAATGTCAAAAAACCCTGGTATCTTTTATTAAGTTAATAATCCTCCTCACACACCCTCAGCTGGTATTTTCTCTTCGACTCGAGACGAATGAATTTTTTTGCTGATTTTCTGATAAATTGGTCCTGAGTTTCTCTTCTTCTCATTTTCAACTTTTCTGGATTGACTCAATAACCGTTGTGTCATGTTTTTTATTTAACGTTTTCTTATGATTTTTCTATTTTTTATTTTAACCTAGGAAAAATTTCAAAAAACTCAAGTATCTTTTATTTAATTAATTATCTTCCCTCCTCGGCCGGTATTTTCTCTTCGGCCCAGGAGGAATCTTTGTCTTTATATACAAAACACGATTTTTTAGAAGCAGTATGATTGCAGACAAACGTTTCTTCTTTTAAATTTTCCTACTCGGTTATTTATGGACAACACTCTTAGCTTTTCTAACTCATTTATTAATGGTTTTCATGGAAGTCCTCTTATAAAAAAATTCCTTGTTATTTTGTCCATAAAATCTGCAACCGTGTCAATATTTGCTTCCTCATGTAATTTATTTGTTCTGTATTTATATGGTCTTTTTATTGCTATCCTAAGAATTTTATTTTGTGTTTCTTGGAGCCTCTTCACCCCCGTATTTTGCGTATTCTTCCATATCAGGACAGCATATGTCATTATTGATCTTATTACTGTCTTGTACAACATTATCTTGCTTTATACATTTAATTCGTTCTTTCTAGCCATCAGGCTGTAAATTTGTAACAGTACAAGCACTTGCTTTTCTTATTCCACTTTGGATATGCTTCTTAAACGTGACTTACTTGTCCAGGTGGACACCCAGGTATTTGACTGTTTTTGCCATGATACTTTATCTATTTCAATATTACCTGGATTTGGTAAATCAGATTTAAAAATTCATGCAGATTTTATATATTAAGGTCTTCCAAATGTGACGTCTAGGTTTATGTTTGATTAAAAAGAAACAAAAAAAACTATACACATGTTTCTTTTTAATAAAACACAAATCTAGGCGTCACATTTGAATGACCCTATATATTTGTTATTCCATATTTTCGAAATACTTTTATTATTTAAATATAAATTTCGAAATAAAAATAATTCTAAAATTCCGACATTTCCATTTTATTTACTCGTCGAAAAATGTGTATTAAATTCGTAACGTCTGGGACCCTTGGGCTTTCTGTGATTTTAAAATCGAGCATAAATACTCATGACTCATGCTGGTAGGTTGGTTGGTGTATTCATCGAGTTTGAGAATTTTTCGTGACTTTCAGTGAGGTTGTATCACTTGATTGGCTAGTGGAGCTCTAGGGCATCGAGATCGAATGTATTCTCTTACTGACCTGACCAATGTATGGTTTGTTTTTATAATTTATTTTGATTCTGGATGGGCTTTATGAATAAATTTATCGAAGTTCAGCCGAACTTGAAGTTTAATTTAATTGTCTTGTTAATGAAAGTAAACCAGTTGTTTGCTTTTTTGATTTTATTTTATTAACATGGCATCTTTTTATCATACATATTTACAGAATGTTCCAATAAAATGTATACACATTAAAATGTGTATACATTTTTTTGTGACTCTCTGTATATGATTTGATTTTTTTATGTTTTATTAATTAATTTTTGTCATCATATATAATACAAGTAACCCTCCTATAACACGGTACATAGATTTCTAGAAAATACCTTGTTAAAACCGTGTTATATGAGACTAGAAGCCAGTACTTATTATTTTGTAATTATTTACTATTTTATAATTTTCTGATATATTTTTTACAATAAAAATCATGTTATCTAATGTTGTAGAATGGTTTTCGCAATTTTCTTAACGTGTTAGAATGAAATCGTGTTGTAAGAGGGTTACTTGTACTGTTATTTAATTACTTAGTATTTTTTTCATCATAAACCTTATTCTTTTCTTACTATATGATTGGCCCATTCCCATTTTAAACTTCTCATTTTTGCTATAAAGTTAGAAACTTTAAGTTGTTTTTTTTTATTCACTCGTTACTCTTTCCATCTCTATGTTTTATATATTTTTCTATGTTTCTTTGTGTTATCTAGAATTACTGAATTATTCTTGCATTTAAGACTTTTATTTTACTGCCATAATTGACAACAGGAAGGATTTATTGATGAACTACTTTATAAATATATATATATATATATATAGAGAGAGAGAGAGAGAAAAAGAAAGAGGACGTTTTTTAAGCGAGATAGAATTTTAAATTGAATTTCTATCAAAAGTTCTATCTAACCTAAAAAAACTTTCTATAATAATTCAATTCAAAGTTCTATCACCCTTAAAAAACATTCTATATATGTATATAGATAGATTGTTGTTAGTTCTCTCTCTCTCTCTCTATATATATAGAGAGAGAGAGAGGACGTTTTTTAAGCGAGATAGAATTTTAAATTGAATTCCTATCAAAAGTTCTATCTAACCTGAAAAAAACTTTTTATAAGAATTCAATTTAAAGTTCTATCACCCTTAAAAAAACATCCTATTTATGTATATAGGTAGATTGATGTTAGAGAAGTGCGTGCATTGGTTGTTGATCGAAATCCACAAATTTCGCAACGAGATTCTCTTCCTATCGTACTGATAATGATCATATACATAGTCGTAGAAAAAGAACGATTACTCATTCGTAGTCTTTTCGGAAATCGAAATAAAAAAAAAGTCTTGAACGCATTCCTCGATCGATGAACGTTAATCATCAGAACGAAAACATTACCTCTGTTGCCGGCGGGGACGCACGCATCACCGCCTGGCGGCCGACGGGACCATATCTTGCGGCGCGCGCGCGAACTACTGTCCATCGCGGCTGCTGCTGTCGAAGAAAATAGCAAAATGTATCGAACACACGCACATGTTCGAAACACGCGTCTGATTTACGGTCTCTGTTCATATATTCGGAATTCTTTTTATTGCCGTTTTTTTTTCTTTTGATGCATCTTATCGATTTCGTTATAAATCCGTTCGAATAATTACAGCATCTGGCGATGTAGAGTTGAAAAGTGAACGCAGGTACTAGAATGAAGATAAATAGTTCGGTTGTTCAGTTTGTAACAAAATGGACTCAAGAAAACTGTTAATAAAAATCTATTGATTTAAAATTAAAATAGGGTATGTGTACTTATGTATGCATGCCAGAAGTGAAACTTCTTTTCAGTAAATGGTCAAGCGTATGCCTAAAACTCGTAAATGAACTAATTTGTCAGGATAAAACAAGTAACAAAATAGTAGTAGGGAGAGAGGCGATAAATACACGGGATAAAAATTTAAGTAGAAAATGATCAATTTTTTAAATAAATTAATTTTTACAATTATTTCATATTAAATAAGATTAATATTTATTTTCAAATTAAAACTTTTATAAAATTATGAATTATGAAAATTTATTTGTTTTCGTTTGAAATTTCTTCGATTTCCATTACTTCCTCCGGTGGTGACTGAGTAGGTATAAGCGATACAATTGGTTTTTGATAAGTAAAATTTTTGCGCAATAGACTTTACCATTTTAAAGCCTGTAAAAAACATTTTTTTTAATTACTATTATATTACTATTGTATAATATATAATATACAATTAGATAAATGTTTTAAAAATAAAACAATTAAAGGAAATACTCACAAATAATATATAACTGCAATAAATAGCATTTATTTAGATACTATTTATAGATAATTGATAATTTCCTAAAACCACATAAAATTCAATAAATCTTCAAAATGACACCTGAGAACAAAGAATTCATAATAATTTTAATATAAAATTTTTTGATAGCAGTGTAGAATAATTTAATCATAATTATAAATAAAATTATTGTTAGAAATTGTTACAAATAAAACAACAGATAACCTCAAAACTGTATAGGTTTCGATAATTTTTAAATACCACGTGTTTTTAATAGTATTTCTTTTATTTGATAAATAGATTAAATGTATATACATAATGCTATAAAATACTATATCTATATATTGGTATACATGTCTATAACCTCAATTTCACGTTGATTTGATACATTTTTAAATACCACGTGGATGTAATGTAGTCTTATTTGTATGATTATTTAGCTTAATATTATAACAAGAGATTATATAAATTAATATACTTATCAAAAATATCAATGTTATTACACTGAATAACACTCTTATTTAAACATAATTCACAGACTAATTGTAAATAATAATTACTAACAACATACTGCCTGCTCAATCATATTAAACCGACGCGCATGCGTGGTGGGCCTCACTACCTTTCTCCTCTCTCAATCCACTAAGCATATTATGCAAATTCAAATATTTTTTTTTGATCTAAAGTATACATATACATAAATTTTACAGTAAATGAGATAATGAGTCGATGTGATGTGTTATCTGTTAAGATATTTTACCAGTATGCAGTGAAAGCAGGTATTTGTGTTTTGATGTTTGGGGTGTTTAGGAATGTGAGACCATGGGAAAATTGTCAAAAAACCTTAGAGTTCCGCTATATAGCTCGCTGTATACGTGGCTTCCGTTTCATGTAAAAATTTTACCCCAACGCCGCTAAAGAAGTTTCATTTCAAAAGTGTACAAAAAATGTCATTTTAATTTATCTGTCAAAAAGACGGATTTTAGTAAAAATACGTATACAGTCAATGCCTGTAAATCTAGCGTTAATTTGAAGCTGGTTCATTTCGATCTGTGCAGCCCCATGGAAACGACATAAATTGGGGGGGTCGAGATATTTCTTGAATTTGAAAATGTTTGCAACAAAAACAGGTGAACAAAGAATACCGACAGATCGTTGTAAAATGTCAAAAATTCGACGAGAAATTGATAACTTTGAAACACTAAGATCTTCATCAAGTTCAAGGAATGGTTCATTAATTTAAATTGAAAAAAATATGACATGTCTATTAAATTATATATTAAAGCAGTTTCTACACCTTTTGACATATTATGAAATGTCTACACTCTATGAAATATTGTAGCTTGTTCGACCCCATGGAGACGACATCAATTGGGGGCTGAAGATATTTTTTGACTTTCATAGATGATTAGTCGAAAGACTGTTGTTATTTTTTTGAAGAAGAAAAAACAAGTGTTAGAAACTTTCGTTGATTTAAAATTTTAGTTGAAAATCAACGAAAGTTTCTAAGACTTGTTTTTTCTCCCTAACAGTAACAAATAATGTGAAAAATTGCGTTGAAGTTGAGATAATCTACGTATTAATGCAACTGATATTTTTTAATTAAAAAATAATTATATATAAATAAGTACCATACATCAACTGAATTCATATATCTTTGTCAAACAGTTTTTTTCTTGAAAAGTAAAAAAAAACTTGTAATTATAAAAAAAATATTTTTTTAAATGTTTTTTTGTAACCTATCTGTCAAATAATATAGATAGTTTATATCCAAACGAAATAAATCACTTTTAATTAGCGTTTTGAAGTTATTGGGTGGCTATTGACAAATCTAAAAAAGTATCTAAACGAAACTGTAATTTCATGGACTATTGATTTAGACTTTTTAGAGTAATCTTGGAATTCTGTAAATTATTTGTTCCGATGAACGGGTTTTTCTTCCTTATGGCGCTTAACCTGTAGTCGAGACATCGATTCGTTAGATTGTTTTATTTAGAAAGACTTTTAATTAATGTCTCGTATTTTTGCTTATTTTTTAAAACATTGATTGAAGACTCGATGTCTGTTTTATATCATTGTCTAATATCGTTTTTTGAATATTACTTTGATATAATTGTTATTAAAAATTATTATTTTTATCCATCAGTTTTTTTTAAAAAAAATAATTTAAATTTTAAATTACCAGAGTTGAAAAAATATGTATTATATTTTTTTATCCAAATGTGACGCCTAGATTTGTGTTTTATTAAAAAACATATGTATAGTTTCTTTTTAATAAAACACAAATCTAAGTGTCACATTTGAATGATCCTATATATGTATATTAAAATAATATAAATTTGCTAAAGATAATAGATAAGTGCATTTATATTAAACATTATAGAATATTTACTATTTTTAATTAAAAGTATTGTAAATGAAATGTTTAGAATATTTTTTTATTATTTCAATTATTTTCAAGAGAATTGAAAAACAAATACTGGACTTTATGATTTTTATTATTATTTTATAATTGAATTTGGTATGTAGTAATAATTTAAATTTTAAATCACCAGAGTTGGAAAAAATATGTATTATATAGGGTCATCCAAATGTGATGCCTAGATTTGTGTTTTATCAAAAATAATTCAAAGAAACTATACACATGTTTCCCTATACATTACTCTATACATGTTATTTTTTTTAATAAAACACAAATCTAGGCGTTACATTTGGATAATTGTATATTTTTTTTTAAATGAGAATTTTTATTTTCTCTATATATTATGTAGTGTATAAAGAAAATTTGTCTATTATATTTTATATATTTTTAATAAGTGTATATTTTATGTGCAATGTATTAATTTATTTTTCTTTTCTTACAGGTAAACATCATGTTTTATATCATTTACTTGTCATGGTTCGTTTAAGTGAGTAAGATTTTTAAATATTATTATTTTATGTTATTATTAGTAGAGAATAACAATATGGTCAAATTATACTTATTAATATATAATATATATAATTTCTTATAAAAATTAATACAATATTAAATTTTAATTCTATGGATAAAGAATTCAAAAATAAACTATGGATTTAGTATAAGTAATTATTTTTTTCTGAAAAAAATAATTATCTTTTTTATATGTATTAAATTCCCTTTTTTATTGAGCTTGACAATGTTTATTTTTAAAAATTTTAATTAAATAATATTCTTTTGAAAATTCAAATTTTGCCTTTACTATTTTTTCCATTTTATAAATACAAATCAATTTTTTACCTTTTTACAAAACTAAAATTTTTGCAAACTTAAAATACTTTTTAAATGCTCAATTTCATCTATTACTATTTTTTTTTCTTTTATAGATTGAAATTAAAATGATATTTCAATTTTTATTTGTATCATTTTTTGAAACTTGTCTTAGAATTAGATTTTTCTAATCTTGTTTCATATACAATATTCAAGAAAAACTGTATTAATAAAATTTACAGATTTTATAAATAAGATATCTTTTAAAAAAATATTTAAGTAGTATTATATTAAGATATTTTAAGATTTAAAAGGAACTATAATGTTTTTAAATAAAAATAAGTAACTTTTTAATTTTTATATTTTTTGTACTGTATTCATGCTGATCACAGTATTTATTTTTTTTCGTACGACCGGTTTTCGATGTTTCTGTCATTTTTACTTACTATTAAGTTGTTTTCTTTGTGATTATTTGACAATTCTGTTAAGTTCATTTTTATTATTAAAAACAGTGAATTTAATGAATTTTAATTTCATATGTTTCTAATCAAATTCATTAAAATATGTAAAATTAATTTATTATATTTGTTCTTAAAGTGATTAAAATATTTTACATTCATATTTGTTCAGTTTGAATTCATTAAATGTTAGTAAAATTATTTTTAGAATAATAGTTTGATTTTTCAAATAATAAATAATGTATTTTTATTCTTAAATAAATCAAGAAAATGTCAATAAATGCACCAAAAACAATTATTATTTTTTTGAAAAAATAGTAATAACTATGATAGTGTTTGAGTAGATTAAAAATTTTGTTAAGATTCTAGTATTATTATCAAGATATGAGTAGATAATTTTTTCTAATTCTCTATTTATGTAAAATTTTAATTGATATAAGGATTTCTAATATTAGCTTCAGAAGATTAAATGGAAATAAACTAAAGTATTTATTTAATTAGTTTTTTAAAAAAAGTATTTTCTATGGCATTAATGATGGAACACAATTTCACTCATATGACCACCAAGACTTCTCTTGACATAGTGCATTCGTTTAGTCCAATTTTAGTCACTCTTTCACATAATTGTGGTCAAATTTCATGAATTACACGTTTATTTTTAATGTTATATATATATATATATATATATATATATTTATATATATATATATATATATATATATATATATATAGAGAGAGAGAGAGAGAGAGAGAGAGAGTGTGAGTGTTTGACAATAAGCGCTTCAGAATTTAAAATTGAAATAAAATAAAAAGTATTTAATTAATTAAAATTTATTTTTTTTATTTTTAAGCATATTTTGTGAGATTAATGATGGAATACAATTTCGCTTATGTGACTTACATAGTTCATTCGGTTAGTCCAATATTAGTCACTCTTTCACATAATTGTAGTCCAATTTCATGAGTTATACCTTCAGTATTTATTTTTAATGCTTCTGTTGTTTGTGGTTTACCAGTATAATCCAATGATTTCACATAACCTCACAAAAAATAATCCAATGGAGTTAGATCACATGATCTTGGTGGCCAGTTGATGAGTCCATTTCGTAAAATATTGGACTCATTAAACTTTTGTTTCAATAAGTCTTTTATTTTTGTAGATATATGGCATGTAGCACCGTCCTGTTGAAACCACATATCGTGCAAACCATTTTCAATCACTTCTGGGAAAAAAATCATTAATCATGGTTTAATAATCCACTTCATTTACTGTAACATGATCTCCAGCTTCGTTTTGTAATTTTCACTAATAGAAACAATATTGGTATCATTTCTTAGTCTTAAAGGTACTGATGTATCATATAGAGTAAAATTGTTTTAAAATTTTGCAACAATTCGATAAATGACACATTCATTTGGATGATTGTGTTGACCGTAAGTTTCACGAAGGTCACGATAAATTTTACGATCCAAACATTGGGTTTTAAAAAAAAAATTATAATGTCTAAGCGTTGTTGAAGTGTTGAATTATCCATGAAAAGTTGAAATGTCAAAATGAGGTTAAAAACAATTCAAACATGGCTGTCAACAGCTGTTAAAATTCTGATATTCTTATTGAAAAACTTTATATTTTCAGTTATTGCTACATAATTATATGTAATTGTGTTTTTAGAAAAAATTGCTATAATTTTTTAAAAAGTTAACCATTATCAGTCATATGTCACCTCTGACGTGACATTATAACTTTGCTCTATCAGTCGTATGTCACGTGCGAGGTGACAAGACTGAACAAGTAACAACGTCCTCATTGCTGAATGTACACACTGTATATTTTTACAGTTTAATTCTTACTCGATAGCAGACAACACGTTCTGTCATATTTCAGCAATTATTTTACTTATATTATAATATTTTATTTCTCCAAAAATGAATAAAGAAAACTATAGCAATATGGAAAGTAACAGTGATAGTTGTAGTGAAATATGTAAAAATTTTGAATATTCGGCAATTGATTTTAATTCTTGTGATGAAGGAGACAGTGATACAAGTGTTATATTTCAGTCAAGGAAAAAAAATTGATCCCTATTCAATATTTAAGTGAAGAGGAAAGCGAAGTGGAAAGAGAAATTGTTCCTGATTGTGATGAAGATTGGATTGAAATCAACAGTGATGATTAAGACAATTTAACTTCAAGTATTCTTTTTACAAATATAGGACGACAAATCTTCGGAAATGTTCAGAAGCCTATAAATTATTTTTAAAAAAATTATACGGACGTATTTATAACAGAAATTTTAACGCAAACTAATTTATATGCCAATGAGGAAATTAAAAAAAAAAACTTAACAACCAGGTCAATTTGGCACTATTGGAAAGATATTTCATATGATGAAATAAGTGCTTTTTTCGGGGTTGTTTTGTGAAAGACTAGTGAAAGACTACTATATACTTCTGCGAAACTTGTAACAGAAAACTATTCCTTCGTGTAGGAAAATGTTTCAAAAAATACCACACATTGAAAAAATATAAATAACATTTAAGCTTGTAGATTACACGTTTAATAAAATGTAAACATTTAAAGTGTAAATATAAATATTTTTATGCACAAAATCTTTTTATATTAAGTAACCTTAGTTACTCTTCTCTTACAATAAGCACTTAAATATATCTTCGACCCAGCAGAAAGTTAAGTACAAAATGCTAACGTCCTATAAGGGTTAATATAGTAGAGCTGTTTTTTTAAAAAATATTTTTTAATGTCAATTCTTTTCTAATTTTATCAAATTTATTAATAATATAGGATTATCCAAATGTGACGCCTATATTTGTGTTTTATTAAAAAGAAACATTTGTATAGGGAAACAAGTGTATAGTTTCTTTCGTTTCTTTTTAATAAAACTTACTTGAAAATAATTTTCAGTTCACAAGTAAAAACCTTTTTTATATAATAAAACATAATAGCTAACATTTGATATTATCTTGTCTGTATGTAAAAGGAAACACTGTTTTGTAGTAAGAAATTAATTTTAGAAAATAGTCATTAGCAAACACAATTTTATAAAGAAACATTTTTTTCCAAATCGAAATAAAAGAACAATAATATCTTTTCCTTGTTCAATGTTCCAAGTATATTTTAATATAAGACGATTGTAATATATTATCAGGGAATATTGTTCTTTTATTGTTTTTAATAATATGTTCGTTTCAAGCAGACATTATTGTTAACATTTTCATAACTTCAAAGATTCTGACTGGGACGTTTATAATATTTCTCAATGTCATTTATTTCTATCATCACAATCTAAATTCTTGTATTGTACATTGTTATATTGACACAATATATATATATATATATATATATATATATATATATATATATATATATATGTATATATGTGTGTACACAAATAAATGTATACCAGTTCCCTTGTGTTTCCACACCGTGTCGCTTCAATCTGCCCGCGCACCTTTTTTACGTTCGGTGCAAGCACCTTCCTTATCGCAATGACAGAATGGATGTTGTCAAATTCAATTATGTTTCTTTTTCGAACAAATTTATTCGCGTAATATAAATATTTCTTTCTATATCTGTGTGCGTGTATATGTATATTATATACATATATACGAATACATATAATGTACCTGTTAATCTGTCTTATTCCTTATCGACATTTGGCATGTTATATAGACATTAGTGAAATAAATAATAGGCTCGTTCTTTTCCAATACATACCATTCATATATAGAGAGTGGTTTCAAAGTATTACTATTATTCGTCTTTATAATAGGTCGTATAATATGAAATGTCAGATTATTCAAAAGAAATAAAAATTGATTTTTCTAATTTAAATAATTTTATTAATCAAAATAAGCACCATTAGCTTGTATACACTTCAACGCGTTTTGAACAAAAAATCTTCTTTTAAAAAAGTCATAGCTTTTAGAAGACACAAATTTTGTAAAGGTCCTTTCGATCTCGTGCATATTAAGAAAGGTCTTTTTTCGTAGGTAGTATTCCAAACAGCAAAAGATCTAGCGAGTATGGAGGATGCGATAGGATCTCGTAGCCTTTTGCAAGTTTATTTGAGCTACAATACATGGGATGAGATGGGTTCATATCTATCGGTTAATGTAGGGTCCATTTGGACAAGTTTACTATGTATTTGTTCAATTTCGTGAAAATATGACTGAGCAGTTGTTATATATCCAGGTCTTAAGAATCAATAATGAATGATACCCCTTGTAGTCCACCATACTGTCACCATAATCTTTTGGCCATTTAGAGATGACTTCGGTGTGTATGTCCTGATGTTCAACACTATTAACCCACAACTCCGATCGTTTTCTGTTGTTATAGCTGATTCATTATTCATCTCAGGTTACAATTGTTCCCAAAAAGGGTGTTCTATTGTTATTTATGTTTTTATAGCATTATTTTTTTATATTTTATTGTTCTGTGTGGAGTTGCCTTACTATTTTGGCATTTAACCTGTTAACTGTGGAATTTAATTTTAAAAATCTCTCGTGGGGTGCGTAATTAAAATCAAGCAATGGCGAGTTTAAACGTCAAACGGAGATCAAATGCACCTTTTATTTATTTTAATAAAAAAACTAAAGCAAAATCAAGAAAGATTAGATGTTTATTTGAAAAAATAAATAATTCATTTTTTTAAAAATATTATTATGAAAAAATTTATAATTGTCAAAAAATATTAAATTTTATTAACAACAAAAATAACAAATACATAAAAAATCAGTCTGTCGTTTCAGTGTGGTATTTTTCAAAACAAGATACCATACAAAGTGACACCTCACAAGTTGAGCACCAATATCGTGATTTATTACGAATTCCATTTTTTGAACACACGGCATATCTTTGTATTTGATTTGTTTTTATGATGTAAGTGGTATAAATTTTGAAAATGTTTTCCGATGAGACGTGTAGGCTTGGTAGTTGTAGTTTGTCGATAACTTTCGTAGTATCCGTTTGTGGAATTGCATATTCCTCAATATTTTCTTTAACACATTCGAGTAAAGAATTTATTCAACCTAATTTTCCAAGTTTTCCAGAACGTGTTGTCTGCTATATAATAAGAATTAAACTGTAAAAATATACAGTATGTACATTCAGCAATAAGGATGTTGTTACTTGTTCAACTTTGTCACCTCGCACGTGACATACGACTGATAGATCAAAGTTGTAATGTCACGTCATAGGTGACATACGACCGATAAGGGTTAATAATTATGTATTGTGGATATATGATAGTATGATCATTCGAACTGAGTAATTATTGAACAATTTTATAAAATCTTGTGATGTTTAAAATGTTCCATTCGTTAAGAAGATATAAAATTCTTTATTTTGGCAAATTTGACTAAACGTTTTCCACGACCGATACTAAGATTTCTAATCTACCGAAATCCCTTGTAGATCAATTTCGATATGCATAATATAAAAACAGTTATACGAAACTTTTAATATCTTTCATAAAAAATAAATTCAACAAAAACATAAAAAGAAATTTACTACACCTACAATAGTTTCATGTGTATATTTAAGCAAATCTGCATTTTTTAAATATAAAAAATTATCACAGTATGTTATCTGTTATGTTTTGGATTGTATAAAAAGTATCAAACAAGTAAACAAGTACTTTTTTTATATTTAATATTAATATGACGACTCTTAAGAATAGATTAGATTTATGTGATGATAGTTTAATAACTGTATTTTATTTTACAATGAAAAAAGATATTTCTGTACATTTTTTGTTGAAGGATTGTTTTATAATAATGTTTAGATGTGTATGTAACTGACTAATCTGTTAAGAATTCGAATCCTGTTTTACGGTGTATTTTATTTTATATTTAGGACTGTCTCTTTAATAAAAATGATTAATGAGGTACAACTTGACAGTAATATATAACTTATTTAAAATATTTTCAAGTTATTTCTTAAACATAAAAATACTAATAAATTTGGTTTTTTTCTTTGTTAAGAAATGTATTAAAATATAACTTACTTTTACTATTATTAACACTATTTCTACCAAAAGGTGTCTTTTGACACCTTTGAATTTGGATGCAGATAACTGTGATAATAATTATTAAAAAAATAATATCTTTAAATTTTTGTTTAATTAATTTCAATTTATCTGATTGGGAATAACTGTTTGTAGCTGGCTTATAACAGTTTTGACTATTTTCAATAAAAGTGTCCCAAATTCTTGATACCAAAGCAAATTTATCCTCTCTCAAACGTTGACTTCGCTCGTTTTTTTGACCAAAACACAAAAATCTTAAAATTTCTATGAAACATTTTCGGCTCATGATATTCGAAAAAAATGAAGGACTCCATTTCTTATTCTGTAAAAACGAACTGTTGACATTTTTTTGCTTATATGCGCCGCGTACATATAAAAGTGTTATAAATAACTTCAATGTAGCAGTCTGACTACCAAAATGCCTCTCATTTGTAACTTTTAATTCCTAATTCTCTTACTGGTGAGTTCTTCTTTTGAAGAGTGCAGCACATGGTGAGCGTGGTCTCACATAGTGTTTTGTGTATGTCGATAATTCCATTTTCAATCCAGTTATAAGGCTGAAAAAATTCTAACCTTAATTATTCAAGTAAGTAGATACTTTAACTTTAGTACACTTTTGATTTTCTAAACTTCTTATCACTTATTTTGTATTTTAAAAGTTTGTGACTTCTAAGTCACAATGGGACATAATGTATATTTTACACAGGTTTTTATGATATAGTTGAGAGTTACCTTTGTATATAAATTTATAGATTTACTCACCCTTAAAATAGATCCACAGTAGTTCTATGGCAAAAAGTCAAGATTGACTAAAATTATAAACATTAGTGGCTATCAGTCAGAAGATTCTCTGGTGAGTGCTGATTCTGATGAGGAGCAACCAAGTTTATTTAATAGACGTCGGACAAATGTTATTGAAAATGAGAGTGAGGAGGAAGAACCTGAACATCAGAGTCTACTGGAGGAAGAAGAATCTTCATTGCCACAAAAAATAACATGGAAATTGGTATCGAGTACAAGAAGTCTTGCCATATCTCCATGGAAAGATAAACTACCTGATGGCTCTGAAGAACCCAAATCTCCTATTCACTATTTCAGGAATTTACTTAGTAGGAACATATTGGAGGACATCGTTCACCAATCAAATTTATATTCTGTGCAATAAGACCCTTCAAAGCTCTTAAATTTAATATCAGTTGAAATGGAACAATTTTTAGGTTGTTGTTTTTATATGCCTATTTATGGGCTCTCTAAATCTGTTATGTACTGGCAATCAGAGACAAGAATTTCATCTGTTGCTGATATAATGAGTAGGAATCGGTGAGAAAAGATTAAGTCCAAAATGCACTTTAGCAATAATGCTGATTCAGATACAACAGATAAATTACACAAAATAAGACCTTTTCTTGACAAATAGTTCGAAAAAGGGGCCGTTGTAAGAATCCTGGATGTGAATGTGTTCCAAAAATAAAATGCTCAAAATGTCATGTATATTTGTGCTTAAATCCTAATGTAAATTGTTTCATGGAATTCCATACCACATAAACAGATTTTCATACTCTAATGTAAGAGTGTTTCTTTATCACCCATTGTAACTTCTGAGTCACAGTGCCTATTTTTGCAAATAAATGTTTAAACATTAGAAAAAATAGTTAATTTTTATGTAAAAGTGAATGGATGTCTATATTACATTTTATATGTTTTTTTGCAAAAGAAACAAAATAATTGGGTTATAGAGGGTTAAGAAATATATTAAAAGATAACTTATTATTATTAATACAGAAAGATTTTGTATTATTTCAAATATTAGAGTGATTTGGAAAAAAATCCCATGAGATTTCTGTTTGTGGAATTGCATATTGCTCAACAATTTGTTCAACACATTTGAGCAAAAAATTTAATGTACTTAATTTTCTATTATTTTTTTTATATATAATAATTCAAGCAGATGTCTGTAAGATGGTGAAATATTTTACAGGAATGAAAATATTTTCAAATAATTTCTTAAACATAAAAATACTAATAAATCTGTTTTTTCTTTGTTAAAAAATATATTAAAATATAACTTACTTTTATTATTATTAATAATACAGAACTATTTTATATTTGAGTGATGAAAAAATTGAAAAATGTTCAGTTTAGATTTTTATTCATATTAAAAAATATTTTTTTAATATGTATGTTATATTTAAAATCAATAATTGGTACATATATAATTTTAAACGAATAAAATGACAGATTAACAGACTCAACAAGAATTTTGAAAATATATTTGTTTGCCTATAAAATTGAATTCTTTCAATCTCATCAAAAAACTAAATATATTTGTTCATACATGTATAATTTATTGCATTGTATTCATATTATGCCTGAGTTTATCAAGTTCAATTTGACCCATGAATTTTCGATACGCCATCACATTTTTAAACACGGTCTATAGAAAATCATGGTAGAATTGCGCTGTAATGTTTGTGCTCTGAATGCCATAATGTATTTTATCACTTCTGTACCTATATATACAGTACAACCGAAAGGTTAGATGGATTCAGATAAACAGTACTCTAGGTCACCGACAGGAGTTCACGCCTATTTTAGTATAGTTTTTCAGAATAGAATAACGAGGAACTTGTACTCGGTAATAATATTGTTGATGTGAGGAATTTCTGTAATTTATAAGTACGCATGTTTGTTTTATTTCGTGAAAGTCTCTATTAAATTCGAAGGTCAGTGATATTTAAAAAAAAATCGATAACACATGATTTCACAACATTGTTTTCTTAATTATCTCTAAACTGATTGAATTTTTCTAATTATAGATTTTGAAAAAAAGTTATGATTTTTTATACTTTGAATAAAATTGTTCATATATCTCAATTTATTAAACTTATTTCGAATGATTCAACGTAAAAAAGAAAGAAAATAATCTACTATGTAAAACACTACATCAGAAAGTTTTTATTAATATTTAATGGAATAGTAAGTTAATTAAAAAAAGTCACTATAAAGATTTTAATTTAACCACAAATGTGATACGTATCTGTATAATTCAACTCTCTTGAGAAAAAAATTACATTTTTTTCTTTTAATAAATGTCTCATTAATTTTGATAAATGGAATTTTTAAGTCTAATATTCTAATTACTACATTTTAAATCAAAAAACCATTATAAAAATTTAATTATATTAAAAAACAGTATGCGTAATGTTTATATATATATATATATATATATATATATATATATATATATATATATATATATATTTGTGTGTGTGTTGACTGCGTAACTAGTCTATACGATCTATATCCATAATAATACCATTGAAAGATCAAAGATAAGATGTTTTTGTCTATTGGAAGTTGTTTGAATTACTTGTCGCCTATATTTTACGTTACTTCCAAATTTATTCAAAATAGGTCGATGACTGATACAGATAAAATTAATTTGATTATATATATTTTATTATAACATATCTGTATGAATTAACTTTACAGTTCTTAAAATGAAATATTTTATCTTTGAAAATTATTTTTTTCAAACGTACAAATATTTAATGTTTGGTATTTTTTTTTATAATATATACACCCGTCCCTCAATTTACGCGGGACTTTTTTTACGCGACAAATTATACCTCTATTTACGCGGCACTTTTTATACGCGGTCAGATAGATTTCATGTTATATAATTTTTCATGGAATTTATTATATACCAAAGTGACGCAAATTCTTACTTGAATATATAAAAGCACGATATAAATATATAAAAGGTTGATTGTTTTGAATTACAGTAGCGATAGTGACACCAAATAAAATTTATCTACTCTTGTTTTCTAAAACGTCATTATTTTTTAGTTAAGCTATGTGAAATAAATATGTGTTTCTACAACTTTACTAGCTTTTATTTCCAATATTTTTTCTATTGTACCGAAAGACTCAATTTACGCGGTTTTCATTCGCGTAAAACAAATCCACGTGGAACGGATACTCCGCGTAAATTGAGGGACAGGTGTATATATATATATATATATATATATATATTTAAAATTTAAATTATTATATATTAAATAATAACATTTTTAAAAAAAAAATATTTAATTTCTTGTATTCTTTTTTAAATTTGCGATTAATAGTTTTTTCTCAAACAAAATTAAAACATCATAAAAATAAGTTATTAAATTTTTGAAAACTTTTACAAAGTTGGTAGTCAATATGTTAACATTATTAATTTTTTATCTTTTTTATTTTATATACCTTTTTTAATTACTTAAATTTAATTATTATTATTTTATATTTCATTTTACTTCATAGAAAAATGGCAGTATATTTTGATAAAGTTATAAATAATTTTATATATATATATATATATATATATATATAAATATATAAATATATATTACTAATGATAATTTCAATTTTAAAATTAATAAAATTTAATTGAGTACGTAAATTTCTGTCCTTACGGTTTTTAAACTATCTTAGAATATCTTCAATACAGAAAATGTCACCTGTACATTTTTTTATTTTTTAGACAACATTTATATAACTGTACTAAAATATTTGATGTACGGTTTTGTTGAAAGATTTTAAAACGAAAATTAATATTAAAGTTTAATTTAATTTCTTAACATTTGAATTTCCGAATACACTGGAATTGAGAATTGAAATAAATTCAATTTTGTTAATATTACATATTTCAAATTGAAGTCTGTATATAAAGATTATTTTTTTAGGTTAGGTAGAACTTTAGATAGAGATAGCTGTCAAGTCAGTTGTCAGTTTTCGCGCTATAAGTGATATTTAGATTCAGTATATTTTGGCAAATCACTATTGAACGTTTTACACTTGAGTAATGTTTCCAAATTGTAGGAATTTATTTTAAAAATCAGTATTCAATTCGCTAAACTTTTAGAACAAAATTTTGTTCAATGATGAAGCTTATTTTTGGAATAACGGGTACGTTAATAAGCCAAATTGCCGCATTTGGAGTAAGACCAATCCTGAAGTGGTTCATGAGAGCCCGTTATATCCAGAAAAATGAGGTTTGCACGTTGGTAGCATCATCGGACTTTATTTATTTCAAAATGAAGCCGAAGAGCGCGTTACCGTCATTGATGTACGTTACAGAACGGTGATAAATATTTTTTTTTTTGAAATTTGCATGATATCGATCTGGAAGAGATGTGGTTTTAGCAAGATGTTGCCACATGCCATAATTCGATCGATGCAATCAAGTTATTAACCCTTATTGGACGTTAGCATTTTGTACTTAACTTTCTGCTAGGTCGGAGATATATTTGAGTGCTTATTGTAAGAGAAGAGTAACTAAGTTACTTGATATAAAAAAAATATTTTGTGCATAAAAATATTTATATTTACACTTTAAATGTCTTCGTCATCACTGTCGATTTCAATCCAATCTTCATCACAATCAGGAACAATTTCTCTTTCCACTTTGCTTTCCTCTTCACTTGAATATTAAATAGGGATCAATTTTTTTCCATGACTGAAATATAACACTTGTATCACTGTCTCCTTCATCACAAGAATTAAAATCACTTGCCGAATATTTAAAATTTTTAGATATTTCAATACAACTATCAATGTTAGTTTCCATATTGCTATAGTTTTCTTTATTCATTTTTGGAGGAATAAAATATTATAATATAAATAAAATAATTGCTGAAATATGACAGAACATGTTGTCTCCTATCGAGTAAGAATTAAATTATAAAAACATACAGTGTGTACATTCAACAATGAGGACGTTGTTATTTGTTCAGTCTTGTCACCTCGCACGTGTCATACGACTGATAGAGCAAAGTTGTAATGTCACGTCAGAGGTGACATACGACCGATAAGGGTTAAAACGAAAATTTGCGATAACGTTATCTCCAGAAATAAACCCGTGAATTGGCTTCCATGATCGTGTGATTTGACACCTCTGGATTATTTTTTTTGGCGATAAGTGAAGTCTCTGGTTTATACTGATAACCAGCAACAATTGAGGTATTGGAACTCAACATAACTCGCGTTATTTAAAGTAACCAGAAATTTGAATGACAATTCGATATGTTAGAGGTAGCCATAGTGCACATTTGCCCAAAATTATTTTTGAGTATTAATGCTGTAAAATGGTCTTTCAAACAATACCAAATAAGTATGTCTTTTATTTAAATTTAAAGTTCTATCACTCTTAAAAAAATCTGCTTTATAAGAATTTTGTAAAATCTGTACTGCAAACGATTTTTATCTGAAAAAAAATGTTTAATAAAATAATATTTATAACACTTTGAAATATTTTATTTGAGTAATTTTTATTGAATAAATTTAAAGATCTAATTTATTAAATTATATAACACAGCGTAGATAATTGTATTTTAATTTGTTAGTAATTTTTTTGTCTAAAACTGACTTTTATTTTCAGTTATAAAACATGTTTCTAGTTGTTTTTTAAAAGTATGTTAATTAAATAGATTTATGTTATTATCATCTTGTTAAAAGTATTTTGAAAAAATCCGAATAAAATAAAAATAGTAAAATAAATTTCCATGTACAGTAAAATATATTAATTATACATTTACAATTCATCGAACTGTCACGTTTAAATAAGTTTTAGTTTGAACACTCTGTATTAAATAAACGCTAAAATGTCGACTGTTATAAATAGTAATCAAGTCAAATGTATTTAATAAAACATTTCAAACGTTCTTATTTCAATCGCACGCTACATATGATTAAACCAATCTATATTTCTTTTCGAAATAAAATATTCCAATTCGATCACGAAATCAGGTAACCTAATTATGCATGGAAACTTTCAAATCGACTGTATCAGTCGTATATTAGAAACTGAGAAATACAGAAGTCCGCCTGAAGCCCCTCATCCATTACGCTGGATGAAAAAAAGTCCATGTCCTGTACACGAAATCGAAAAAAAAGTGGTATCAACGACACACACACACACACACACAGATAGACAAAATAAATATGTAGAGATATACATTCTTAGACGGTGTAGTTTGTATACAGCGTTCTAATATTTGAGCCGGGGTTTCAACTGTAGCCACACCCATCGAATTCGTCAAAATTATCAATTAAAAATATCTCGCCAGATTTGTTTGATTGTGATTGATCTGTCATAACACGTTGGATCTTTTTCTCGTGTCTGTAAAAAATGTGTTCTTTATATATATATATAAATGAATGTATATACACACGCAGCAATTCGAAAAGAAAAAAAAACACACACACAACACCCACAGTATTTAAATTTTTTTGCGACAAAAAATGCTGCTTAGCCTTTTTCAAACAGAAATTATTTGTTAATGATTACATTTTATCTTTCGTTCATTTAATACAATCGTTCGTGTTTTATTACTACGATAGTCTAATGAAAAAAATGTATTTTGGTGTACTTTTTGTTCTTGTAAATTATATTTTAAAATCACGTTTTCATATATTTCGTTGGCCAAAAAAAATATACATTTAGAATTCCAATTAAAATTTTAATACTGTCATAGATAATATGTAGTTGTTTAATTATTACATATATCTTCTATTTAATTTGTACATGCTTACATACACACACACATACACACACACATATATATATATATTTATATGTGTGTGTGTGTGTACGTAATAAATTAAGTTATCTTTTTCTTGAATTATTTTTTTGATTTAATTCTGCAAATATCTTTACAAAATCATTAGTATTTGTTAATGTCAGTAGTAATTGACTAATTAGTAATAATTTCTAGATATAATATTTAGTGGTTTAATAGAAATAATCATAATGGTAAATTATTTTTTTAACCTAAACTGCTTAATTATCAAATATTTTTATCAAGAAAAACAAATTGTTGTTAATAATTACAAATTATTTACTTGCCGGGTTTAAAAATATGGATATTTATTTTTTTCAAATATTAGGTCTACCGGAAAGTTCTGTCCGTTTTTGAATTAAATAAATAATAATCTTCAATTTACGCGGAGTATCCGTTCCACGTGGATTCGTTTTACGCGAATGAAAATCGCGTAAATCGAGTCTGTCAGTACAATAGAAAAAATAGTTGGAAATAAAAGCTAGTAAAGTTGTAGAAACACATATTTATTTCACATAGCTTAACAAAAAAATAATGACGTTTTAGAAAACAAGAGTAGATAAATTTTATTCGGTGTCACTATCGCTACTGTAATTCAAAACAGTCAACTTTTTATATATTTATAGCGTGCTTTTATACGTTGAAGTAAAAATTTGCGTCACTCTGATATATAATAAATTCCATGAGAAATTATATAAAATGAAATCTGTCTGACCGCGTATAAAAAGTGCCGCGTAAATTGAGGGACGGGTGTATTTATTAATATTTACTGAATAATATAATTTTTCCTTCGTTACTAATGACCTCTTCCCGACGTGATGGTAATTTGTGAATTCCATTTCTGTACAGTGACTCATCTTTGAAACTTGAGATGACATTATCGGACAGAACTTTCCGATAGGGCTAATGATAATTAATATAGAGAATATATGAAGTGATGTATTATGAAATGTCGAATTTTTCAATTGAAAATTAAAGCGAAATCAGATATTTCATATTACATAATCTAACAATATTTTTAAACAAATTAACTACATGTGTTTGTAGTTTTATTTTATTTGATTGCTTTTTTGACATATTTTCAAATGCTTGTAATTCAATTTATTTTAATATTAATTGATACTGTGGCTAATTTTGAGTTTATTATTTTTTTTTTATTTTCATATAATCTCTTATTTTTAATAATAAAGTGTATATATTTTTGAAGTCACTCAAAAAAATTTTAAAAGTTATTAAATGATAATATTTTTTAATTTATATTTTCTTCAGAAAAAAACATTAAAAGAAATATGTTTATCCACTTACATTGACTTTAAAATTAATACATATTAAAAAATACTATATATATAAAATGTATTTAATAAATAAAATAATAAGTAAAAAATTATATTTAAAAATAAACAATACTATAAAAAATTATATATATATATATATATATATATATATATATATATATATATATATATATATATATATATATATATATATATATATATATATATATATATATATATATATAGGGTATTTTTTAAGCATGATGGAACTTTAAATGTGTATATATGTGTATGTATATATAAAGTTATGATAAAAGAGTTTTTTTAGGATGGATAGAACTTTCGATAGGGATTAAATTCAAAGTTCTATCACTATTAAAAAAATATTCTTTCTCTCTCTCTCTCTCTCTCTCTCTCTCTATATATATATATATATATATATAAAGAGAGAGAGAGAGAATATTTATTTAAAAAATAAAATGATAAATAAAAAAATATATGTATACAAAAATTAACAACAAAATGAAATTTGAATGTTATTTAAATAAAATCATTTGATAAGAACAGAGTTAGTAATTTTCAAAATCCATCAGTCTATCTCTGTTATACAATACCAATATTTCAATCAATTTTTAATAATAAATTGTACTTTTTTACATAAAGCATGTTTTAAAAATCACTTAAACAATTAAACATTAAAATGTTGTTTTTTTAAAAAAATAAAAATGTATAAATCTCTGGAATAAATTGAGAAAAAAAATGTAATAACTACAAAATTTTATTTTTGTATTGACTTTTTCAATCCAATAGTTTTACTAATTTTACTCAATAAATAATAATTAATATAGAGGGGAATATAATATTTTTAAATAAATTAACTACATGTGTTTGTAGTTTTATTTGATTTGATTATTTTCTTGACATTTTGAAATTCTTTTAATTCAACTTGATACTGTGACTAATTTTGTGTTTATTATTTCTTTTCATTTTCATATACTCTCTTATTGTTAATAACAAAATTGTATATTTTTGAAATCATTGAAAAATATTTTAAAAAGTTATTAAATAAAAATATGTATTTTTTATTTTATTTGTAGTTTCTTAAAAAAAAAACATTAAAAGAAATATGTTTATCCACTTACATTGCTATTAAAATAAATACATATTAAAAATATTGTATATATAGGATTTATTTAACAAATAGAATAATAAATAAAAAATTATATATAAAAAATAAACAGAAAACAAAGTAAGTAATTTTAAAAATCCATCAGTCTATCTCTGTTATATAATAAAAATATTTCAACCAATTTTTAATAATAAATTGTACATTTTTGCAGTCACTCAAAAATATTTTAAAAAGTTATTAAATAATTTTTTTTATTTAATTTGTATTTTCTTCAGAAAAAACATTTAAAAAAATATGTTTATCTACTTATATTGATATTAAAATAATAACATACTAAAAATATTGTATGAGTATATATAGAATTTATTTAACAAATAGAATAATAAATAAAAATGTAGATACAAAAAATTAACAGAAAATAGACTAAGTAATTTTAAACATTCATCAGTCTATCTCTGTTATGTAATAAAAATATTTCAACCAATTTTTAATAATAAATTGTACATTTTTGCAGTCACTCAAAAATATTTTAAAAAGTTATTCAATAAAAAAATATATTTTTTATTTTATTTATATTTTCTTCTGAAAAAAACCATTAGAAGAAATATATGTTTATCCACTTACATTGATATTTTTTCTATTTATGAATTCTTAAGTAGGAATTATACTAAAAAATATTTTATCATCTATTTTTGTTTTTATCCAAAAATTAAAGTTCATATCTATTTAGATAATTGAGTCATATTTAAAAACTTTATATATATATATATATATTCAAGTACTGCATGCACTTCTTATTTATCAAAATTAAGTAATTAAATATTTTGTAAATAACAGCACTTGTCATATTTATTTTAGTACCAAATATATTCGGTTACTTTGGTCATTTATTTCTGTTTCATCACTTTATATATATATATATATATATATATATATATATATATATATATATATATATATATAAAATTCGTGAAATCCCCCCTCTTCATTTCTTCACACTAGATTGAAGGCATTTGATGGTCTTCTGTTCATTTGTTGGTGTTGTGAAGTTCGCTGCCCACATTATTATTATTATTACGTTATGTACGCTTTTGCTATTAACTCGTTTGCTTACAATTGCTTTTAGTTTTAATGGATTTAATTGACGTTAACATTTATTTCAATTATTATTCGATGTATGTTAGTTCTTCGTCTTGACTAGAAACTACTATTTGAAAATTTCGGAAATACTTTAACTTTAATGTATAATACAGTTTTTTTGCTTACTAATAAACTAAATTGGCGTTTTTGAACAACTTTTTTATTACATATGTACTTTTGTTATTTGTTTTTTTGCAAATGGCGTGAAATATTGTTTATTTTTTCTTATACGATTAATGAAAATGTAAAGTGTTTTTTTAAGAATGATAGAATTTTAAATTGAAATAAAATACATACTGATTGACCGGATGACCATTTATTTGGTATTATTCGAAAGATCATTTTATGGCATTAATATCTAATAATGATTTTTGGAATATGTGCATCACGGATACCTCCGGCATACCGTATTCTGTCAATCCAATTTCAGGTCAGTTTTTCAAGCAATTGGGGCCTTGTGATCGAGGTATGTTACTAGTTTATCAGCATAAAAAAGATTTCACATATCCCCAAAGAAAATAATCTAGAGGTGTCAAATCACATGATCACGGAGGTCGATTCACAGTTACCGAATTTTTGTTTCAATAACTCGATTTTTTCGGTCGAAATATGTCACATGGCCATTTTGTTGAGATTACATTTCTTCCAGATCGATGTCATGTAAATTTGGAAACAAATAATTATTGATCATCATTTGTAACATACATCATTGACGATAACGCGCTCTCTGGTTTTATTTCGAAAGAAATAAGGATTTTTTCTGGATGTAACGGACTCTCTTAAATCACTTTAGGATTGGTCTCACTTTAAATGCGGCGATTTTGCTTATTAACACACATGTTAAGCCAAAAAGGAGCCTCATCACTGAACAAAATTGTTCTATATAAATTTGGCGAACCGAACACTGATTTTTGATATAAATTTTCACAATTTGGAAACATTTCTAAAGTATAAAACGTTCCACAACGATTTGCTAAAATATAATGAATCTAAATGTCACTTATAGCGCGAAAACTGACAACTGACTTGACAGCTACCCCTAGCAAAAATTCTTTCTAACCTAAAAAAATTTGAAATAAATAATGTTAATAAAATTAAATTTATTTCAATTCTCAATTCCAGTGTTTCTAAAATTTAAATGTTAACAAATTTAATTAAACTCTAACATTAATTTTCGTTTTAAAATCTTTTTTTTGCATTTTCGGTTGTTGGTCTAACTTCTAATTTTGTTCTGTAATTCCTGATTTACTTAACGTTTCTGAAAATTCCCGATGCCCGATTTTTCAGTTGACTTATATGGTTATTCTTACTTTCTTTTATTGGCCTTGAAATACACAACCTGGAAAAATGTCAAAAAACCCAAGTATCTTGTTAGATGAAAGTTATTAGCCATCCCCCCCGCCCTTGTGGCCGGTATTTATCGTCGGCTTCCACAAGTTTTATTATTTTACATACATTTACAAAATACGGCTTCTGGAAGTAATATGGTCGTAGATAAACATTTCTTATTCTTAATTTTCCTACCCGGTTACCTAGTGGTACTACCGTCGGCTTACCTAGTTTATTAATTAACGAGTTATCATGGGGTTTCCTGGTATAAAATTTCCAGGCTCTTTTATTTATGTAGTCTACGACCGTGTCTATATTAGCTTCCTCATGCAGTGTGAGTTATATGAAACACATGTAACTTTCTCAAGGCTGGTCACACGGGAACAGCATACATTATCCACGTGTTGATTGTTGAATAATAATTCCCTTAGGAAGTAAATAGAACTATAAAAAACGCGACAATCAATTTCTGAAGTAAATAAAATATCTTAATAATGAGAACTAGAGGTTTCTTTGTTACTTATTACACTTGGTAACGGCAGTTCTACACTGGACGTTGCAACAACAACATCAATTCTCAAATAGAGGATGCAACAAGAAGAACTCTTCAAGTCACTGTTGTTGATTGATAATTGAAGAACCTGATTTTAAACGTTGTAATTGATTGATTGATAAATAAAAATGTGTTTATTTTAAAAATCGTATTTTCGATTATTTAAAAATAAAACTTGTGTCTATCTTACAACTGTTTTAAAATCTTTAAGCAAAACTGTTTTTATTAAAATATTTTAGTGCAGTTATTGAAATGTTTTCTAAAAAATAAAACATCTACAGGTACAATTTTCTGCATTTAAGATATTCTAAAATAGTTTAAAAACACTTTTTATAACTGAAATATAATTTATGTAGATATAAAAAATATTCAAGAGATATTTGTCTTAGTAATCGTATTATTTTTTAAAATAATTTATAATTAATTTTCATTTATAAAATACGAGGGTCGTTTGATATGTATATTAAAAAAGTAAAAAAACTAAATTAAAAATTAAATTAAATTAATTAATTAAATTAAACAACAAATAATTTACCATACTTATCAAACGACCCTCATATAATACATTATCCTATAATTGTAAATAAAAAATAACAATGATTATTTAAACAATGGATATTGTAACACTGTTATCTTTGTTAAATAACTATAACAATATTTCAAATCATTTATTGTATCAACTTTTATATATTCTTTATAAATTAGTTTATTAGCGTGAAGATAAATATTAGATAAACGTTAGAAATCGTTCCGATATTTCATTAATCATTAGTGGATTTTACATCACGACAATACACCTACAATTGTCACAGATCACTCCCACAAATCACTGTCTCTCGTTGAATAATTTATTGCCAAATCGTTTCCTGATAGATCGAGTAATATGCTACTTTATTTTAATATCAGATAAATTTATATGATTATATCATGGAAAATAAACAAGTATAGAGTCATCCAAATGTGACGCTTAAATTTGTGTTTTGCTAAAAAGAAACATGTGTATGGTTTCTTTTGAATAAGACATAAATCTAAGCGTTACATTTGGATGACTATGTAGTTTTATAATTTTTTTAATTAAATTTTATAGAATTTTTGGATTTTATCAAAATTAATGAAAAAAGGATACAGTACTAAAATTAATTTTTTACTTAGTTATGAGTATTTTAATGGTATTGTCATCATCATACAAACTTACAACCTAATTAAAACACAATAATACATTATTTTTCATTACTTTAATTAAAATTATAAAGTAGTGATTTATATTAACAGAGGAACATTTATTTAATGGAAATGTCAATTTTTAGGTTATTCGCAAATTAATGTCGGATTTTATACTCGCATACAAACATGTTTCGTATTGTATGTATGGAAGTTATATGGAACACATAACCCATTATCAACACAAGTCATATAGAACACATCATACAAATATTCTCACGTGCCAATTATTACATAATAATTCCCTTGTAAGTACTGAGATGTAAATAGAACTATAAAAATGTAACATAATCCATTATCAATTTTGAAGTAAACAAAAATAACTTAATGACCAGAACTAGAGGTTTCTTTGTTAAGTAAAATACTCTGTAAAATCAGTTCTAATATAAAAATTGTAATAACAACATTTAGACCTCTTCAAGCCACTGTTGCAGTTGATTGATAAAAAAAATCTTTTTAACAAATGTAAATTCGGTGTATTTAATAAAACTTGGACGGGTATTCTCTCATTTTTTAGTAAAATAAAGTGTGAATCATGTACTATATAAACACTCACATTTGACCTTCTAACGTTAGTATTTGCAAAGTTTTTGAAACGTTAACATGGAAGTCAACAACGAACATTTAAAGCATTGTATACTCTTAGTTCCAAAAAGGCAATAATGCAAGTGTGGTTGCAATAAACTTGTGTAAAATTTTTGAGCAAGATACTATATCTGAACATACGGTGCAGAGGTGGTTTGAGAAATTTCGTGGTGGAAACTTTAGTTTTAAATTTTAACCAGGCAGAGGAAGAAAATCAGCACTTGAGATCCGTTCAAAACAACAAGAGAAGTTGCAGAACACTTTAGAGTGGCTCAATCTACCGTTGGTTGATTGAGTTGGTTGGTTGGTTGATTGAAGGAGGGTTCCACATAAATTGAGTAAACAGAACTTGTCAGACCGGGTACGTGTATGCAATTCTTTACTTTCTTGTCAGAATTCAGAGCCATTTTTGAATCGTTTAATAACAGGAGATGAAAATTGGATCTATTACGAGAATATGAAACGAAGAAGAACTTATTGCAAATCCGGTCAACAAGTACTTACAACAGCGAAACCGCCAGTGCATCAAAAGAAGCGTATGCTGTGTATTTGGTGGGACAAGGAAGGACTTGTACACTACGAGCTTCTTCAGAAGGAGTATTAATTACAGCTGAGGTATACTGTGAACAGTTAGAGCGTTTAAACCGAGCTATTCATCAACAACGTCTCGTATTGGTAAATAGAAATGAAGTCGTGTTCCAGCACGATAACACGCGACCACATGCCAGTTTAAAAACGCAGTAAAAATTAACTGAATTTCAACGGGAAATTTTAGTTCATCCACCAAATTTGCCAGACTTAACATCTTCGGACTATCACTTATTTAGGTCGTTTTAAAACTTCTTAAGCGGAAGAAAATTCGTCAACGAAAATCAAGTAATGGAGCAGTTGGATCAATATTTCTCATCAAAAGAGCCTAATTTTTTTACAAGCGGAATTAATAAATTACCAGAAAGATGGCGTACAGTTATTGAAAACTAGAGTCACTACATTGATGATTAAAAAAATAAAATGGATTTAAAATATAACTAATTTTTTTCAACAGAAAGGCTCTGACGATGACGTCGTCGCCATCGAAATGCATCAGCCGATTTATTTATAAATAATAAGTGAACAATAAGTGATTATTGAACATTTGAAATCATTGTGATGTTGAGGTTAAAATTCAATTGTGTTAAAGTGAATCAGCCACAGTTCCAAAGCAACAAATAACTCATTTATTTTATTTAAAAAATCCGACATTAATTTTCGATCAACCTGATATTTCAAGATTATTTTAGATAACTATGAAAAATGATTTTATGGAAACCTTAAAAAAAGATTCTGTTTTAAAATGATTAAGATATTACAAATATACACAATGTACATAAGTGCAAACATAGTAATCCAAGTATAATGGTATTAATAATAATGAGTATTAATGGTATTGTCATTATCATACAAACTTACAACCTAATTAAAATACATTAATATTATATATGATTTTAATTAAAATTGTAAACTAATGATCAATTTTAACAAAGTAACATTTATTCAGTATCAGTGTCAATTATAAATTACAATTTTCTAATAATATTGAATTCTATAAAATATGTTGTATTGTAGAACAATATTTTTTTATAATTAAAATTTGTCTTCATAATTCTAAATCGATTTTCGATAAAAGCAGTTATAAAGAAACGCTCTATTTTTTAATACGTCATTAAATATAGTCTAGTAGTTTGAATGTCTGAATGATGGGCAATAAGTGACGAGTTTGAACTTAGTCTATGATATACATCATTGTTCATTAAACAGAAAATTAGGTGGTCCTTAGTTACTAGCGTTCGACGACGAACCGTGTTCTCGCTCAGGTAAAAATTCTAAATACTTCAATAGTTTTAAGACTGATGAAGTCAGAAAATAACGATCGATGGTAAAAAAAGATTGATGAACCTATATATACTTATATATATATATATATATATATATATATATATATATATATATATATATATATATATATATATATATATTATTTTTTAATAAAAAAATATAACGTGTAGAAAGGATTGTTTTAAATGTTTAATTAAATAAATGTCATACAATTTATTTTTCAAAAAACTTGTTATATGTTTAATTTTCGAGTTTAATTAAATTTGAACACATGTATGTATGTTTAAAAGGATATTTTATTTTCAATTGACGTGTGATTAAAAATTGTATATGATTGATCATTGAATGGATTTTATGTAGTAAAAATTCAGAAACAAATAAATTAAAAAAATAGTTCTTTGTAGATTATTATCAAAAGGGTTTTCAGTCAAGGATAAACAATTAGTAAAAACAAGTATCGAAAAAAAATCTTCGAATTTATTTGGTCGTGTAATATGAAATGTCGGATTATTCCAAGAGAAATAAAAATTGATTTTTTAATTCAAATTAAAATTTATTAATCAAAATAAGCACCATTAGCTTGTATACACTTTCCTTTTTTGAAAAAGTCGCGGTGTTTAGAAGACAAAGTCTATAAAGGTCTTTTCGACCTCATTCATATTACGAAAGATCTTATTTCGTATGTAGTGTTCCAAATTGTTAAAAATTAGGCGAGTATGGAGGATGTGGTAGTATCTTGTAGCCTTAGTCGTTCAGCTTTTGCAAGGTTATTTGCGCGACATGGGATAAAATGGGTCCATGTCTATTGGTTAATGCAAGGTTCATTTCGACAAGTTTTCTATGCATTTCTGCAATTTTAAGTCAATATGATTGAGCAGTTATTGTTTATCCAGGCCTCAAGAATGAATAATAAACGATACCTCTTGCAATCCACCATACTTGTCACCATAATCTTTTGGCCATGCAGATATTTCTTCGGTTTATGTCCTGGATGTTCACCACGATTGCTTTTTGTTGTCGTAGCTGATCCATTTTTCATCCAGGTTACAATTCTTCTCAAAAAGAGTATCTTATTGATCATCAAATAAATCTTCGCTGCATTTGCTGATCATTCAAATCATGTGGATCCTATTTGTCGAGCTTTTTAACCTTTCCCATGTTCTTGAGATGATTACCGATGATTTTGCAACACATCCCAAGTTCTTTTGTGGAGAAATCAATGTTCGAGAAGAATCAGCTTCTACCACCGCTCGAAGAACGTCATCATCAACAAGGATAGGTGATTTTCCGCGAGGCTTATTCTTTAAGCCCTTTTCTCCACAATGGACTTTTCAAACCCTCTCTGTATGGTTCGTTCATTAACCAGTTACGCTGGCAATTAATTAACATGCACGCGTGGCAAATCCGTCCAAAGCAATTTGCAGCGAGTTGGTATTTGAAATCATTTTTTTATAAAGTTTTAGATAGACACACAGTTTAACATTCTAGTAAAACTCTTAAATTGATTAATAATATTAATAATTTTTAAAAAGGAGTATTTCTTGGGTTTTGGTACGTTTGTTATTTTACCGAATAGAATAGAGGTGTTAAAAAATTCCATATCCATTAGATAAAAGAATATTTTTCTGTAACTTTTTGCAAATTTCCTCAATAAAGGAAAATATGATAAATAGCTATCTTACAGTTCTACTCCACCCATACCATCATTGTAATCTAAAACTATATTAGGTTTTGTAATGTTTCCATTTTGGTCGGTATAATTTCTAATTTTTTTTCTTTTTTGTTGTAATCAATTCTGCTTTGGAATGTTTTGAAGAAAGTAAATAAATATCTTTTTTGTCCTTCCATTTTACAGCTAAGATACCATTACAAGATCTTGAAAAAACGTCAAATCTTTTTAATTTTGTTGGTGCGAGATATTTTGGCATATTCTTTCTATTAGATCTGACTGTTCCGATAGTATTATTTTTTTGTAAATGTAATTTCCGATACAGTTTTGGTGACGAATACCAGTTATCTAAAAAGAGGGTGTGTCCAAAATCAACTAAAGGTCTACATAAATCCAGTACAACATTTTCTGATGCGCTATTATCAGAATAACATAATTCTTGGATAAAATAGTTCTTTATAATAATAAAAAAAAAATTGTGTATTATAGTTACTTGATTATTATTCAATGAAAATATTTAAAATTAATGAAGTTCTACAAAAACGTACTTGTATGCCTTCAAAACAAAAGTGTGACATTTTCTAACTGAACTCCGATGTTATATTTAGCAAAGATCACAAGACGTGCTATGCACGTCATATCGGCATTTGGTACAGATAGCAGTCGACGTGCATAGCACGTATTTCCAGCGCAAGTTGTTAACAGTACCATTGTCAAACACAGTGTTGACATTGGACTATTACCCAATTTGAACTCATACAAAAAAATAACCCTTAATTCCTTGATCGACATCATTATACAAAATTTCTGCAAAAATTAGTTATCCAAATTTTTTTTAAAAAAATAACTAACTGAAAATTGTATGAACTTCAAATGAGTATAAAAAACTTATAACTAATTATTTGAATGATCAACTTGTGACTGATGAGAAATCCGACATTTCATATTACACGACCCAATAGTTGAATAAGTAATTTTAATTGAAATTCAATGATTTTTATTTAATTTTTCTACACTTGACAATTGTCACTATTTCTTATATTTTAACAGTCGTTTGGACATTATATGTTTTTTTTTTTGATATAATTTACAGAAAACATATGTATAAACGTTGATATTACAAGTATGTTAAACGAACTGAATTCGGTATGAAACCGTTTCTGCCAATAAACAAAATCGGCAATGCCTACGTGAAATATGTCTGAAAGTTAAACGTTCCAATGCGTCACACTAGAAGCCTCGACACTTCGCTTTTTTGCGAATATATCGGTTATAAGATAGTTGACACACGGTAGCGTTCTTCATCCTGCACGGGTGTTGGGCGTACGGACCTAATTGATTTTAATAAAATGCAAATGTATTCTATTTTTTATCCGACGCCGACAGTCGCTTTTCACACGTACGTCGTCCAATCACTGACCGCCGCGGCCATTGTCCGATTGTCGATTTTTTTCAATCCAATCAATCAGAACAGACTCCGATTGGTACACGACGCTTATTGAGAGATGGCGACATTGATCACACTGACACATAGATATAAATAAACGATAGTTTTATTTGAAAATGTCAATTTCGTTCGATATTGTGTCAATATTGTCTTTGTCTACGTGTTTTGCACGTTTTTTTTATATATATAATCAAATTTATACATTGATAAGCATGTCTCATTTAGATACTTGTCCGTTTTGTATTTCTCTATATGATTATTAGTGGATAAAAATCTCCGATCGAATACATTGAAAAAAATGTATTATGAATCGTATTTAAATAGAATTCGATAAGAAAAATATATTTTTTAATTGGATCTCAATTACTTTTCTGTGTTTTTTTTTAATGAAATTTCAGTATTGATAAAAAATCATTGTATTTTTTGCCCACATCGACCATTAAACTATTTTTGTTTAATTTCCAGACGTGTGTACTCGACAGACAGGTTTTTAAATTGTTTAGGAATAAAAATGAATTAATATTAAATTTTAAATTATAAAATGTGTACACAAAAATTACTAAGAACTTCTTAGCTAAGAATCATTGGTAATTTTTCTTGATTATTTTTTTGTGTGAATGCCACACATAATTATGTTCAATCAATCTGGGCACTAAAACCTAAGTAGTTACGGCAGGTAACTAACAGACATTGCGAATAGTTCCACAAAACTATAATTATTTTTACAGCCGATATAAAAGCAATGGAGCGAAAATAAATAAAAACGTTATAAAACATAAAACAGAGCTGCATGTGTTCCGCACACTCTACATTTGATGTTACACTACCACTATTTCATTCTTTCATATAACGACGACGGTTCGTATCTCGAGCGAGACAGTCGGATCGCGAATTTCTGTCTGCGTTCCTTTTCGGACGTTTTAGTTGGTACGCGACGAACTGCGAAATTGGTGGCTCTACAATAGTACAAATAAAAATGGTAGATCAGAAAAAGAAATTACAAGAGACTGATTTATCAAACAAAAAATATCCTCGAGCTCTTCTTCGTCTTCTTGCTCACGAAAGTCTTCTTGCTCTTTAGTAATGTCTTCTCGAACCTACAATCACACGGTAGACGTAGATTATAATCGTCTGTATAATTCCATGTTAGCATGTTATATGTCATTCATTTTGTTTCATTTCGTGTCTAGCTATGATAGACTAGATATTATTTCACTTGAATAAAAACAATTCTCACAATGAAATTATTTCGACCACGATATAATAAATAATGGAGTAATAAGGAATTTCGTTTCGTCCATTAATAAGTCTATTAAATTAGTATACAATTGCCGTTTAAAGCTTCCGAAATACTTCTTTATTTTCGTTATTGATGCATGAAAAAAATTCTATTAAAACATTCGATTCGTTTTATTCATTAAATTATTTTAGATAGAACGATTACTAACTATACAGCATGTCTTAAAAATCACTTAAACAATTAAATATTAAAATGTTTTTTTTTTAAAAAAAAGAAAAATGTATAAACCTCTAAAATAAATTTAGAAAAAAAAACGTAATAGCTTTAAAATGTCATTTTTGCATTAACTTATTCAATGCAATACTTTTACCAATTTTCAGTCCATAAATAATAATTAATAGAGAGGAAGAATATAATATTTTTAAACAAATTACCTACATGTATTTGTAGTTTAATTTGATTTGAATATTTTCTTGACATATTTTGAATTTCTTTTAATTCAACTTGATACTGTGGTTAATTTTGAGTTTATTATTTCTTTTCATTTTCATATACTTTTTAATTCTTAATAATAAAATTATACATTTTTAAAGTCACTGAAAAATATTTTAAAAAGTTATTAAATAAAAATATGTATTTTTTTATTTTATTTGTAGTTTATTCAGAAAAAACATTAAAAAAATTGTATGTTTATCCACTTACATTGATTTTAAAATTAATACATATTAAAAAATACTATATATATATATATATATATATATATATATATATATATATATATATATAAAGTGTATTTAACAAATAAAATAATAAATAAAAAATTATATATATATATATATATATATATATATATATATATATATATATATATATATATACATATATAGGATGTTTTTAAGCATGATAGAACTTTAAATGTGTATGTATATATAAAGATATGATAAGTGTTTTTTTAGGATGGATAGAATTTTCAATAGGGATTAAATTCAAAGTTCTATCACTCTTAAAAAACATTCTCTTTCTCTCTCTCTCTCTTTCTCTCTCTCTCTCTCTCTCTCTCTCTCTATATATATATATATATATATATATATATATATATATAAAGAGAGAGAGAAAGAGAGTATTTATTTAAAAAATAAAATGATAAATAAAAAATATATGTATATAAAAATTAACAACAAAATGAAATTCGAATGTTATTGAAATAAAATCATTTGATAAGAACAGAGTTAGTAATTTTCAAAATCCATCAGTCTATCTCTGTTATACAATATCAATATTTAAACCAATTTTTAATAATAAATTGTACTTTTTTACATAAAGCATGTTTTAAAAATCACTTAAACAATTAAACATTAAAATGTTATTTTTTTAAAAAAAAGAAAAATGTATAAACTTCTGAAATAAGTTGAGAAAAAAAAATGTAATAACTACAAAATTTTATTTTTGTATTGACTTTTTCAATGCAATACTTTTATTAATTTTACTCAATAAATAATAATTAATATAGAGGGGAATATAATATTTTTAAATAAATTAACTACATGTGTTTGTAGTTTTATTTGATTTGATTATTTTCTTGACATTTTGAAATTATTTTAATTCAACTTGATAGTGTGGCTAATTTTGTGTTTATTATTTCTTTTCATTTTCATATACTCTCTTATTTTTAATAACAAAATTGTACATTTTTGAAGTCACTGAAAAATGTTTTAAAATGTTATTAAATAAAAATATGTATTTTTTATTTTATTTGTAGTTTCTTCAGAAAAAAACATTAAAAGAAATATGTTTATCCACTTACATTGCTATTAAAATAAATACATACTAAAAATATTGTATATATAGAATTTATTTAACAAATAGAATAATAAATAAAAAATTATATATAAAAAATAAACAACAAAAAATCAAAACCATTTGATACGAACAGAGTAAGTAATTTTAAAAATCCACCAGTCTATCTATGTTATATAATAAAAATATTTCAACCAATTTTTAATAATAAATTATACATTTTTGAAGTCACTCAAAAATATTTTAAAAAGTTATTAAATAAAAATATTTTTTTATTTTATTCGTATTTTCTTTTTAAAAAAAAACATTAAAAGAAATAGGTGTTTATCTGCATACATTGATATTAATATAAATGCATACTAAAAAATACTATATATATAAGTGTTTTTTTAATTGTGTTTGAACTTTAAATTGAATCCCTATTGAAAGTTCTATCTAACCTAAAAACACTTTTTGTATATATATATATATATACTTATATATATATATATATATATAGATATATATATATATATATATATATATATATATATATATATATATATATATATATATATATATATATATAAATGATAAAGATTTTTAGGTTAGATAGACCTTTTGATAAAAATTTAATTTAAAGTTCTATCACGCTTAAAACATTCTCTTCTCTCTCTCTCTCTCTCTCTCTCTCTCTATATATATATATATATATATATATATATATATATATATATATAAAAATAAAATAATTTAAAAATATATATAAAATATATATAAAGAATAAACATAACAAAAAGAAATTCGAATGTTATTGGAATAAAATCATTTGATGCGAACAGAGTTGGTAATTTTAAAAATCCATCAGTCTGTCTCTGTTATATAATAAAAATATTTCAACCAATTTAGTTAATTTAACCTGTATAAAATTTATTATTTCTTAATGTAATCGTGTGAAATTAGTCAAAGCAAAATATGCGTTTTAAATTGTTTATTATGACTCTTTTCCGGGCGAAATTGATGAAAAAAAAACATACTACTTAAATTACTTACATGACTAACTATTTTTGTAGATTTATGTTGAGTGTTTTATCTATTTTTTCAAATATAAGTGGTTATTTTTTAACAAAACATTGTTTCAACAATTGATTGCTTATAATTATTTATAATTAATTTAAGATGAAATGTTTTAGAATAAATCTATTTATAAATCTATATGAAAATGTAGAAATTATTGATGTCAGGATGATGAAGTAATCTCAAATAAAAAATATAGTCATTTTATTATCGTCTTAAATTTTTCTCAAGTCTTTTTTTGAAGTTGAATACAAATTATTGAGGATTTATTTTTATTGATTTATATTTAGTGCGTGAGTATATTAATAAAAATATCAATATGTTAATATTCGTATAAATTATTTGTGGAAATTAAATATATTTTATTGCTTCATATTTTTAGATAAGTTTAGTAGTTTTAAATATCGATACATTTCTGCAAATTGTACAGAAGTCATATTTTTATTTGAGTTTGAATTGATAAATTAATAAATAAATAAATGACCCAAAAGATATTTTATGATGTCCTTGAAAATGTTTTTTTTTTTAAATGAATTTATTAGTTATATATTGTATTATTTTCATATTTTAAAATTTTGAATTGAAAATAGTAGATATTAATTGTGATAAATTAAAAATATTCCTAATTTGTCTATAATTGGATTTAATATTTAACAGTTGAGTAAAAGTATGTGTACTCTTCCGTTGGAATACCACAAATAGACGTTACAAACGTATCAGACCTCGTATCACAGTATCATTTCTCTGTTCAGCTACTGTGGTGACTGAGCACAAATTGTTTTATAAGTAGGTGGTGTTTCAGTACATTTGTGGCTCCGATTCGAATTCATCTCGGCTTTCGAATCCGTTTTGTTGCTGAGAAGACACAGACACCGACCGTCTAATAACTGACTCGCCGTCTCATAATCATCATCGTAACACGACCAACCATCGCTATCACGGTATGATGGTTCTGTTGATGACTGTTCCATTTGGAACGTCCAGGTCCCTCTGTAATAATTATAATTGTTGTGGGAAGTCACACTTGGCGCCATATGTAACCGCAAACATATAGTCGAGTTTCCGTTTCGACTTTTCCAATTATTTTAATGGACGGTCGTTGAGGGGATAATATTTTTTAATATAATTCCTTTTTGGCAATTTGGTGCACAAAAATTATTTCAAATATATATATATATATATATATATATACATGGTGTGAAGAAAAATAGATGTGAGCTTTTGTTATAAAAAAAATCAAAGTTGAAAATAAAATTAATATTCTCTGCTGTTTGTCGTGCAATAAATGTCAATTTTGTGGATTTACTGTTTTATTAAAAATGAAGAAAGCTTGCATTTTTCAATTTTTTCTTGACATATGAATATTGAAGTGCAAAAAATAGGTGTGTTATATCAAAAAACAATTTTTATTTTGAAAAATATCTGGTGGAATATTCCTTATTCTGTATGACTGTTGCACAATGTCAAGGCATTGAGTCGACTAAGACTTAGCATCGGTTGATAGAGATAGCCTTCTTCCAAGCCTTTGAATTGCCATCCATAATTCATCTTTATTTTTAAATTTTTTGTTTGTAATTGCCAGCTTAACGTTGCCCCACAAATTCTCTATCGAATTTAGATCAGGTAACTGCACTGATCAGTTCATTACTGGAATTTTGTAGTCATCAAACCATTTTTTTGCAAACTTAGATGTGTATTTCAAATCGTTGTCTTGTTGTAGCACTCATCTAAACGGCATTTTGAACTCCGTATAAGACAACATAAAAGTTGGCAATGCAATTAATATTCTCAAACGGTTTTGCTTCTCAGTTGTTTGTCGAGCAATAAATGTCAATTGAAGGGAATTATCGTTTTATTAAAAAATGAAGATGACTTGCTTTTTGACATTTATTTTTAAAGTACCTATTGAAGTGTGAAAAAATAAATGTTATATCAAAGAACAATTTTTATTTCGAAAAAAATGATAAAGAATAAAAAATGTACTAATACTTTGTGACATATCTCTTATTCTGTATGACTGCTGCACAAAGTCAAGGGTTGATAGGGATAGCTTTTCAAGCTTTTTTAACTGTCACCGAAAATTCATCTTTATTTTTCAATTTTTTGTTTGCAATTGCCAGCTTAACGTCGTTCTGCAAATTCTCTATCAGATTTATGTCAAGTGACTTCAATGGCTAGTTAATTATTGCAATTTTGTGGTCATCAAACCATTTTTTGCCAATTTAGATGTGTGCTTCGGATCGTTGTCTTGTTGTAGCATCTATCTAAACGGCATTTCGAAACTCCGCATAAGCCAATATAATATTACATAGTATATTAGCATATTTTTGAGCATTTGTAATGTCCCTAATCCAAAAAAATTGAACCCGCGCCACTATAAGAAAAACATACCATATCATTATTCCTCCAGATCTATGTTTGACGATCTTTACTGTGTACTGTGGAAGTAATTCTTGATTTAATGGCCTTCCAACGTATTACTTGCCACGATAGACCCAAATAAATTAATTTTACTTTCATCGGTCCATAGAATATTTTTCCACTTCGTCACAGACTAGTCTCAATACTCTAAAACGATTTAAAACATGCTTTTTAGTTAGCATTGGTACTTTAGGAATTCAAGCTTGTTTTTAATTAAAAAAATTTAATAGTTGATGTTACCTGTAGTTTCAAATCTGTTTTTATTGCTGTCGAAGTATCAAACGGATTTTTTAAACCATTTTTTGCGATTATTCGTTTCATATCTTTAATAATTTTTCGTTTTCGTCCGCATCACTCAATCTGTAGATGCCGTTTTAAAGTATTTATTACCATATTTTAGAAACTATTATTTCGGTAATTTCTTGATAATTTTTGCCTTTCTTTCTAAAGTTTAAAATCATATGACGTTTCTCAAGTTGGCAGTGTTCTTAAAAATCCATTTTTTTAAAAAAAATCTAAAATTTTAAAGTTCATTTCTCAGTTCATAATAAAGAAAAAGATTTATAACTTACCTCACAGAAACAAAAAAATTAAATAGAAACTATATTTAATTCTTTTATAAAATTCAAGAAGTTTAAAATCACACCTATTTTTTCACACTTTATATTCACCTGTCAAGACAAAATTCAAAAATACAAGTCATCTTTATTTTTTAATAAAACGATATTACCTGGAAGTTGACATTTATTACACGATAAATAGCTGAGAATCAGAACAGTTTGAGAATATTAACTTCATTACCGACTTTAATTGATTTTTTTCTATAACAAATACTCACACCCATTTTTGTGTACACCATGTATATGTATATATATATATGACTATGAAAAATTAACAATTTTTATTTTTTAAATAATTTTTTAGTTTAATTTTTAATGCATAATTATTTCTGTCAAAAAAGGAGAAGTTATTTTTTTATTACACTCTTCCTAGGCCAAATGCCTCATAAATTGTGAAAAATGTAAGTTGATGTTGGTATTATCATTAAAATGCGCTGAATTAAATTAAAGCACTAATTAAAATTCGTAGTTTGTGATAGTGATTCATTTGAGAAAAAAGATCTGTGGATTATTAAATTTCAATTCGATGAGTCATTTTTGAATTTTTATGAATATTCACTAAATGCAAATAATTTTCACTAAATGAATATTTCTACTGTTTGAATTATTCATACAATATAATTTTTTATAAGACAGTTCTTTTTATTAATTATGTTTTTTCTAGTCGAGCGGTATTTTTTACTCATTTTTCAAATTGTTTGATACAATTTCGTGTAATAAAACATATAATAAAATTGATTAACGTATCTGTCCACATAATTGCCGAATGTAGAATGGTCGTAATTGTAAAATGGTTTTTCAATAAAAAAGGTGTCATCCATATGTCGAGTGCCATAAAAATCCATTTTATGTATCAATACCACAAAAGACGACATTTGACGTTTGAAATTGTCATTTCCTTTAAATATTTCTGTTTGTACGTTGGCTTTACATCCTTAATATTTGTATGTAATAAAGTAACTGTTTAATCGTACAGTGAAATATTTATTTACGAAAATATCAAGTACAATAAACTTGAAACTGAATTCGGTCAATTTGTGTTCAACGTTATTCATAAAATAGTGGTTTTGAGTTGTGACGTTTGGCCAATTACCGAATGAGACGTTTTCTGTGGTTTCCTTTGATTCGAACACAAATGTTTTTGTTATATGGACATATTTGTTATTCTTATATCTTTTTGTAAAGGTTTAATTTATATTTATATTAATCCATTAACTGCCAAATATTTTTTTATATATTTTTGGTGTATTAAGGTTGAAAATGGAATTAGATAATGGAATTTAGGTTACTTTACTTGTATATTTTAAAAATATAGTTATTTTTTAACATTTTTTATTGATACCCATTTGGGGCTTATGGTATTTCCAGTTACAAAAATTTCGAAAAAATAAAAAGTATTACAAACACAAGAAAAACTCATGTTCTATGCCAAAGAGGAAAGCATTTGACATGTAGTACTGTATTACATTTTCTAATTGGATCAAATCTAACACCTTTAGGTACACGGCTTTTCCTTGCTATGCTTGAACTGTGTCTTCTAGTGATTTTAGGATTGGATAATGATTCTTTTTTCATATATGCTCTTGCAAATATTTCATCTGAAGTCTAATAACGAGATATTTTCATTCGAAGCAGTATAAAGAGCATGATCGTTAACAACAGCAATATATGGCATTTGTAAAAAGAGGAAAATACCATCTCTTACCTTTAAATTTAATGCGATACTTTTGGGTATTCCAGTCCAGCTTGTCAACCCCACCTATATATTTTTTAAATAGCCCTACAATGTTTGGTCTATCCACTCAACATTTTTTCTTTTCTTTCTTAGAATATCTTTTCACTTTTTCTAAAGGTTATAGTCCTAAATAATTTGACAGAACTTTAACGCAGTTATTGTCATTCCAAATCAATGCAAAAATTTTATTACTTTCATCATAACAAAAATCGTATGCTCCACATTCTTCTTTTTTCATTGTGTTATCAGATTTCAAGGGACACTTATTTATTCTATTATACCGTGCTATTCCAGTCGCCTTTATATTACGTTCTTTCAATTTCAATAATAATTCAAAGCTGGTAAAGAAGTTATCGAAAAATATTTCATATTCTGATGGATACTGCAGAAAAGAAGTCATCTTCATTATTACAGAGGCTCCTACACCACTCACAACTTGTTCTTCTTCGCATTTACCTTCATAAATATCCATATGAAAACAATACCCAGATTCAGAGCAGCACATGGCCCATTGTTTGAAACCAAATCTGATTGGTTTTCCTCTTATAAATTGTTTCAAAAAGTGATGTCCATAATATCTTATCATTTGTCAGACTGAAAGCTTTTGAATAAATATTCAGAACTATTTAAAATTTGAATTCAATTTGTCAATCACAGGTCGAATTTTAAATAGCTTATCTTTCTTTTCCATGGCAATTATGGAACTATTGTCGTTAAAATGCAAATTTCTTTTTATTTCTAAAAACCTGTGCTTTGACATACAGTTTCTAACGCAGGTAAGATTCAGATCTTCATCTTCACATCAATATAATTCTGCCTCGAAAACCGCAAAAGTAAAAAAAACTATGAATTACTAAAATATTTAAATATTATCAATTTTATATCATAGCACATTCCATGAGCCCCAAATGGGGATCAATATATTTTATAATATATTTTTTATAATAAGTATTATATTCACTTATAAATTATTGTGCTATCAACTAAAAGGATGTGTTAGTAGTCTTACACACGAATCTGCAAAAAAAGCAAAAAAATACGAACAAAAAGTTCACTAGAAAACAATGTAAATATTAAAACTTCATTTTACCGCATAGGTTATAAATTTATATATCAAATACTTTTACAAATTAGGCAACATTGAAATAAAAAATAATTTTGAAAACTAGAAGGTATGTGCGTTTAACGAATACACATTTTATTTAATATAAACCTATTGTAAGTGGAAAAAAATATTCAAATCCCCATTTGGGGATCGCGGTAGCGAATAGGTTAAATACAGTAGATTTTTTTAGGAAATTTTAAATAATACAAAAAAAAATATTTTATAATTAAACATAATGATGAAAATAATTTGTTCAATTATATAGAAATTCATCAACTAATTCAGTTATTTTATATTTCTTAAAATTAAATTATATTTTGAGAAGGTATTGAAAGAAATAAAATAATTTGTGCAGTTCGTGTTCAAACATCTATTTATTTATTTATCTCTTTCTCTATATATGTATGTAAACGTAAATTTCCTTTTTGTAAAATATCACTGTAAAAAACGAGATTGAAACACAAATACAAAAACACGTAAACAACGATTGTGAACGCAGGTATAATTTCGAAAACGCACAAGAATTAAAATATACGTAAACTTACAAACATACCTGAAGCCAAATCACATTTTAATCATAGAGTAAGAATTTTTCTGAAAATAATAACAACTATGGCTCCGCATTAATGAGCCGCTGAGGGGTAATTTTACACAAATTACCCTAGAAAATTTCATTCCTGTCTGTCGGAACGTTTTTTTATGTGTAATCCGAACGACAATTTTTTTAACGACGATCTCGAACCCAACGATAATTGATGTCATTTGTAAAAATACACATACACACACGATTCGAATCTGAAAATTGCATCTGACGACTCGGTTCGATTCTCTATGACTTCCGTTTCAGTGACATGAAGTGCGTTTTATTTCAAGTGTGTCCTAAAATGAATTTATTTATCTAAAACAAGATGCTTTTAGTATATTTTCGAATCTAGCAACGTGTACTTTTAACTGACTATGAAAATATGGTATTTATTTTTTTCTGTATATTTCCGACAGTGGGAGATTCCTATTCAAATAAATGTAAGCTGTGTACAGTTGGACCTCTTGAAAGATCAAACATTTTAAAAGTGTGCATACAATAGATGATCATAAAAATCTCTTGTCATTACATGGTGTAGCGAGTTAAACGGGCTGAAACTTCAAGAACAATTTAAGAATATTTTTCATCTTATCTGATATACAGGTATATAAATTAGTATACAAATTTGAAATTATTTTAGTATAGAATTATTCATGTTTTAAAAATAAAACAATATTATTTTACACTTTAAATTGATTACAAAGATTTATGTTGTTTTTATTTCTTTTTTTTAAAAAAAGAGTATTTTTTGAAATAAAATTTAATTATTTTTTTTTTTAAAATACAAGTATCTTTTAAAAACCTGTATTTTTACTTTAAACAATTCTTTGATAATTTATTATCTAAAGAACAATCATTCTAGACGCAATGAAAATCAAAACTCAATTGACAAGATTCTCTTCAATCTGCGACAACGTGTTTATTTTTTATGAAGAAAAAGCAACTTAATTTTCTATATGACCATATATATATATATATATATATATATATATATATATATATATATATATATATATATATATATATATATATTGTGTCTGTTTTTTTACAATTACTTTGTAGATCTTTAACACAAACTACCAGTTACTTTATGCCTTCGAATAACCTGTTTATAAATGCTATCTAACACTTGACACAATATTATATATATATATATATATATATATTATTTTTTTAATGTACAATCATCATTATGACATATTATTTTGATATTTACGTGAATAGTAAACTTTATATTAATTGTTCTTTTATAGATATTTCTGCAGAGTTATTCAATAATAAATATAGTTGTGTAAAAATGTTATTTTGATTCAAACTGGATTCCAGTCATTAATATTGTATCGATAAAATTAAATAAAACGATGCTATGTTTATATTGATTGCTCGTTTGTTGTATTTTTTATAATAATTCAGTCTATAAATTGTATACGTGGAAAAATGATAAAAACAATGTTTTCAAATTGAGAACAATATTTCATTTAATCGTTCGTTTCAAATCGTACTGATTTTTTTTATAGATTTATTAGGTTGTGTAATAAGAAATGTCGGATTATTATATTGGAAAAAAAATAAAAATCTGACATTTCATATAACATAACTTCATATTTACAGTCTAAATATTTAACAGTTGATTATGAAAATATTATTTTTATAGGGTTTTCTAATAAGGCCTTCAGAAGTTTAAATAGAAATAAAATAAAAAGTATTTAATTATTTTTTTAAGAATATTCTGACATTAATGATGGAACACAATTTTACTCATATGACCACCACATCTTTTGAATAAAACACAAATCTAGGCATCATATTTGGATGACCCTATATTTAGTAAAAATAATTGATTTTTTATGTTTTTTGCATATAAAGGAAAATAATACCTGAAAATAATTCAATTCAGGATCGTTCAATTTGCGGCCATTTTGACATTTTTGCACAGAACTGAATATTTAAAAATAATAATTGTTTTAAATGATAGATATTTTATTTATTTTTACACATATAGATGGATAAATTTTTAATAATGACGTTTTTGTACAATATTTCTACCAAAGAAATGTTTTTTGTTAACTTTTTCTATAGGTTTTTCAATAAGTGTTTCAGAAGTTTAAATGGAAATAAAACAAGTATTCAGTTAACTATTTATTTATTTATTTTTATTTTTAAGCATATCCTATGGCATTAATGATGGAATACAATTTCACTCACATAACCACTACCATGATTTCACTTGGAATAGTGCATTCATTTAGTCCAATTTTTAGTTACTCTTTCACATAATTATAATCCAATTCAATGAAAATTACACATTCAATGTTTATTTTTAATTATTCTGTCATTTGTAGTTTATCAGCATAAACCAATGATTATCACATAATCTCCCAAAAAATAATCCAATGGAGTTAAATTACATGATCTTGTTGACCAACTGATGGGTCCATTTCATTAAATAATGGACTCATTAAAATTTTGTTTCAATTTTTAAGCGTTATTGAAGTGTTAAATGTTCTATGATAATTTTCTGAACTATACAGAGTTGAAATGTCGAAATGAGGTTAAAAAATCAAATATGGTTTCAACCAGCTGTTAAAGTTCTGACATTCTTATCGAAAAACTATATTGTAGTTGTTTAAGTTTTTATATTATTACTTTTTTATTAATAATTTATTATTTTTAATTGATGTGTCATTATTTAAAAAAACAATTAATAAAATGATGTTATTATTTTTGAATTGATAATCTCATTCATTATTATTATTGAAATAAAAATGCTTGTTGAATACAAGATTTGACATTTAAAAATAAATTAACATAATCAGATCTAATAATTGATTTAAACAAAAAACGTTTATAAGTAGGTGGTAATTTTAGGTCAATAAATATTTAAGATATTATTAGGTAGTGGTATATGAAATGTTGGATTCTTGTAGTATTTCCGATATAATAATCTGACTTTTTTAATGTCAGAATATTCTTACAAAAAAATTAATTAAATACTTTTTGTTTTATTACCATTTAAACTTCTGAAGGGCTGATTGGAAACCCTTATATAAATAATATTTTCATATTATTTAGACTGTAAATATTAGGTTATGTTATATGAAATGTCAGATTTTTATTTTTTTTCCAATATAATAATCAGACATTTCATATTACACAACCTAATAAATATATAAAAAAAATCAGTACGATTTGAAAAGAATGATTAAATGAAATATTGTTCTTAATTTGAAAACATTATTTTTATAATTTTTCCACGTATACAATTTATAGACTGAATTATTATAAAAAATACCAGAAACGAGCAATCAATATAAACATAGCATCGTTTTATTTAATTTTATCGATACAATATTAATGACTGGAATCCAGTTTGAATCAAAATAACATTTTTATATCACATGACCTAATGTATAGGATGACCTAATCACAGGATACATGACCTAATTATAGAATGTTTTTAAGGGTGATAAAACTTTAAATTGAATTCCAATTGAAAGTTCTATCTAACCTAAAAAAAACATTTTTTATATATGCATCCATGTGTATGAGTTATATGAAACACATATTACGTTCTCAAGGCTAGTCACACGGGAACAGCATACATTATCCACGTGTTGATTGTTGAACAGTAATCCCCTTGCGAGTACAAGGAAGTAAATAGAACTACAAAAAACGCGACAATCAATTTTTGAAGTAAATAAAATATCCTAATAATGAGAACCAGAGGTTTCTTTGTTCATTTTTACACTTGGTAACGTCAGTTCTACACTGGACGTTGCAACAACAACATCAATTCTAAAATGGAGGATGCAACAAGAAGAACTCCTCAAGTCACTGTTGTTGATTGATAATTGAAGAACCTGATTTTAAACGTTGTAATTGATTGATTGATAAATAAAAATATGTTTATTTTAAAAACCGTACTTTTGATTATTTAAAATAAAACTTATGTTTGTATGTATATATAAAAGTATGATTTTTTTTTAGGTTAGATAGAACTTTTGATAGGAATTCAATTTAAAGTTCTATCACACTTAAAAAATATCTATATAAAAAATTATTTAGTTCAGTGGGCCAATTTACGAGTTTAAATTTGTATAATTAAATACATTTTTCGGCAATTTAATATTTTTATATTATAAATGATCATTGGAATGAAAATCAGTTATATTATGCTTAGATTTTTAAATTTCATTAAATGGCTTGTAAGGAAATAATTAATAAAATTAGTATTTCAGTTTATATTTTTTTCTAAATATACATTTTGTGTGTGTAATAAATATCCTATATTTCAACTCTTTTGCTTCTACATGACGTGCGATTATTCTAAATAAAGTTTTTTTTTCAATCTGTACTCTGTACAAGAACGACAAAGAACCCATCTAATATGTTAAAATATACACGAAATACATCTATCTCGTCTCCGACATATGCTCGAACGTCCACTCAAAGTGCATAATACACGACGAATATTTTGTCAGTGTTAGAACGGATCGATTTCATAACCCATACAACGCGCACGACTATTTTCGTCTCTGTTTGTCGTGCCCACGTCCGTGCACGCATTAGTGTAAAGATGTTTTGGGTATATGACCTTACTAATTACTTCAGAGGTCCCGTCTCCATTTTAGGAAAGAATTCATACGGAGATAATTTGTTTTATTTTCTTTGAGCCGTTGTGGTCGCTCCGATAATCACACTCGACATACAGAAAATGTTTACAACTCGCATTTCGCCGCAAATATCCTCTTAACTGTACCAGCGCGGTTTCATGTTACGAAAAATATGTTTATGATTTGATCCGAGAAGCACCGGTTCAAAACCAGATGTTTAATATTTCGCACGCGGTTTGCGAAATTCCTATGGGTGCACTAAAATCATTTCGTCGGTTATTAAAACGTTCAACGTTAACTGAATTAGTAAGATCAACGTCAAATTTAACATACAAAAACTATGTCAGATATATATATATATATATATATATATATATATATATATATATATATATATATATATATATATATATATATAAGGCTAAAAATAAATATACGTATTTTATTTTTTTGTGTTACTGTTTTTATATAAAACTGTATTTTTCATTCTTTAGTGGAAATCATAACTAAATAAAATGAAAATAATGATCATTATTTTAGTTTTTATAGCTGAAAAAAATATTTAAACATTTTTAGAATAGTTGAAGTTTATGCCAAATTATTTCTAAACATTTTGTTGTTAATTTATTATTGTTAACATTCTTACCTTGTACTAATTCACTGTCTTGTAAAATTATTTGTTAAATTTTTCTATACTGAATGGAATGTTGTTTTCCAATAAAACTCTTAATATTTTCATATCGTCAAGTCAAAGAAGCTTTATTGTTATATAAATAATTTATACATGAATTTTGATTGACATGTAATATAAAAACTTGACTATACAGTAAGTTATTCTATTTTAAAATAATTTAACTGAGTATTTATGTTTGCAGTAAGAAAATGGTTGATTTTTTATTGTTTATAAAATATATAATTCATCTGTATTATTTATAGTCCTGATTTATATAAGGTGCACCCATAAGTAATGTCGTTTTACAAAATTCCCTTTTCGTGATTTTGTAGTAAAATATTCTTCGGGTGCAATTTTGACACTAAAAAAACGACATTAGTTATGGATACACCTAATATCAATTCATATATTTATATAGGATTTTCCAATAAGTACTTCAGAAGTTTATATGGAAATAAAACAAAAAGTATTTAATTAATTGGTTATTTGTTAATTTTTTATTTTTAAGCATATTCTATGGCAATAATGATCGAACACAATTTACTCATATAACCACATAGTGCATTCGTTTAGTCCAATTTTATTCACTCTTTTACATAATTGAGGTCCAATTTCATGAATTACACATCCAATTCCTATTTTAAATACTTCTATTGTTTGTAGTTTATCAGCATAAATCGGCAAACTCATTAGTCAAAAGAGCCAAATGTCAGCAGTACAACAATATATTTTTTTTGAGAGCCAAATTTACAAGAAATCTTTTTTAGAAGTCGATTAAAACTAGGAACTAGTATTATATGATAGATAGGATTAGACACGTCCATATACTGGATTGCCTTTGTTCTCCACTATAATGTCAAATTTGTAAAATAATAATGTTTAAAAAGATGATTCCTATGGAAATCCTTGCACCGTTTCTTCTTTACAGAGTGACATTACAAAGTGACAGAGGGGTACCAGAGACCATTTCATAAAACTTACAGTTACTGTATTACAAGTTCTTTATTTAAAATTTATATGTGATATTTGAAGAAAGAACTTGTAATACAGGAACTGTAAGTTTTAGGAAACGGGCCTCTGGTTTTTTAAATATTGAGTTATTATTATTGACAATCAAAAAGTGTATCCAATGTACCAACTTTGAGTAATCGGTTTTTTGACTTTAAACACTGAATAAAAAAAACTAGATAGCTATCTTAATTAATAATAATTTTGTTTATTGATTAAAAGTATTTTTTATTGTTGTAATATTACATGGCACACATTTAATGCACATAGTCATTATTTGTGGAAGAGCCGCTTTCAAGTGGCCAAAGAGCCGCGTTTTGCCGACTCCTGACATAAACCAATGATTTCACATAACCTCACAACAAATAATCCAAAAATGACATGAACTTGATGGCTAATTGATGGGTCCATTTCGTGAAATAATGGACTCATTAAACTCTTGTTTCAATAAATTATTGAAGTTTTTACAATTCTATAATAATTTGTCAAATTATATTGAGTTTAAATGTCAGAATGATCTTAAATAAAAAAATCAAGTGAAAGTTTTAACATTTTTATTAGAAAACCCTATACTTTTTTCACTGAAATTAATTTATATGGCAAAAAATGTAATTTTATGTAGTCAGTAAATATTGATAAAAATTGTATTTTTGTTGTTTTTCACTGTACAATTATTATTTTCATTTAAAATCAATTATATGTAAAAATCAATAATCACAACAATATTTATATATAAAAATCATTTAAAGAAAAATATTTACTAGTAGAAGTTTTAATAAGAGACAAGAATTTAAAACTTATTTACAATGTATTAGGTTGTGTAATATAAAAAGTAGGATTATTATATGGGAAATAATATAAAAATCCGACATTTCATATAACACAACTTAATAAATATAATATAACAAGTTTTTCAAATGAAAAAGATAATAGTTTCAGCATGAAGGAATATTTTTAACACCCATATATTACTATTTGAATTCTAGTAATTGATAGTATAGAGACTTATTGAAAAATAAATCTTGCCCGAAACGGATATTCCTTTCTAAAAAATGAACAGTATAAAATTCAAAATGTACTCTTTTTTTATATTTATAAAAATAAAGAACTGAACTAATTTTAATACCGATATAAAGTCGATTTTTCAGTGTATTAAAATTTCTTGAAAAAATTAAACGAAACATTTCGTTTATTAAAATAGTTCTTTTCTAAATCGTGACTAAAATTTAATTTGTTAAATTATGAATAATAATATATGAGATAATATGTAATTAAACTTCTTTTATGTTAATAAAAAAATATTATATATATATATATATATATATATATATGTTTAAAACTTACCTGAACTTATTTACCATCTTGTAATAAGAATGTAATTTTAAAGGTGTTGTAAACTTGGCCATCATATACGAGTATAAAAAATTAAATTAAAATTATTATTAACCGTTATTTAACATGCGGTGTTTTATATTTTATTATTAGTGCTATTATAAACTGAAAATTATCCCAGATGTATAACAATATTTTTTTAACATTTTCAGTTAGAATTTCGTGAATATTTTACGAAAATCCAGTAAATTAGTCTCGATGTTATAAACATTTATTTCAAAATCAAATAATTGTATTTTAAATATTTTTAAATATTAAAAAACGGTTTTATTGTGTAAAAAATTTGTCTTTTAAAAAAAAATTGAATAAAATGTGAAAATTTATTTTCTAGAGAAGAAAACGTAGAAAGTAATTGTATTTAGTTATATTTTCTTACATACATTTTTGATGATGACTTTTTGTGTATTAAAATTTAAAACGAATTATTCATAAAGATCTTTATATGCCCTTTTTCAGGGAAAAAATACGTTTTCGTTTAATAATAATAAAATGCGATTTTTTTAAATCTAGGCGTCACATTTGGATGATCCTATATTTTTTTAAAAAGCAAGAATTTTTATTTTTTCTATATATTATGTAGTGTATAAAGAAAATTTATCTATTTTATATATTTTTAATAATATATAATTTATGTTCATTGTATTAATTTATTTTTCTTTTCTTTCAGGTAAACATCATATTTTTATTTCATTTATTCGTCATGGTTTGTTTAAGTGAGTACGTTTTTTAATTATTATTATTTTATGTTATTATTAGTAGAGAATAACAATATGGTCAAATTATACTCATCAATATGATATTAAATATAATTTCTTATAAAAATTAATACAGTATTAAATTTGATTTCAATGGATAAAGAATTCAAAAATAAATTATGGATTTAGTATAAGTACTTTTTTAAAAAAAATAATAATTATAACCTTTTTTATATGTATTAAATGCCCTTCTTTATTGAATTTGACAATGTTTATTTTTAAAAATGTTGATTGAAAATACTCTTTTGAAAATTCAAATTTTGACTTTTACTATTTTTTCTATTTTACAAATACAAATCATTTTTTTACCTTTTTTCAAAACTAAAATTTACAAACTTAAAATACTTTTTAAATTCCCAATTTCATCTTTTACTATTTTTTTTTTGTCTTTTATAGATTGAAATTAAAATGATATTTCAATTTTTATTTGTATCATTTACTTTTTTCTGAAAAAAATATAACCTTTTTTCATATGTATTAAATGTCCTTTTTTATTGAGTTTGATGTTTGTTTTTAAAAAAATTAATTTAAAATATTCTTTCCAAAATTCAAATTTTGGCTTGTACTATTTTTTCTCTTTTATAAATACAAATCATTTTTTTGCCTTTTTACAAAACTGAAATTTACAAACTTAGAATAATTTTCAAATTCTTAATTTCATGTTTTACTATTTTTCTTCTTCTATAGATTCAAATTAAAATGATATTTCAGTTTTTATTTTTATAATTTTTAGAAATTTCTTTTTAATTTAAAAATATTCTTTTCAAAATTAAAATTTTGACTTTCACTATTTTTTCTATTTTATAAATAAATACAAATCATTTTTTTTACCTTTTTACAAAACTAATATTTACAAACTTAAAATACTTTTTAAATTCTTAATTTCATCTTTTAATATTTTTTTTGTCTTTTATAGATTCAAATTAAAATGATATTTCAGTTTTTATTTTTATAATTTTTGGAAACTTCTTTTTAATTTAAAATATTCTTTTCAAAATTCAAATTTTGACTTTCACTATTTTTTCTATTTTATAAATACAAATCATTTTTTTATAAAACTAATATTTACAAACTTAACTTTTTCTGTCTTTTATAGATTCAAATTAAAATAATATTTCAATTATTTTTATAATTTTTAGAAATTTGTCTTAGAATTAGATTTTTCTAAATTTGTTCCATATATATATATGTATATATATATATATATATATATATATATATATATATATATATATATATATATATATATATATATATATATATATATATATATATATAGTGGTCAGAAAAAGTAGTCAAGCAGTTGACAATTTCAAAATACTAATTTTCTCTTTAAATTAAAGACATTGTTTTACAATTTTCACCAATTTATTTTGCTTAAACAATACTTTGTATTTATAATTATAAATTAAATTTTCATTAATACACTTTTAAATTTTAATTTTATTTGAAATTGTCAACTATTTGATTACTTTTACTGTCCACTGTATATACACACACAATACATTAATTACTAGTTGACAGATTATTGATTATAAAAAGATTTTTTAGCTCTGTTGTTCAAAATTCGTTAAATTTAATCACTACATATATTATTAAAGACTTATAACATTTCAAATTTATTAGATTTATAAACTATTTATACATTTATTAATATTACAAATTTATTGATCGTACTAAATAATTAAGAAAAATTGCAATATTCACATTCTGATTTTAAGAAATTATTATACAATAAATATTTGTTGATTGGTGTAAGTTGTTGTTTATTGAACAGTAGCTCGATTATATATATATATATATATATATATATATATATATATATATATATATATATATATATTAAATTATGCACGATACTTATATGGAAAGCTGTCAATTAATATTTAACAATAGTGTTTTAAGATATTTATTTCTTTAACGTAAGCATTATTTTACTAATCATTTAATATTAACTGCCAATAATCTATTGGAAAACAAGTACATATAACAATAAATATGTTATATTCGTACGACTGTTAAATAATTCAAATATTAATTAAAGTTCTAACTGTAATGTTTGATATTTTGTCTTATAATTATAGTTTTTGTGTAAGTTCATTTCTTTAATTCAGAAAGTTTGAGTTGGTAGTTAAACAATTTAATGCAATGTTGTATTAATTTTTAACAAGACACTTAATATTATTTATAGTATATGAAATACAGGTGTCTCAATTTGATTTTTTTAAATATATTTGTATATTTTTTTTAAATGATAATTTTTAAAAAAATATTTTATTAAAAATGCAGGTTTGATTCTTGTTAATTCTTTTTTTTTAATTAGTCATAAGTGTGATATACATTAGTAGGATTTATTAAGAGGTGTGATTTATTTTTAGTGCATAATAAATTATTATTAAAGTTTATTTTTTTATATTACATCATAATTTTTATTTACATTTAATTTTTATTATATTGGAATTTAGTATTGATTTATTAAGAATAATCTAAATGTTTTTTTCTAAAGTTAAATACAACATTGAGTCTGATCTTAACGTTTATATATATATATATATATATATATATATATATATATATATATATATATATATATATATATATATATAAGATATTCCAATAAGCGTTTCACAAGTTTTAATGGAAATAAAACAAAACATATTTAATTAATTAGTTATTTAATTTTCGTTATTTTTAAGCATATTCTATGGCATTATGATGGAACACAATTTTACTCATATAACCATAACACGTTAAGCGCCAAGCCTATTTTGTCTTGCTTTCCGTTTAGGCCGTTATATCAGATTTCACCGAAATGCTGGTGGCCGGAGATCTGTTTAGGTTGCGATAAGGCTAAATGTTTATATTGAGTTGGTACAAAAGTCATTGCGTTTTTTATTATGATTTTCAAAGCAATTTTATTAATATAAATAGCAAACATTAATCAATTATATTAGGTTGGCAAATATCTCCCTTCCGCCTTCTGGTCTTTTGAATTTCGCAGCTATGGCCGTTTAATGTTCGATGACCTTTTGCCATCTTTCAGTCAACTTCATAATTCCGCTTGCGTAGAAAGTTTGGTTTTTAGAGAAAAAAAACTGAACCAACTCATTTTTGACAGCCTCATTGGAATCGAATGTTTTTCCATTCAAATGGTTTTGAAGTGAACGGAATAAATGATAATCCGATGGTGCAAGATCAGAGCTATACGGTGCTCGAGGCATCACTTCCCAGCCTAACGCCAATAATTTTTGGCGAGTGACCAAAGATGTGTGTGGTCTGGCGTTGTCGTGATGGAAGATGACGCATTTACGATTTGTCAGTTCTGGCCGCTTTTCACTAATTTATTTGTCCAATTCCATTAGCTAGCGACAGTAGACATCCGAATTGATGGTTTGGTTCCTTGGTAGCAGACCAAAATAAACAATACCTTTGAAATCCCACCAAACACTCAGCAAAACCTTCTTTTGATGAATATCGGCTTTTGATGTCGATTGCGCAGGCTCATCTCGCTTGCTCCATGATCTTTTTCGCACGACGTTATCGTAAACAACCCATTTTTCATCACCCGTTATGATTCACTTTAAAAATGGATCGGTAACGTTACGTTTCAGCAATGAATCGCAGATGGAAATTCGTTTGGCGAGATGAATTTCTTTCAACTTGTGGGGAACCCAAATATCGAGCTTATCAACATAACCAAGTTGTTTTAAGTGTCTTTCAACGCTTGTATCTTTCAAATTTTAACATTATTATTGGAAAACCCTATAGATTTGATTTATTTTTAATGCATAACAAATTATTAATTAATTTTATTTTTTCCATGTCAAATTAATTTTTTTTTATATTGAATTTTATTATTCTTTTATTAAGAAAATATTTTTATCTAAAGTTAAATACAACATTGGGTCTGTTTTATATATATATATATATATATATATATATATATATATATATATATATATATATAAATATATATATGTATTGTATATGTGTGTGAATGTATATGGTACAAAACACTAATGAATGTTTCTTTATGTATCTTTGATTTTATGTGGCAATATTTCTTGCTAATATTATTTATTTAAAAAAATATATGCAGTTTCTAGGCTGTATACTTAAATAAAGATTTATAATAATAACCATCTTTTATGGAAGAAGCAGTAGTAATATTTGATGTAATAATATTTTAATATGAAAATATTGTGTATATTATTTTTCAAATTAGTTTCTTAGATATATTAGACATTCACTTTTATTATTTGTGACGAAAAATTATTTATTTACAATTAAATATGACTGAATAATATTTAATAAGTTTTATACATCAGTCTATTTTATATAGGTGTTTTTTTAAGCATGGTAAAACTTGAAATTAAATCCCAATTGAAATTTTATCTAACCTAAAAACCTTTATTATACCTTTATATATACATACACACACATACATACACACACATATATATATATATATATTGGCATATATATTAGCTTAGATATTTTTTTTTTTTTTTTTTTTTTTTTATTGTACATAGCTGCGAAATTCAAAAGATGGCGGAAGGGAGATATTTGCCAACCTAATATATATATATATATATATATATATATATATATATATATAAATATGTTTTTTTAGGTTAGATAGAAATTTCGATGAGGTTCAATTTAAAGTCTTTTCACGCTTAAAAAACATCATCTCTCTCTCTCTCTCTCTCTCTCTATATATATATATATATATATATATACAATTATAATATATGAAATAAATGTCAATCATAATAAATATGAATACGACCTGTTCTGTTGGTTCCTCATCCCTGCTATTTAAGAACGATGACCCTTTCATTAAACATACCACAAAGATCTTATATTTTTATAGAATCGTAAAAGTGTCCGGTAAATTGTTGGTTAGCCGCAAAAGAACTGTTTCACAACAAATCTAAGTTGCAAATAATTGCAAAAAAAAACAACAATATAATTTTGTTAAATGTGTGTGTGTGTGTGTATGTGCGTGCGTACTTAGTTTAATATTCAGTTGACAATAACAGAAGCGATAATGGTCGATCGTTGTTCGTTCGAACGGTTAAAATTTTTAGTGCAATTAAAATGTTTTATTGCGTCCTGCTTTTTAGCAACGGACGGTCTATTAAATTTCCTTTAACAATCGCCTTAATGTCAAAAAGTAATCTGTAATAAAATATTGTAATTCGGTGATGAGTCGAGTTTTAATTTGAATTGTTTTATTTTTGATTAAATGGAATTTATATATATATATATATATATATATATATATATATATATATAATATATAGTGGTGTGAACAAAAATACTTGTGAGTCTTTATTATAGAAAGAAATCAATCAGTCATTTTAAATTTCATTTTTCAATTCATAATAAAAGAAAAGGTTTATAACTCACCTTACAGAAACAAACAGTTTAACCTTTATGTTACTACCCGAAATTTTCCACATTGATTACTACCCGGGGTAGACGTGTACCCCATTACAAAATGTCATTATTACGGCCCTTAATTCGTATATCTGGCGGCGTGTATTATTTAAATATGGTGAATTTGTGATGCGGAAAACTTCTATCATCTCACTGGTCAAATTTATACTGGACAATCAATATCGGGTAGAGAAAAAAAAATTACGAGAGCAAGTTGTAAAAGAGTTGGTGGCTCCATTCAACGGATCAGGTCGAAATATTACCATGGATAATTTTTTTACAACTCTCCCGTTAGCACGACATTTACTATCATGAAAGTTGACAGTTGTTGAGACATTCAAACGTAATAAAAAATATATTCCTGCAGAAATGACACAGACAACATTTCGAAGAATAAATTCTTCATTATTTGGATATAACGACAACGTGACAATATGTTCATATGTGCCAAAAAAAGTAAAATAAAACCGTTATAGTTTTGTCATCGATGCATCACGATGACGTAATACCTGGACCCAAAAATAAACCCGACATAGTCCATTTTTATAACTAAACAAAATCTGGTGTAGGTATTACAGACAAATTAATAGGACGCTATAATGTGAGAAGGTGTACAAACAGGTGGCCACTTGCATTGTTCTTCAATATCGTTGATATTGCAGCTCTTGCAGCACATATTATTTATTTCGAAAATAACTGTATGCTCAAGAAAAAGACAAATCAACGCCGAGTATTTTTGAGACAATTAGGACAAGAGCTTTGTTTTCCAATCATTCAAGACCGTTCCCTTAATATACAAATTACAAGAAACTTGTCTACAAAATTAGCGATCGAGATCATGATAATGAAGTCAATCTCTTGCATACAAACTGCATCTACTTCTGCGTCGATTGCTTCTACATCTGCTACTATTCCAGCTCAACGTGATATACGTGGTCATAAAATCGTCCTTGGTTCTTGTTGCATTTGTCATGCAGCACCGCATAAACGGAGAAAAAAGACTCGCAAATCATGTGTACAATGCCAGAAATCTATTTATGATGAACGTTCTTCGACGTATTCAGTTTGTAAAAATTGTCCATCACCTTCCGAAAAATGACATATTTCGGTTTATTTTTTTTAAAGATACAATAAAGTCCTATAATTAAATCGTAGCATTTACTTATTTTTTTTATTTATTTAATTTATTCCTGCCTTTTACAAAATACCTATGTGTACACGTGTACCCGGGTAGTAATTAGAGAGGTATATCAGTTAAATGTCATTTAAATTAATATTTTTTTAATAAAAAAAAAATTATAAATACTTAAATCTTCTCGAAATTTCCCAAATAATGGGGATCTGACTGGGTAAAACGATCCTTCCCATAGAAATTTATTAACTTCAACACAAAGGCGAAAATGGGTACATGTGTACCCGGGTTGTAACATAACGGTTAAAGAGAAATTATATTTAATTCTTTTATAAAATTCAAGAAGTTTAAAATTACATCTATTTTTTCATACTTGTCAAGAAAAAATTAAAAAATACGTGCCATCTTTATTTTTAATAAAACTTTAATACCTCGAAATTAACATTGATTGCATGACAAACAACTGATAATCAAAACAGTTTAAGAATATTAACTGCATTAACGACTTTGATTGATTTCTTTCTATAACAAAGACTCATACCTTTTTTTATTCACACCACTGTATATTGGTGTAAAAAGATCAAAAAGAAAATCATTTATATTCTTCTTAAACAAACAGCACTGTTGGCGATAAAAACAATAAATTAAATCGAAAACAATGATAACATCTTGAACACACACATACAATATAAATGAACTTCTAATAAAATCCATCTTCACGGCCGTTATTATCACATAGAGTTTTCGATCTGATCGAATTTGTTAAATTGAAAAAAATGTTAATTGAAAGTACAATACACGAACGTTGTTGCATCTCACAGTCAATTGAACACATTAAATCTAATGCAGATAACCGGTATGGATATTATTCATACAAAGTATATTCGACTCCCACGTTACATTGAGCTTTCACTCTATATCATAATGAAACTATGCATATTTTATTATGTTTTATTTCAGATTGCTTTACAATTATAACGACCTTGTATCGTTCATGATAAATAATGTTGTTCGTAAATGTTCGATTTGAATGAGATTCGATACTTCATTTAATAAACACAATTTTTAATATTTTTTAAATAAAAAAAATCATATTGATTTCTACATGAATATTTAATACTCTTATTTAAAAAGGATTGTATTTTATAAAGTGTACAAGTCGTCCGGAGAATAAAACATCTTTATTATTCAATTACAAAATCACCATCGTCAAAATTAATGTTTAGTATAATACAAGCATTTATCTTCAAAGCAGAAACCATTTCAAGAAATAAACTAAGTCATAAACTTATGACACGAACGTTAACTCATATTCAAAACAGAATATAAAAAGTTCAGACGAGTAAATGAACTTGCACCCGAGTGAAAAAAGTACGGAGCTATGTTCGGCTCACATAGCACAACACATTTCTGCACTTTAATTGCAAATAATAATAATAATATTCGTAAACTATTAAGTTTTAAGCACTCGTTTCATCATTTTTATATTGAGCTCGTAAAAGGCGGAACGTGTACATTAAAAATGACTAACTTAACAACTTCTAAGAAATGTTGTGCGACGCCCGGGAATTGTTAACATCGGGAGACAGATGATCTGACAGATTGATCACAATAGTTTCATTTTCATTTCGACAAATATTTATTTGCTTCGATAAGCAACGAATGTAAAAACACCATTGGAAATTACAGTTCTGTACTAAAAATCATCTTTAATTTAAATCAGTGATTTCTGAGTATCTCGTCGACGTGATCTTATTATTTCGATAATTGTATAATTGGTTAAAAAATCATCATTAATTTATTTATAATAATGAAATATTTTAGGATATTTCAATACTCAATACTTAATTTTTTCAATTAAGTAATTTTAATAAATAAATTAAATATTTTATGTATAGATTGAAGGTTTCAAAATTGTCATTGAAATAATCATTTGGTTGAAAAAAATGAAAAAATAAATGATTTAGAATTGAAAAAAGTTTTTTAACATTTTTCTTATGCTTGTAGGTATTACTCATGATCGATCATTGTGTGAATAAATTTAATTCAATTTTATAACCATACTTGTCATTATCAGAGGGCTATATTATAAAATTAGAACAATAGATTATTATTAAACTTTTATACATTCTTGTGGTGTTGAGGTTATTGATTAATGTATGTCAAACCTGAATTTATTATTATATTTAATCGATAGTTTTGCAATTTAATTATACAGTATAAATATTACAAACTTACTAATAAAATCTACCAATACACTAACAAATATATTTTCTGTAGGGGTTTCTAATAAGCACTTCAGAAGTTTAAATGGAAATAAAAAATTACTTTTTTATTATTTTTATACTGGCAGGGCTGTCCAACCTCTAGGAACCCAAGGGCCGCAATACGAAAATAAAAATTATCCTCGGGCCGTACCCAAAATAAAAAAAAAACATTTATTACTGTTTAACTATGTTTTATTGAAATATTAGACAATATTGTGTATTTCAATGAGAATTTTGCGGTAACTCTGATTCCTTTACTAATGTAGCTATATCAATTTCAATGTTTGTAGTAGCCAAACGCAGTAAATTTGATAACGATTTGTCCGTCATGGAACTTCTATATTTAGATTTTATAAATTTCATTGTTGAAATGGTACTTTCACAAAGATAAGTACTGCCGAGTATTGACCCCATTCTAAGACCAAAGTCTCGCAATTTAGGATACTTTCCTTCTGGTAATAATTTAAAAAAATCTCCTCCTGTTTCACATTTGTTACTAAACAAGGGATCTGTTTGCAAATCACACAATTCTAACTGCAAATCGGATTTTATTTACATAATGAAAAAACACAATTGTAATTGACAACTGGAATTAAATATATGTATTATGGAAAAATGATTCGCGGGCTGCATAAAGCCCCTTCGCGGGCCGCGGTTTGGACAACTCTGTTCTATGGCATTAATGATGGAACATAATTTCACTTACATAACCACCACGACATAGTGCATTCGTTTAGTCAAATTTTTAGTCAATCTTTCACATAATTGTGAAAGATTGACTAAATTTCATGAATTTCATGAATTACACATTCAATGTTTATTTTTAATTTTTCTGTTGTTTGCAGTTTATCAGCACATAACCCCACAGAAAATAATTCAGTGAAGTTAGATCATATAATCTTGATTTCTGTATTTTTCAATTGATGAGCCCATTTTGTGAAATAATGTACTCATTAAATTTTTATTTCAATAAGTCTATTGAAGTTTTTACAATTTATAAGCATTGTTGAAGTGTTAAACGATCCATGATAATTTGACAAACTATACTGAATTAAAATGTCAAAATGAACTTTAAAAAAAAAATAAAACATGTCTGCCACCAGCTGTCAAAGTTCTGACATTCTAATTGGAAAACCCTATATATATATATATATATATATATATATATATATATAGAGAGAGAGAGAGAGAGAGAGAGAGAGAGAGAATCTGAAATAGTATTCTAAAATCAGATTTTAATATTTAACTTTTTTTTAATAATATCCAAATAGCAAATATAAGTCCCACTAATTCTAATTCCAGATAATATTTATGAATAATTATGATTAAATTCATCTATGTGTAAACTCTGTATATTTACTTTAAAATCATACTTCAAATATATTATATCAAAGAAGAATAATCGTTATAAAAATTTCAATATAATTCAAAATGTAATTAAGTGAAAAAAATCAGAAAACTTCAGAAGAAAAATCAGAATAACTTGTAAAATAATTAATGATTCTTGGAGATAGTAACGACGGATATTTAAAAAAATAAAAATAAAGGTTTATTTCATTTAGTTTTATTGATTTGATTTAGTTTCCGAGGTCTGGGTTTGATTTATATCTGAAAACTATATAATAGATAAGCGCTTCAGAAATTTAAATGGAAATAAAACGAAAAGTATTTAATTAATTTTTTTTTCTTAAATTTATTTTTAAGCATATTCTATGGCATTATTGATGCAACATAATTTCACTCATTTGACCATCACAACTTCGCAGACAGTGCATTCGTTTAGTCCAATTTTTAGACACTCTTTCGCATAATTGTAGTCCAATTTCCTGAATTACAAGTTCAATATTTATTTTTAATGCTTCTATTGTCTGTGATTTATCAGCATAAATCAATAATTTCACATAACCTCACTAAAAATAATCAAATGGAGTTAAATAATATGATCTTGAAGACCAATTGATGGGTTCATTTCGTGAAATAATAGACTATTGAAGTTTTTACAATTTCTAAATGTTATTGAAGTGTTAAACATTTCATAATAACTTAACAAATTTACTGAGTTGAAATGTCAAAATAACCTTAAAAAAATCAAACATAGTTGCCACCAGCTGTCAAAGTTCTGATATTCTTTTTGAAAAACCCTATTTATATACATATATTTAAAAATAATTTTATGTAGATTTTAGTAATGCATTTTTATTTTAATAGAGTTTCAAAATAATAACATGTAAAAGAAAGAAACATAAATGTACTTTAAATACAGGTATATTTTAAAAATATTATTGCGTGTTATTTTTTTTTTTTGTTTCATTAAGATATTTTAATATTATTAACATGGAGTTAAAAATGTATTATTTTTGGCAGAATAAATACAAAGAAAATATATATACACACACACACACACACACACACACACATATATATATATATATATATATATATATATATATATATGTATTGTATGTGTGTGCATGTGTATGTATGATACCATTTACATTTGTAACCATTTTGTAAATAAAATTCCAATGTAATATGATTTGTATAAAATTGTTAAAATTTATAAGAATAATACCGACTATATACTGAATTGTGGTGAAGATGGCATCCCGCCGAGTAAAATCTTGGCGTGCCTATGGCTTGTTAGCACGGCAGGGGTGCTTTTGGTGTCGGTGTTACCACCGACGTAGATTCTAGTGCCGTTGACCTCAATTTTAGACTTGTGCATAATGGGGTTGTTGCATACGGAGATGGTCGTACGATTATTTCGATCGAAATTCGAATAACCGATCGGTACTATTATTAGGAATGAATTGAATGGTCCGTTAGAAATTATAAAAAAAATATAATAATAATTTATCAATGTTCAATACTTCTTTCATGTTCAAATAAAATTTATTAAATGTACTAGAAATGGATTTATATATATATATATATATATATATATATATATATATATAAATATATATAAATTTATTATTAAACTGAATTTTGTTATATATTTAGAAAAATATTTTTTCATATAATGCAGATGTAGGGTCATCCAAATGTGACACAGATTTTTATTTTATTAAAAAAAAACGTGAGGGTGGTGTATAGAGACATGTGTATAGTTTCTTTTTAATAAAACATAAATCTAAGAGTCACATTTGGATCATCCTATAAATATCTTTAAATATTTAATAGAATTTGATAAAAAAAATATAAATATTACAGATTAGTAAAAATATATAATTTTAATTTTTTTCAAAGATTAAATGATTAAGATATATTATTAATATTGTATTAAATCTTTTATTGTTCAAATTCATCTTTTATGAAAGACATAGGTTCCTGTCATTACATATATATATATATATATATATATATATATATATATATATATATATATATATATATATCATATTATCAGATAAGAAACAAAAAAAAATACAGAGGGTGTATAAACAAATCTCAATTATGTAGATTTTTTTAAAATTGTGATTTGTATTTAATAATTGAATTTAGTATCATTTTAGTGTATAAAAATATAGTATTTAATAAAGTGTTAATGTTTTTTAATAAATATATTAAAAATGTAATATTGAAAATAAATCGTTTGAAACATAGTTATTGATATATATATATATATATATATATATATATATATATATATATATATATATATATATATATATATATATATATTAGGAGGACCAGAAAGTAATGTTTTTCTACATTAAATTCAAACAGATAAATTTTTACCAAGTTTTTATTCTTAATCAATAATGTAATCACCCTCGTTATCAACAACCTTTGCCATCTAATGAGCAAATTTTCAATGCCGGATCGAAAAAAATCAATTGGTTTTTGAGCAAAATATCTGGAGATGGTATTTTGGACATCATCCGAATTTTCAAATTTTTTACCACTTAGAAAATGTTGTAGCGATCGGAATAAATGGATATCCGATGGCGCAATATCGGGTGAGTATGGTGGGTGAGGCAATACCTCCCATCCCAATTCATTAATTTTTCCAGGGTTCGTCTTGCGCAGTGCGGTCTTGCATTATCGTGTTGTAGAATAACACCTTTTCTGTTGACAATCACTGGGCACTTTTCAATTAAAGATTGATTTACTCGATCCAATTGTTCACAGTAAAGGTCTGCATTCACAATTTGTCCAGGTTTCAGTACTTCAAAATGAACGACCCCGCGAATACTCCACCAAACACACAAAAGCGCCTTTTTGGGGTGTAAACCTGGCTTAGCTGTACTTCATGGCGATTCATTTGGAGAAAGCCACTGCTTTTTGTGTTTTGGATTATCATAGAGAACCCATTTTTCATCTCCAGTGATCAAGCGATCAAAAAACGCTTCTGTATTGTGTCACTGAAGCAATAAGTTAGATGTGGTGGATCGGTTAGCTTTGTTTTTTTCGGACAGATTATACGGGACCCAAACACCTGCTCTGCTTACTTTACCAATCTGCTGCAAATGTTCTTGGATGGTCGACCAAGGTTGGTTAAGAGTATTTGACAGTTCTTCGGTTGTCTGACACGGATTTGCTTCCACTTCCGCCCTCAACATGTAATTATCTAATGTTGTTGGTCTTCCTGATCGGTATGAGTCGAAAAGATCTAAATTACCAGATTTGAACTTAGAAAACCACCTTTGGCATGTACGAATGTCTAATGCGTTTGGATAAACATCGCAAATGTTTTTGATAGCAACCGTTGCGTTACTACCCTTGTGAAACTCAAAAAGCATACAATGCCGGATATGTACCTCTTCTGGTATTTGGCTGGCCATTTCACCATAAATTGCAAAAAAAAATTAAGATTTTATTATTTACGAGTAAACAAGTCACTCTAATCTTAAAATGTCTTTGGCACGACTTTGAAGTACACAATGAGCTAATAAATGACTAACGAATATCGACATGCGCAGAAACGACATTACTTTCCGGTCTCCCTAATATATATATATATATATATATATATATATATATATATATATATATATATATATATATATAGGTTAGGTTGGCAAGTATCTCCCTTCCGCTTTTTTTTTTTTTTTTTTTGTACATAGCTGCGAAATTCAAAAGACCAGAAGGCGGAAGGGAGATATTTGCCAACCTAATATATATATATATATATATATATATATATATATATATATATATAGAGAGAGAGAGAGAGAGAGAGAGAGAGAGAGAGTCATCCAAATGTAACGCCTAGATTTGTGTTTTATTAAAAAGAAAAATGTTTATAAGGTGGTGTATATAGGGAAACATGTGTATAGTTTTTTTTCAATAAAACACAAATACATGCGTCACATTTGGATGGCCTATATGTCATTTATTAGGTATTGAAATTTATTTGATCTTTAATTCATATTTTTTTTATACAACAGTTTCATTTAAAATTCTGTTATGACTCGATCATAATTAAAAACATGTAATACGATATTTCAAATATTAATTAAATGTAAGAAACTTTGCCGATCGGTTATTTAATTAGATTTACCGCACATTTAAATAAACGTAAATATAAACAGCGTATTAAAAAACGCATGCAGTTATTTGAAAGGCGCAGGCCGACAATTCGAACAATAAACAAATCCTTTTCGAAGATACGAATGTCGTGTAGATTTTTTTTTCAGTGAACCTATAACCTTCGAAAGACGAGTTGATTGTGGTTAACGTTTGCCAGTATTACCGCAGACACCACAACCTAACACCGGTGGATATCGTCGGTACTAAAAATCTCACCGACATGTACAATAGGAAAAAAGGCCAGTTAATATATACGCACATATAACACTTGTCTTTATTACTTCAGTTTATTGAGAGCAATTTTTTCTGACGTCAGTGTTCTTCTGAAGTGCGTTCTAAAAAAAATGTAATTAGGAAATGGTTTAACAATACAATATACGCACACATACACACACTACGTACTTAAAAATATAGATTCATCCAAATGTGACGCCTAGATGTGTGTTTTATTGAGGAGAAACGAAAGAAACTATACATATGTTTCCCTTTACACTACCCTATACACATGTTTCTTTCAATTAAAAACAAATATAGAGTCACATTTGAATACTATATATTTACAGTCTTAATTATATTTTTCGTAAGTGTCCATTGTTACAATAAAAACATCTGTCCACAATGTGTTAATGTGAAATGATGTACATATTTTCTTATCGTTTTGTAAGATCATTTGAAAATAAACTATGTTAATCAGTAATTTTATTTAAAAAAATAATTGTATCATGTGTACGAATGATGTGGCCATATCCTAAATACCAACATAAAATTAATAATTTAAAACATGATATTTAAAGACAGATAATTCATTTAGATATAACCTTTTTTGAATAATGATTGAAGCAGTATTGACAGAAATTTGCATATTAAAAATTTTTATTATTTAATTAAAATAGTTTTCTTATGTATATTTTGTGATATTATTTTTATAGACATTTTTATTTATATATTGATTTTTATAAAAATGTTATTTATTTAAAAAATATTGTGTTTTTAAATAAGAATGTAAGAACTTTGACAGTTGGTATCAACCATGTTTGTGACTTTTTAAGGTTATTTTAACATTTCAACTCAGTATAGATTGAGAAATTATTATGGAACATTTAAGGGGCAAAAAAAAAGTGATTTTCGGGAATTTTTTTAAAGAAATTTTTTTAAAGAAAATTTTGAGAATATATTTGTGCATAAACAATGTATACATAGTAATTTTTTTGAATGAAAATATTCGATTTTCAGCAAGTTATTCGCCATCTCCCGAGTCTCAAAAAAAAAAAAAAACGTTTCCCACTGCTGCAGTGATTATAGCCTTCACAGTGCCTGAAATAAAAAAAAAAAGTTTATTAAACTAGAAAGTTTTGCCTGTACAATAATCCAGGATTGTGAAAAAAATTAAAATTTAACAAAATAGCGGAGTTTTGAAAAAAAGTTTAAAATTTCGCTCAAAAATCTGATGGTTTTTGGTATGGTAAAATTACATTTTTTATCCAATCGAAAAACTGGAGGGTCATTGTATGGAGAAACAAATACTAAATATGGTGAAACAAAAATCAAATCGATCGGATGATTTGTTATCGAGTTAGAACTGCAAATTTTAAAAATGTAGTTTTGAGAAAAACGCGTTTAAAGATAAAAGTATTGATTTCATTGTTATAAATCGATAAATATCATACCTAGACTATAAAAACTATTTGAGATCCGCACTTAAAATTTTGGTATGTTATTTTTGAAGGTATAGACTATCGAAAAATGCAAAAAAATCGATTTTTTGAAAGTGTCACACTAGTTGTGCCCCTTAACACTTCAATAACGTTTAGAAATTATAAAAATTTCAATAGACTTATTGAAATAAAAATTTAATGAGTCCATTATTTCACTACATATTTATGATCATATGATTTAACTCCATTGGATTATTTTTTTTGTGAGGTTATGTGAAATTATTGGTTTATGCTGATAAACCACAAATAACAGAAGCATTTAAAATAAAATTGTATGTGTAATTCATGATATTGGGCCACAATTATGTGAAAGAGTGACTAAATAAATCTACTATTTATTCCTATGAAGAAATTGTGTTTCAATCCATAGAATATGCTTAAAAATCAAAAAAATAAATAACTAATTAAATACTTTCAGTTTTATTTCTATTGAAACTTCTGAAGTGCTTATTAGAAAACTATATTTTAAACGAAAATGTTTAAAATTATTACATTTTTTTAAAAAAAGTTTGTCAGTTATTAATATTAAAAATGATTTTAAATACATTACGAAATGTAAAATAGATATAATACAAGTATTTGTATTATTTTACATATTGTCTTCCTTCACTTAATCTTTTTTTAAAATCAATTCGTTAAACAATAGCTAATTTGTATTTTAATTAGTCAATTTGAAAATATATTCTATCATATTTTATTGATGAATTTCGACAGTAATGCTTTGAAATATTTTTTGTCGGTCATTGAACTTATGTTTAAGGTAAAAATTACTCATGAGTTTATTTATAATAGTTTTATTTCAATCAATTTTGTATATAAAATATATCCTTTTTTGGAAATTTCAAAAGTTACGAGGTATTACTAATATCTTCTATTTAGTAAAAATTTTTACTAATAAATAGTTAATACATTTTTACTTAATTTCGTATACATTTTAATGAAGTGAGGTTAAGTACGTCTGTAATATTATTTAGAATTGATTAGTAATCAGTTGGTAAATATGTAAATAGGACAATGGAATGGACGTTGATTTTTTTAAAAATCAATCTCGATTGTATATCGAGTCGTAATACCGTGATTTCTTTTTTGAATGTAAAAGTTTGAAAAACCTCCTGACACTTTGATTGAAACCATACGAAATAAACTCGTTAATATCTCAAATATATAAACGACGTATTCGAAACCGAGCGGAGGACTGTGTTGGGCGGAATTCCATAACACCGAAATATTACGTTTGCTTTAGTTCGAGTATATTAATAATGATAATAACAGCATCAGCAGCAGCAGCAGCACCATTTTGTTCATGTAAGAGAATGTAATTTTTGTGGCAACGATTTTAACCGTAGAACTTTACAGCCCGATCCGTCCGTAGGATTAATTATCTACGTCCGTCTCGCTCGCAACGCGTCGTCTCGTCCTCGTCGCACTTTCTCATCAGTTCTCCGTCATTTTACGACATTGATTTATTGAAATTTCGACGTCATTCAGTCATGCATATGTTTATTATTATAAATGAGAACCCGTCGAATGCGACACGCGAGACGCGACGAGGCTATACTAGTCGAGACGTGTTCTCATCTCGCTCGTTTACGATCGATACGATGGACAACTCTTTGTTAAATATGCCGATAGTTGTTAAATATGTTTGTTGTCGTTTTTTCGCCGCAATAGGAATGTGTTTAAACGATTTTCCCGTCGTTGATACGATTCAATCGTTTCAATTCGCTTCGAGGGAAATTTTTATGAAAAAATATATTTAAAGGATTGTCTTTAAATTATAGAATATAATTATTTATATATATATATATATATATATATATATATATATATATATATATATATACTCGATATGCATACGTGAAGCAATTCTCCCAAAATAATTCGAAACACTCGACATAAACGATGAAATGATTTTATTAAAACTGAAAAAAATGTCTGATGAATGTGTATTTGAACATAAAAAGCAACGTGCAGGAAATATTACTTTACAGTATATTTTAGCAGATGTAATAAATAAACCTCTGTTAACAGGCTTGTTGTCTTAAGCAGGTGTAATTATTATCATTCATTAACGATGAACACATGTAGATTAATGTAAAAAAATCCGATTGAAAACAAATAGTTTAATTAATTATTACATACTGATTTATTTTAGATAAAATTGTGTATCAATAATGTCATTAAAAAGTTAATTATAAGACATGGTCATTATTTGAATATCATTACTTTTCGAAATATATTTTTAATTAAAACGAATTGGCAAGTTGTGATGTATAAATCACTGATATAAAATGAAAAAAAAAACAGAGATATTGTTTTATGTATTGAGATTTTTTATTTTTTGGGGTACTTTTTTAGTAACATATCTAGAGTAGTTTTTTTTTTAAATAAGGTCGTCCAAATGTGACGCCTAGATTTGTTTTATTAAGAAGAAACAACAGAAATTATACACATGTTTCTTTTTTAAATAAAACACGAATCTAGGTGTCATATTTAGATGACCCTATACGAGAGTGGTCACAGAAGTACCGGACCCAACAAAGAAAACACAAAAATTTTGGAAAAAAATATATTTATTTTTCAACATAATCTCCTTTCAGCTCTATACACTTTTCCCAGCGATGTTCAATAAGTTCGATACTCTTTTTATAATAAGAACTGTCTTGCTCCTCAAAATACCCATTAACTGCCGACATCACTTCTTCATCGTTGGGAAATCTTTGACCACTGACCCATTTTTTCAAGTTTGGGAACAGAAAATAATCCGAGGGGGCTAAATCTGGCGAATAGGGTGCATGAGGTAGCAATTCAAACTTTAATTCATTAATTTTGGCCATTGCAATAACGGATTTGTGAACTGGTGCATTGTCTTGATGAAACAACACTTTCTTCTTAGCCAAATGCGGCCGTTTTTGCTTGATTTCTTCGATCAAACGTTGCAATAAGTTCGCATAATACTCGCCGTTGATAGTTTTTCCTTTTTCAAGATAGTCAATGAAAATTATCCCACGCGCATCCCAAAAAACCAACGCCATGACTTTGCCTGCAGACGAAACGGTCTTCGCCTTCTTTGGAGCCGGTTCTTCCTTTTCAGTCCATTGTTTTGATTGTTCTTTTGTCTCGGGTGTGAAGTGATGGACCCATGTTTCATCCATAGTTATGAAATGGCACAAAAATTCTGCTTTGTTGCTGTGAAACTTCGCTAAACACTCGATTGAAACATCTTCACGACACTGTTTTTGCTCGAGTGTGAGCAAACGCGGCACCCATCTTGCACACAGCTTTCTCATGTCCAAATTTTCAGATAATATGCGATGTACCGCACTTTTTGAAATGCCTACTATGTCTGCTAGCTCGCGCACTTTCAGTCGACGATCATCCAGTACCGCTTTGTGGATTTTCTTCACCATTTCTGGAGACGTCACCTCATTTGGTCGACCACTGCGATGCTCGTCTTGGCAGCTCGTACGGCCTCGTTTAAACTCTGCTACCCAATATTTCACTGTTGTAAACGAAGGAGCAGACTCACCCAGAGTAGAATCCAGTTCAGCTTTTATATTGGTTGGGCTGAGGCCTTTCAAATAAAAGTATTGTATCACGTAACGATGACCAATTTTCTCTATTTTCACAAATTCACTGAAAACGTTCACTATTGATGGCTGCAAAACAAATACTAAAACAACGTGGCGTCCTCAAACTTGAAACATATGCTTTATAGATTGTGTACTTTCTAATACAGTGATATTTTTCAAATAACTACCGCCATATTTAGTTCAGGCCGGGTACTTATGGGACTACCCTCGTATATGTATTTTAAAATTAAAATGCTATAACTGTTCAATAATTATTTCTATTTAGTTTATTCATATGCACTTTAGAGCAATGTTCTTTAACCTTTTTACATCTGCTTACCGGGGAAAATAGGAGAAATGTTTTTCGGATTATCTGATTGCTAAAACAGTAACAAAAATTAATATGGATAATATTTTTTTTTATTTATTGAACTCAATGTTATAAGATTATAATTTTTAGCTAGTGTGACATTTGCTGTTGCTTAGGGGTTAGAAAATTTGATATACGTGGCTGGAGTGCTGTTTTTGGGAGACGAAGCGCTACAATAACACCCATTTGATTTCTCTGTTTAGTTTTTATTACTGGCATGGCTGAAAAGTCTTTTCACATAAATAGGAAGTTAAAAAAATGACCAACAATTTGATAGCTTTATAACTAACAGATGGATATTCTTTTTCGAGTGATTTCCAAAATTGAAAGAATGATTGCATTTTATGTTTGGATACTAGAATGATATCAAAAGATAACGAGGATCAACTGTGTATGATTTTATATCTTCCAAGAAATGATTATTAATCCAGAGGTTACCTTTATGAAAATCTTCATTTTCAAGGCAATAATTATTAAAGTTTTCAGCTAACGTCCTTAAATATTGTCTTATTGGGCCTATTCACACTAGTCAACATTTATACAGTATTCACACCCATTACCACTCGTCTCACATCCTTTTATTACTAAAATTCCCTACCTAAAAAAAATAGTTTTTTGGAAAGAGGGTGTGAGACGAGCGGTAATGGGCGTGAATATTGTATGAATGTTGACTAGTGTGAATAGGCCCATTATGTTTAATATGATTTTCTGGTTGAAATCAATAGTAATCAAAAATTCAAAAACCAGTTTCTTTTTGAAGCATGTATTTGACTGCTAGAAAATTTGGATCGCGGACCACAGATTGAAGAACAAGGTTTTAGAGAATAAAAAAAGTAATCAATAAATAATTCATAAACTTGTGATTTTTGAGATACTGATTTTTTTTGTGAAAAGTTACTTTGGTTAGTTATAAAATTTTATTTAGATTTAAGATCGTAATTTTGGAAATAATATAAAGATGATGTTCTATTTTTAGTGGAAGTTTTAAAAATAGATTTAGAAAATATTTAACGTGTATAACAGAGAAAATTCTATAACGGAAATTGGATAAATAGTGTTCGAACAATGGATAACATTTTTTTAGCTTAAAAATTTCTTGGAATTCACTGACGTTTGTATGCATATATAATTAATTAAAAGATGAATTCATTTGATTTATGAATCTGTATGTATATAAACTCACACACACATACACACAGGTCAGGTTTAGAATATTGAACTAATTGTTGAAGATATGAATTTATATCTTTGATTTTCATTATTTGGTTACAAAAAGTTCAAGATATCAATATATCTCCGAATTATAAAGTTAAGACAGTAATGATTTTTAATTATTCAGAGTTATTCAAATATGACGCTTGGATTTGTGTTTTATTAAAAAGAAACATGTGTAAAGTTTCTTGTTAATAAAACACAAATCTAGCTGTCACATTTGTATGATTCAATATTTCTTTCTACGAATAGATATTTTAATTTAAAAAAATATATTGGTTTCTGTTTTGTTTTAATACAAAATGAATCAATCATTCCTACGAATTTATATTGGGGGTACCGGATGAAAATGTCGTTTTTTGATATCGTCCTTTTCAATTGTTGTGTTTTGGCTGTTGATCTGTTAACACGTATTTCTTTTGCTATTGATTGGTGGACATCTAAAGCACAACTTTCAAAAGAAATTGAATTTTTTTGCACCCTATTTTAAATGGAAGGATTTGTGCCGGATAATCAATTTTTACGAAATTGCATGTTATATGAATTTCACCAAAAAAGTAATGCAACGACTACGTCAAAAAATTTTGTGTCATTTACGGGGACATATTGACTATTCGGCAGTATCAGAGGTGGTTCAAACAATTTCGAAGTGGAAATTTTGACTTAAAAAACAAATCTTGAAGTGAGAGGGTAGTGAAAGTGGACAATGAGGTATTACGCATTGAATTTAAAGCAAATACGACCAAATCTATTTAACAAATAGCAGATACACTCGGATACTCTTGGTCTAGTGTGCAAGAATACTTAAAAATAATTAGCAAGATTCATAAACAGGGTGTGAGGATACCGCATCATTTAAGTGATGAAAGCAAATCTGTACGGGTTCGAATGTGTCAAGAATTAATAAAATTAGAGGAAAATTCAACATTTCTTCGACATCTTGTGATAGGGGATGAGGAGTGGGTTATATACTCGATCCAATGTTGCAAAAAACAGTAGCTTTCTAAAGGGCAGGTACCACTGACAACGCTGAAACCGAACCTAAAAGTCAAAAAGGTCCTTTTGTCTGTATGGTGGAATTGTAAAGGAATTATTCATTATGAAATTCTTAAATATGGTTAGACAGTAATGGCACAGTTCTATTGTGATCAGCTGGAACGATTAAAAGAAGCAATTCGTGTAAAAAGACTTAGAATATTCAATAGAGGAAACATATTTTTTCAACACGATAATGCGAGACCCTCATATAGCTAAAATTACTCGGAATAAATTAATGGAATATGAATGGAATGTAATTATTCATCCACCATATTCAGCAGATCTTGCTCCATCGGATTACCATTTATTTAGATCAATGCAGCACTTTTTATCCGATAAAAATTTTAAGAATATCGAAGAAATGAAAACGATTCTCGATGTCTATTTTTCATCCAAATTAAAAGATTTTTATGCAAATGGCATATTAAAATTACTAGAAAGATGGAAGAAAGTTGTAGCTATCGAGGGAGAATATATAATTAAAATAATTGATATGATAATATATATATATTTTTTAAGTTGACTTTTTATTTTAAAAAACGATATTTTCGTCCGGTAATAAATACGATTTAAATTTGTGTAAATGAGCCATAAAATGGATTATTGATTATTTTGTTTTAGATCAATGTACGACTGTTGTATTTCTTGTGTAATTAAATTCTAGCGTTGAATAGATCGATGAAAAATCTGTATTTGTATATAAGTTCTGAATTCTTAAATACAGGTTTAAAAACTAATATCTTAACTTCAAACAGAACGATAATAAATGTTTATAAGAACTAATATTAGAATAATTTTACATTTAGCATGAATATGCAGTGTATAATCAGTGGGATAACTTGTACGAGATAGTTTAATGACTTGTTGAAATCATTTACGGACTTAAATTAACGGGCAAAGTGTATAAAAAGTGCACAAACTGCGATCATTATTCGACCATGTATTAGATAATATTCTAAATCGTCTGATAACGATTGAAACTTCTTTTTTGCGTTGCTCTTGTTGCCGTTGTCGTTTTTTTCCGCCGAAACGTTCGATTCTGCAGTGCGAGCGATCGGTTTACGCCCGTCAGTTCGCAACGAACGTATTATTTTTGGGAAACTAAAAATAAAAATCCGACATCTGGTTCAAATCTAGGTACCGAATAGCGAGTCATAGACGGTCGTTACTTATGAATTTTAATTACTTCTGCCAGTAACTAGCATAGCATCTGTCTGAGGTATGACTCGACGAAATATTTTTTCCACCTCGTTGTTGTTATGACTGAAATTTCGAAAGACAAAAAAATCAAAGACGATTTCTTCTCGCCGAGAGAGAAAGATCTCTTTTATAGATCTTTTTCGAATACACACACGTACGTACCTACATGAATATTATCTATCTGAAGTAGATGTGCTTCGCGTGTGTTCGTATGTATGTACGACCGCAGAGCTGCTTGTGTGCGTGTACTTGTACGTGTGTTTGTGTGTGTTAATTACTTTTCGAGAATTTCAAAACAAATGATTGTTTAGTATTAAGATTGTTAATTGAGTTTTGTTAAATAGCGAGGATTTTTTTCTTCCCGAAACCGACAGGAAAATTGCTACGTCAATTATCGTTGAAACGAATTAATGGTGGTAATACCACATCGAGAGCGTGGAATTTTTTGTGGATTACGATTTTTCGGTCAAATTAAAATATTGGCAGTTATTGCCAAGTGTACGTATAGATTTTTTCATATAGATTCGATGTGAGCTACACGTGTATAGTGAGTACAAAGAGATACACTCGCTAGTCGTCCAGCCACTCTCCTACCATAAAAATTAATCAATTTTTAAATATCTGCTCCATTATGTAATATTTTTATTGATGAATTTTTACACTAGACGTCGATTTATTTCGTATACAAAAATGTCGACGTTTTGTAAAAATCGCACGAGGTTGGATCAATATGTTGTTGTTTTTAATTAACCGATATTGACAGCCGCTTCCCTATACTCGTTACTTTCATGATTACTGAGTTTTTTTTCAACCAGATATGTTACCTGGATAAGAGGTTATTATATTACAGGAACATTGGTTAAACAAAATCATTTAGCCACTTTTTACTTTTTATAAATTAAACAGATAAAATTAGATACAAACTTGCAACTAAAGTAGCAAAAACAGTAAAGTTTACAATTAATTTAAAACAGAATAATAAATTATATTTTAGACTTAATTTTAAAGTAGACTTTTTTTTAAAAAAAACACATAAATACTCTAAAGAAGATTTTTATTTATTATTTTTATTTCATAATAAATTTACATGTAAAAATATTTTCAGAAATAATTACTTTTTAAAAATCATATTAATTATATAGAGTCATCCAAATGTAACGCATAGATGTGTGTTTTATTGAAAATAATCAAAAAAATATACACACATTTTTCTTTTTAATAAAACACAAATCTAGGCGTCACATTTGTTATAATTTACCTCTTTGAAAAAAATGTAAAAAAAATATTTTTTATATGAATTATATTATTTCAATAAATATTTATAATTGTTGAAAAGCGAATGTACTTTTTTATAAAATAAGTTAATGTATTGATCCACGTTTGGAATGTTCTTCACATACTCTTTCTTTGTAAATTGAAATAAGAAGTTTGTAATGTTTTTGCCTGTGCTGCTAAATAAGTACATTGATACAATGCCTCACGTATGTACATATATAAGCATTTTTAAATGTGTGTGTGAGTGTATATATATATATATATATAAAGTGCATTTGCATTTTGTATGTATGCATTTGTTGTGCCGAAAACGGGCTTCGAACCGAAATCTTCGAATAGCGAGGACAGCTGAAGGTGACATGGTCGCGGTACTATAGCAGTCGACCGCCGCCCTTCCACCTCGCCCCCGTGTACTGACCCACGTGCAACAACATTTACTTGTCTCCGTAGTCAATTTACGGCCGCCGATAGAAATCTGCAGCCAGCCGTCGAACTGCTGGTTGTGCAGCTACGAAGAAGACGGCTGCAACGACTGAGACGAGACGAGAAAGGTAGACCGTGTTTAGTCACAAACGAAAATGGTATCCGATCGTTGTATTATCGTGTAATGAAGAGATAATCAGCACGAATGAGAATGATAATAAATCAATTTTCGACGATATCGGTTTGGGAATTGCGGTACTTTGACACTTATTTCCTGATGGTTGGGTCTAGTGTATGAAGTCGTCGGTGATCGTTAAAGTTCTTGAACGTTCATCAATCAATGTAGACTGAATGGATTTTCCGTTAAAAGATTCATTTTTGTATCAAATATCTTTTTTTTTTGCAAATATAAACTATCTATATTTTCACAACAATAAATTCACATTATTACACATTTTTTAGAGTACTTTTATTAGCCTCAAAATTCATATAAATTATATATATATATATATATATATACATGCTCGAAAATGTCTGAATACACTTATCAATACGGATATATTTCTCAATAAAAGAAACGTAGTAATGTAAATTTGAAAATAAATATATTGTTTATTAATTCCATAAACTATTAATTATTTATTCATGACAATTCAAAACATTTAAAATTTATAACAAATATACTAAAAAATAAAACACACAAAAATTCATACAAATTGAGCAGAAAATGTCTGCGTGCAAAAAATGAAAATCGAAAATAATATAAAGTAAAATAAACTTTTAAAATGAATTAGTAACTGGTTGGATAGCCTCTTTTTTAAGAACCTCTTATAATCGTTTTTGCATGGAATGGTCCACTTTTTGTGGTTTCTTTGGCAATAATTTTATTCCACTCTTTTTCTATAACTTTCTTCAACATTTCCTCTACAATTATCCCATGTTGGCGAATTTACGTTCGAGAAAATGCCACATATATTCTATAGGATTTAGATCTAGAGATTGGAGAGGTGCATGCAACAGTTTTGGAACATTATATCATATCTATAGCGTAACAACTTCTGCCGTGTGCTTCGGATCGTCATCATACAAAAAATTATAATCGGGATCTAGACTTCATTTTTCAGCACTTTGCTTTATATTTCGTTTTAAAATATTTAAGTAAGCATATTTATCCATCGTGGATTCGAAAAACTCCATTTGTCCCACGCCTTACTTGCTATACACCCCTATACCATTACTCTACCACCGCCGAGTTTCACAGTAGGAACAAGATTTTTTTTATTTATTGATGTATATACAATTTTGAGTTTTTCTATTCCAAAAATGCAATATTTGATCTCGGCTGAGAAAATCATGTTTTCCCAAAACTGGGTTAATTTATTAATGTGCTCATTTGCATATGCAATCCATTTTTATCTGTTGACACGTGAAATAAATGATTTCTTAAGCGCAACACGTTCATGATACCCACCCTTTTTTGTTATTTTTCGCATATCAGCAAAGATTTTTTTTTTAAAATAGTACTTTAATATCTTTTTCAATTTGGGGTGCAGTTATTCGGGGATTTTCTTTCACTGAAGCTACAATCTTACGCTTTTATCTAAATGTTAACTTCGACGGTTGGCCAGAAAGCGATTTCAAATGTGGATTTAAAACTGATTACTACCCTTTGAATAAAAGAATGTTGTCTTCCAACACCTTTTCCTATTTCACGAAAACTTTTTCCTTCTTTTTCTAACTTTAAAATAATTTTACATTCACTAACAGAAATTTCCTTTTTTTGAATTCCATCTTATTTATTTTTGGCAAAAAACTTTACTATTAGTTACTAAAAATAATATTTTAGTATTTCAATTGCAACATACAAACTAGGACATAAAACTGTGATAATTTTAAAACAACAAGTGCAAATATTGCAAAAAAATCGATGATTTACCGTTGAATAAAATATGTACGCAGACATTTTCTGTTCAATTTGTATGAATTTTTGTGTGTTTCATTTTTATTTTATTTGTTATAAATTTAAAATGTTTTGAATTGCCACGTATAAAGAATTAGTACTTTGTAGAATTATTAAAAAATATGTTTGTTTTTAAATTTACATTAATAAAGTTGTTTTATTGAGAAATATATCCGTATTGATATGTGTATGTAGACATTTTCGAGCATGTATATATATATATATATATATATATATATATATATATATATATATAGGGTTATTCAAAAGTTTAAATAGAAATGAAAAAGTATTTACTTAAATAGTGGTATACTTTATTTTTAAGAATATTCTATGGAATTAATACTGGAACACAATTTCACTCGTATGATTACCACGATTTCGCTTGACATAGTGAATTCTTTTAGTCCAATTTTTAGTTATTCTTACATAATTGTGGTCCAATTTCATTAAGTACACAGTTCATTGATAATTTTTAATACTTCTGTTGTTTGTGATTTATCAGCATAAATTGATGATTTCACATAACGTCATAAAAAATCCAATTGAGTTAGATCACATGATTTAGGTGGCCAATTGATGGGTCCATTTTGTGAAATAATGGACATATTAGATGCTAGTTTTAATAAGCCTGTTGAAATTTTTACCATTTCTAAGCGTTGTTAAACTATTAAATTGCCAAACTATACTAAGTTAAAATGTCAAAATAACCTTAAAAAAATTCAAACAGGGTTGCGACCAGCTGTTAAATTTCTGGTATTCTTATTGAAAAACCCTATATATACACACATATGTATGTATGTAAACATTTTAAGAGTTAATATAAAAAAAGAATATAGTTGCATTTATAAAATATAATTGATAAAATGATTTTAACATGTTTCAATAGTTCTATTTTCAGTTCGAATTACATTTTATTTGTGAAATAAAACGATCCATTAATTGAATATATTTACTAACACGTCTTTATCCAATTAAATTATTTCTTAACAGAAAATGGTAGAGATAAAAATTACTATTAACAAGTAATTAAATAAATTGTTAAAATATCTGAAATAATAATCGACACATTCCAAACGTTTCTCGTCAAAGCATCGCAAATAAATTAGAAAATTTTCGATTAAAATATTTTTTCATAATTTAATGAACATTAATTTAATTTATTAACTATAAAATAAATGATTTAAGATAAAGTATGTTCTTTTATTATTAGAAGTGCTGCGAGACAACCTTGTGTTAATTAAATATTTTAGTGCAGATATCTGCGTTGTGTTTTTTTCTTGTAAATTCTTAGAAATGGAAACATTTATATTTATATTTGGCGATTTCGTAAAATATTTCGTACATATTATTTAAATTCTTTTGTTGTAAAAAATTTATACAGTTTTTTGATAAAAGATACAAGTTCTTATTTTTATTCTCAGAAACTTTTGGTTCATTTATATATATATATATATATATATATATATATATATAGAGAGAGAGAGAGAGAGAGAGAGAGAGAGAGAGAGAGAGAGAGTGTCATCCAAATGTGATACTCAGATTTGTGTTTAATTAAAAAGAAATATGTGTATACTTTCTTTTTAATAAAATACAAATCAAGGCGTCATATTTGGATTGCTCTTTATAAGTCAGGCCCGTGGAACGTTTTAAGCGAAAGGACCAATTATATTTTTTGTGAAATCTTAGCGGGCCGCATTATTTTCTATGGGAAATATGATGTTTCCTAAATATGGTGGATTCAGAAATATTTTGAATAATTAAATGCAGATGCGTTAATCTTGAGATTTGTAATTGTATTATATAGGATTTTCCAATAAGAATATTAGAATTTTAACAACCATGTTTGAATTATTTTTACACTAATTTTGACATTTCAACTCAGTATAATTTGATAAATTATTATGGAACGTTTAACTTCAACAATGCTTAAAAATTGTAAAAACTTCAATAGACTTATTAGAACAATAATGAGTCCATTATTTAATGAAATGGACTCATCAGTTGGTCAACAAGATCATGTAATTTAACTGCATTGGATTATTTTTTGGGAGGTTATGTGAAATCATTGGTTTATGCTGATAAACCACTATCAACAGAGGTATTAAAAATATTCATGAAATTGGACCACAATTATGTGAAAGAGTGATTAAAATTTGGACTAAACGAATGCACTATGTCAAGTGAAGTCATTGTGGTGGTTATGTGAGTGAAATTATATTCCATCATTAATGCCATAGAACAGGGGTTGGCAACCTTTTTTGGCCGCGGGTCAAAATCAACCAAAATGTGAGTATTAAAGAAACGTTTGGGTCAGAGATATTTTCGTACTGTAAATAAGAAGATATATTTTATTAAGAAAATAATTACAAACATAGTTGAATGAACTTTTTTATGATATCAATGGCTCCTCTGATGTTGAACTTGTGACGTCAATTTAGTCAAGTCTGTTTTAAGTTTTAAGATGAATACAAGCATCTGAATGATTAAAATTCATTTGTGACTAAACATTTATAAGTTGAACCGAATGACAAAATGGCAAATGTTTGTCAAGTGAAGTCATTGTGGTGGTTATGTGACTGAAATTATATTTCATCATTAATGCCATAGGATATGCTTAAAAATATAAATAAATAAATAAATAGTTAACTGAATACTTGTTATTTTATTTCTATTTAAACTTCTGAAACACTTATTGAAAAACCTATAGAAAAAGTTAACAAAAAACATTTCTTTGGTAGAAATATTGTACAAAAACGTCACTATTAAACATTTATCTATCTATATGTATAAAAATAAATAAAATATCTATCATTTAAAAAAAATATTATTTTTAAATATTCAGTTCTGTGCAAAAAAATGTCAAAATGGCCGCAGTTAAACGATCCTGAATTGAATTATTTTCAGGTATTATTTTTCTTTATTTGCAAAAAATACACAAAAAATCAATTATTTTTATTTGGACAAAATATAGGGTCATCCAAATATAACGCCTAGATTTGTGTTTTATTCAAAAGAAACATATATAGTTTTTTTTTTAATGAAACACATCTGTGCATCACATTTGGATGACCCTATATTATCTAATAATTAAATAAATTTGATTGAAAAGAGTTCAAGTCACTTGTTAACAAATATAATTTAAATATTTGAAGTTGTAGATGTTTTTTTAATTATTCAATTAATTTTTTAAACTAACATTTATTTCTAATTTTAGACTATGAATGTTAGATCCTTTATTTTATTGACAGTGCTAATTTTACAATGCTTATATAATAACATCTACCTTGTAATTACTCTGAATTTATATATATTTAATATAAATATATTTTAATTATGTTTTAGATCATTATATATATATATATATATATATATATATATATATATATATATATATATATGTGTATGTAGACATTGTAATTAATTTTAATGAATATATTTTGTATTAAAACCGAATATCCGGGTTGAAAACCGGATTCAGTCTGAACAAAGTTGTAATTAAAAAATGTTAAAGGGGAAGATTGATTTTCTGTGTGATGATTAAATAAAAGATTGTCAGCAAGTATTAAACTCGTATCGATCAATCGCCGCGAGGAGAAATGACATTGATTACATTTTCGAATATCAATTACATCCATTCATCGATCCATCGCTCTACCTACCTACCTACCCACTATATCATAAAGTTCAATAACAGCACGCTTTATTGTAATTCATTTATTAATTTCGAAACGTTCGTAAATCCAACATAATTATGTTTGAAAATTGAATCAGTGCCGGTGAAATAAAATCCGACAGGTATTCGCATTGCCGGACCGATTTGCTCGATTCTATTAACCGGCATAGAACTCGATGTAACGATAATAACAGAACGATAATCGTGGAAGAAGAAGCATCGGACGATTGTGATACAGAAGCGTCTACGGTGTAACAAGTCCCGTGAGAATGTGTCTCGCTTAGAATCCGCTCCAAATGCTTGCGACGGTGTTATGTGTGTTGCCGCTGCCACCGCCGCCGCCGCTGCTGCTGCTGCTAACTCTTCGCTGTTGACAGAAGTAGCTAGAGGATATATTGTGCGCGGAGCCATAGGGTGCTATATCATCGTCACAGGCGATCGAAAGATGCGCGCGATAAACAAAGACGTCCGCACAAGTAGTCTACCGTGCAAACGAGACGAACTGAATGTTTAAACGATGCGTCATTGTTCGCAATCGTCGAATGTTTCTGTAACGCTCCACTGGTGTCTAGATGCATCTTTGTGTCACACCGCGGTAATTGTTAAGACTGCGTGTTTTTGATAAGCAAATTTAAGAGCGTGTTCTTCTTATGTATACGCTGTTATGTCAGATTTCGTGAAATATAATAGTTGGACTGATTGGTATCGACGTGACGTGGACGGTATTTGAGTTGGGTATCGCGGTTTCTTTATATTTGTATATGGGAAAAAATTGATCACTGGATTCAGATCAGTGATAATTGATTTACACTTGACATTCGGATTTATGTATATGGGTCAACTTATCTGTATTTTAAAAAAATATTTTTTAACAGTTATGTTACTACCCGGAATTTTCCATATTGATTACTACCCGGGGTACAAGTGTAAGTTATATGAAACACATGTAACTTTCCCAAGGCTAGTCACACGGGAACAGCATACATTGTCCACGTGTTGTTTGTTGAAAAATAATTTCCTTAGGAATTATTTAGAACTATAAAAAACGCGACAATCAATTTTTGAAGTAAATAAAATATCGTAATAATGAGAACTAGAGGTTTCTTTGTTACTTATTACACTTAGTAACATCAATTCTACACTGGACGTTGGAAGAACAACATCAATTCTAAAATGGAGGATTGGAACCAAGGAGAACTCCTCAAGTCACTGTTGTTGATTGATAATTGAAGAACCTGATTTTAAACGTTGTAATTGATTGATTGATAAATAAAAATATGTTTTATTAATTATCGTACTTTCGATAATTTAAAAAATAAAACTTGTACCCCATTACAAAATGTTATTATTACGGTCCTAAATTCGTATATCTGGCGGTGTCTATTATATAAATATGGCGGATTTGTGATGTGGAAAATTTCTATCCTCTCACTGGTCAAATTTATACTGGACAATCAGCATCAGGTAAAGAAAAAAAATTAAGAGAGTGAGTTGTAAAAGAGTTTGTGGCGAGTTCAAAGGATCAGGTCGAAATATTACCATGGATAATTTTTTTACAACTCTTTCGTTAGCCCGATATTTACTATCATGGAAGTTGACAGTCGTTGGGACATTGAAACGTAATAAAAAATATATTTTTGCAGAAATGACACAGACAAAATCTCGAAGAATAAATTTTTCATTATTTGGTTATAACGATAACGTGACAATATGTTCATATGTGCCAAAAAAAATAATTAAACCGTTATAGTTTTGTTAATGATGCATTACGACAACGCAATGACTGGACCCAAAAAGAAACCCAACATAATCAATTTTTATAACAAAACAAAATCTGATGTAGATATTTTGGACAAATTAGAAAAACACTATAATGTGAAAAGGCCTAAAAACAGGTGGCCACTTGCATTGTTCTTCAATATCGTTGATATTGCAGCTCTTGCAGCATATATTATTTATTTCGAAAATAACTGTATGCTCAAGAAAAAGATAAATCAGTGTCGAGTATTTTTGAGACAATTAGGAGAAGAGCTTTGTCTTCCAATCATTCAAGACCGTTCCCTCAATGTTCAAATTACAAGAAACTTGTCTACAAAATTAGCAATCGAGAGCATGATAATGAAGTCATCTTCTGCATACAAACTGCATTTACTTCTGCGTCGATTGCTTCTACATCTACTACTACTCCTACTCAACGTGATATACGTGGTCATAAAATCGTCGTTGGTTCTTGCTGCATTTGTCATGCAGCACCGCATAAAAGGAAAAAAGACTCGCAAATCATGTGTACAATGCCAGAAACCTATTTGTGATGAACATTCTTCGACGTATTCAGTTTGTAAAAATTGTTCATCACCTTCCGAAAAATGACATATTTCGGCTTATTTTTTTTAAAGATACAATAAAGTCCTATAATTAAAACGTAGTATTTACTTTTTTTTATTTATTTAATTTATTTCTGCCTTTTACAAAATACCTATGGGTACACGTGTACTCGGGTTGTAATTAGAGGGATATATCAGTTAAATGTCATTTGAATTAATATTTTTTTAATAAAAAAAAAATTATAAATACCTAAATCTTCTCAAAATTTTCCAAATAATAGGGATCTGACTGGACAAAACGATCCTTCCCTAAAAAAATTATTGGTTTCAATGCAAAGGCGAATATGGGTACATGTGTACCCAGGTAGTAACATAACGGTTAAAAAAATATTTATCTTTTATTTGAAAAATTGTTAATGTTACTAAAATCTAAATTATTAAATAGAAAATAATTTATTTATATAGGGTTTTTCAAAAATTACTTCAGAAATTTAAATGTAAATAAAATAAAAATATTTAATTAATTAGTTATTTATTTTTAATTATATTCTATGGAATTAATGATGGAACGAAATTCCACTCATATAACCACCAAGACTACACTTGACATAGTACATTTGTTTAGTCCAATTTTTAATATGTTTATCTAGATTTTTTGAAAATTTTTCCAAATCAAGATTGATGTTTAAAAATAAATATGAAGACCTAAAACATAGCATTGTGATTTTGAAATTCCCATCTCAGTTACTAACTTTCTGAGGGACATATGACGATTTTTGAGTACCAATGGTCGTTCATCAGGATTGACGTCTTGATCTTGGTTCATCATCAACGGCTTCATGGTCCTCTTTGAAACCCTTATGCCATTCAAAAACTCTTTTTCGATAGATAATCTTCAGGATATACCTTTCTTAACATTTACGTGAAGTTTATTTGGTTCCAAATACAAAATTTAATTCAAATTCTTTGATCAACTGATCGTAAAAATCGGTATGAACAACAATCATCGTCTAACAAAAACCATTGTAAATTATTTACTAATAAGTGTAGCATCATAAAATTTAACACATATATCATTGACAGATGTACGAACTTAAAAACAAGAAGAAAACATGACATTCCACAAGTTTAAATGAAAAAAATCCGTTAGTTTCTGGCCTTACAAATTTAATAGTATTATTTAAATGAAAAATAAAAATATTTTCTGCTTCTTCTCTCCGTACATTAGGAATATTTTCTTGTTATTATCCTCATTTATATATACAATCAATTGAGGAATTCTACAGTTCTTTTGTCCTTAAACTTGTAATTTATCTATTTATAAATCTTGTTATTGTCCATACGATTTACATGATTGTACCAATTTGCATATTTATATTTTTTATTTCGATTATTTATCAGATTCAAATGTCTTCATTCCTTAACTGATCTCTTTTATCATGTATTATATAAAATGTTTCATCAGGAATGTAACTTTTCAATAAAATTAAAAAATCATCACTCATTCAAAAAAAGATATTTTTATTGAAAAATTTAATTGTGTATTCTTGATGAGAAAAAAAATAAGAACCAATTTCGATTTTATTCCAAAAAACAGAACTTTGCTAGAGATATAGATTACTTTATTTAAAATATCTGAAATATTTTTCATAATTTTTATAATTCACAAATCACCACTATCTTTTGATGGAGTTAGAAAAAAATATATCTTGTATATATATTTTTTTTCAATAAAATTAAAAAATCATCACTCATTGAAAAAAAGATATTTTTTTATTGAAGAATTTAACTGTGTACTCCTGATAAGATACCATTTACACCTGTTTAAAATTAAGAGTCAAATATATAGGATCATCCAAATATGACGCCTAGATTTGAGTTTTATTAAAAAAAAATTGTGTATAGTTTCTTTTTAATAAAACACAAATCTAGGCGTCACATTTGGATGATCCTGTATAAACCAATTTTTTTTCTGTATTTCGAAATTATTTGCAAATAATTTCTAATAGACTCGACTGTATGTATAACTTTTTTTTTAATTTTGAAAAATAAATATTAGAATTTTTAATGGTAATTCTATTCGATAAAAAGGTCTACATTCATTGTTGTTTACCAACGAGGAAAAAAACGATAGACGGTGTTCATTGTTTTTAAAAAATCTTTTTATTTTATTGTCAAGAGAAAAAATATAAAAAAAAATCGAAAGATATATAGATTCGAATGAATAAGGTGGTTGCAAAAATTGGGTATCGTGGTGTTGAGTGAAGAAGAGTTACAATGAATAGATTTTATATATATATATATATATATATATATATATATATATATATATATATATGTATGTATGTATACAGGTGCGTTGTAATGGTGAAGTATCCAATCACTGTACCACCATTTCTGTAGTCGTTTTCTTCGAACCGCATTTCGTATATGTTTCAAAACGTCAATGTAGTTGTACTGATTGACAGATCTGCTCACGTGATGTTAATGAGCGTTCTAGACGCTGATCAATCTCAATCTCGCAATGAATCTTGTCCTTCTTGAAACTTACTGAACGGCTTTAACATTCAGAATAGAGCTGCATTCCAAAAAGCTGTTAAATATTAAACGTTTCTTGATGATTTTTCGAAAATCGAGATTTAATACTCTTTCTAAAACAGAAAAATAATTGAATACGATTTTCTTAGATTGACAATTGATTGTTTTTGATTAATTTTTATGTATTTGGTACCGACGTTATCATTTTGAGAAGCTAGAATAAATGATGACATTTCAAAAAAATGTTTATTATTCTAAATTGTCTCAATTTTAAAATTGATATTGAATTTTCTTAATTTCATTTTTGAAAATTATTTTGTAAAAAGTCATTTAAATATGACATCTAGATTTGTGTTTTATTAACATAGTATTTCGCGCTAGACTTCATCTGGAGTCCGGCGAATTTCTCAAAAAAATGCACAAAAATAACTTTTTCATAAAATCGATGTAATTCTTAAACCAATGAACATTTTGAAATGAAATTTCATATCTGCCTATAAAAGGGTTCGATGCATAGATATATGTAAATATAATAGTGGTTTTCAATCTGTAATGAGTGTACCAGTATGATAAAGTACAAAAAAATGCTTTATAATACACATAGTTTATTATAAAAAAACATTTTTAGAGTAAAAAATATCTAGAAGGGATGAAAATATGATAAATTACGTAAAGCATATATTCTAAATACAGAAGTTGTTAAAAAAAATAAGAGAACCAATTTGGATTTAATTCCAAAAAAACAGAACTTTGCTAGGAATAGAGATTACTTTATTTAAAATATCTGAAATATTTTTCATAATTTTTATAATTCACCAATATTTTGAATATATACACCATTATCTCATGATGGAATTAAAGAAAAATATATCTTGTATATATATTTTTTTCAATGAAATTAAAAAATCATCACTCATTCAAAAAAAGATACTTTTTATTGAAAAATTAAATTGTGTACTCCTGATGAAATACCCTTCACACCTGTTTAAAATTAAGAGTCAAATATATAGGGTCATCCAAATACGATGCCTAGATTTGTGTTTTATTAAAAAGAAACATGTATATAGTTTCTTTTTTTTAATAAAACACACATCTAGGCGTCACATTTGGATAATCCTATACTAAATATTTTTTTCCGTGTTTCGAAATTATTTGTAAATAATTTCTAACAGCTTCGACTGTATATATAACTTTTTTTAATTTAAATATATATATAACTTTTGTTATTAAAAATATATCTTGTATATATATTTTTTTGGCGTCAAAAGTTCATACAACGAAACACGCGTTAACGCGTGAACGGATTTGTAATAGTCTTATACAAATATATATTTAGGTGTGACCGGGTGGTAATGTGTTTTAAAAAAAACTATACACTTGTTTTTTTTAATAAAACACAAATCTAGGAGTCACATTTGAATGATTTTATATAATTATTAGGTCGTGTAATATGAAATCTAGTTTTTCCACGTTGCGCATAAAAAGACACGGGAGATTAGAAAATTAACAACAAAAATTAAGACAACGGACATCTGGGTTTTTATCTCCAGGAACGTTAAATAAAATCATGATTATAAGAAGTATTTTGACAAAACAGATCATCCAAATGAAATATGAAATATCGGAAATAAAATAAAAATCTGACATTTCATCTTACACGACCTTGAGAAATACATATATTTGATCTGTATTTAATTATTTTCTTATCTGTGTTAAAAAATTGGTTTTGTTTATTAAACACTTTTATTTTTTACTGCTTGAAAAATATTTTTCAAATAATCTTCATTGTTATTAAAAATAATTCTGAACCCATTTTGGGAAACTTGTCAGAAAATAAAAAAAAATGAAATAAAAATAATCGGGTACGAATCAAAAAAATACCGTGTAGTAATTTGAACAGCGGAATATTCTGTCCGATTATTTTAAGCCAAATCCAACCGAACAACTGGTCAAATATATTCATGAAATTTATTCGAAATTCTATTGTGGAATTAATAAAATCATTGTAAACGTTTCAATGTGTGTACAGTTAATGATATACGTAATATCCGTTGAATTTTATAGGAGTGAACATGGTATTTCGATGCATTTCTTTGTGAATACCTCTGGACATAAACTACGGTCTTCCTTCTTTGTCATGTGACAAGCAGAAAAGAAGTAGAAGAAGAACTATTGCACCACGGTTGGCATCACTACTGTCTTGTTTATTTGGAGGCGGCCGCAAAACGATTCTGTATTTCGGGACTCTTTATTGTTGAGAGTTACGTATACAGTGGCGTAGAATATCAAAAGAACTGTTTTTGCCATCTTATCGATTTCATTGAAATCAGAAAACTTTTAGCATGATATTTTTAAGATTCCGCGATAGTTACTGTATTTGAAATAAAATTAATGCATAAATTTGGAATATATTTTGTGAAAATATCTAGAATTCAATATTTTTCACACTCAATCATTAAAAATATAATTTTTTTAAAAAAATATCTCTAAAAAATAAAAGTGTTTAATAAACAAAACCATTTTTTAAACAAGATATCATTTTTATCTCAAATATCTATGTTGACTTTTATGTTTGATTTTCATATTTTTTATCTAAACATATTATTAGGTGTACATGTCCGTTATTTGTAAATTGATTCCGCCGTTTTTCCAAATGTGACTCAAAAAAATAAAAACACGTTTATTTTAGAAAAATTGTAAGTATTTTTTCCCATAGTTAGCTACTATATTTTCTCATTTTTTTGGTAACTTGTGAATTCCATTAAAAAAAATTTTCTTGTTTCGATGCGATCCATCCATCAAACTAATTTTTAATGTCTTCAAAAGAATTAAAGTACTGCTTTGAAAGTGAGTGTGCCATCGACTGAAAGAAATGAAAATCAGAAGGAGCAACATCTGGCGAATAAGATTTCTGGTGAGTGAGCTAAGATTTCCCAGCCAAGTGCTTCTAACGTTTCTTTCTTTGATTTGGCAATGTGGTCTAACGTAATCGTGCAGAAAAATCCATCAAACTAATTTTTAACATTTTCAAAAGAATTAAAGTGCTGCTTTGAAAGTGAGTGTGCCATCAACTGACACAAATGAAAATCAGAAGGGGCTACATCCGGTGAATTAACGTTTCTTTCACTAGTTTGGAAACGTATGATCTATTGTCATCGTGAAACAAAATCACTTTATTGTGTCTTTTGGACCATTCTGGTCGTTTTTGTTTCAATGCACGATTCAAATTGATTAGTTGTTGTCAGCAGCGATCAGCAGTAATTGTCTGACCAGTTTTTCGTAGCTCATAGTACACCACATCTTTCTGATCCCACTAAATACACAACATAACTTTTTTCTCATGAATATTTGGTTTTGCAGTCGATGTTGATGCTTGGTTTGGATCTACCAATGATTTTTTGCGTTTAGGATTGTCAGAATAAATCTATTTTTCATCCCCAGTGACAATTCGATACAAAAACGATTGTTGAAAATTTCACAGATTGTTTTTCGCCATTCGACATCTCTTTCTTTCAATTCATGTGGCACCCATTTTCCTTTTTTTTAATTTTCCCATTGCATGAAAACGATCAGAAAATTTTGTTTTGTAATACTCAATGCTTCAGCGAGTTGTTTTTGTGTTCAAGTGTCATCTCCATCCAATAAAGCCTACCATTTTTCATCAGCAATTTTTTTCTGTTACTTCTCACGTTTCAAAAATTTCCACTTTTGAACGTTGAAATTATTTTCTACACTTCTTTCAAATAAAGCATATTCACCACAAGCTTCCATAAGTAATCGATGATTCTCAACAACAAATTTCTTTAAAATAAAGTAATGAAGTAAAACTTCCCCCATGTTGGCACAAAAGTCAACATTTTCAATGCCTCTCAAAAAATGTTATTTATTTTTCTCTCACGTATGACAAATTGAAAATTGAAGATTTTTCACAGCATATAACATACAAAGGACCTTTACACACTAGTCAGCATGCATACAGTATTCACGCCCATTACTGCTCTTCTCATACCCTCTAATCATCAAACGCCCCCATCTAAAAAAAATAGTTTTCTGGTAAAAGCGTGTGAGACAAGTGGTAATGGGCCGTGAATACTGTATGAATGTTGACTAGTGTGGAAAGGCCCAATAGGTGACAATTGAATATTTGATCTTAAAATTTAGCTACAGCCATCCATTTTTCAACGGCGGAATCATACTTGTACTCCTAATAGTTTATTAGGAATTTTTACAATTTATTTATATCATTTTTCTTGGACAAAAAATCACATAGTTTAGTACCATAAGATGTTATAAAAATATTCAATAATTATTTATTTTTTAAATTATTCATTGATTAAATTATTTTAATTATTTAACACTAGATTTACGGAGCGAGTCAATTTGACTCATTTAAGATTTTGTTGCTATATATATATAAAACTTAAATATTATTTTTTAAAAACATGTTGGTTTTTAATTACATAATGACATATATGCAAATATATAATATATTTTTTTTGTATATGTGTTATTATGTAATTAAAAATCAACATATGTTTTTAAAAAAATAATATTTAAGTTTTCTATATATACAAGTATAGCAACAAAATCTTAAATGAGTCAAATTGACTCGCTTCGTAAATCTAGTGTTAATTAGTTTTTACTGTAATAAAATCTTATTGCATCCAAATGTGAAGCCTAGATTTGTGTTTTATTAAAAAGAAACATGTGTATAATTTCTTTTTTTCTTTTTATTAAAACAGAAATCTAGGCGTCACTTTTAGATAACCCTATATAATATAAATTTGATTAACATACTTAATTGATATCATAAATTCTATAAGAAAATTTTAAATTTTTGATTTTATTTAAATTGTATAATTTTTTATCTCAAAATGTTGTGTAGAGAATTAATAATCTTATATAGGGCTAAAAAAGTAATTTAACCTCTTCTAATTCTCCGAATTACGAAATATTTTCAAATCGTCCATCAGATATCGACCGATCCATCGAACCCGCCTCGTTCATCGAAAAGCTCCCCGTTTCAGGATTCATCCCGCATCTACGCCATTGCTGTTTCCATCTTATTCGATTTAGTCCGTCCTCCTCGTTTGATACATTTACTTATGTCTGTCTTTTCGTGTTGACTTCAGTGCGTGTGTGTATGTGTGTTTGTTGAAATGCCGTGGGTTCAACGATCTGCGACCAAATACTTGATTTCAGCGCTGCGTTTTACATTTTTCTTCAATTTCGTGTGTATGTGTGTATGTGCATGCTTTTTTCATTCGATCTTCGCGCGTTCATATTATTATTCCTGGCATTTCGATATTCAGGTGTTTCTTACGAACATAGTTGTTCGTTACTGAGATACGAGAACGTGTTATTATATAACAAAGATATTTGATGCAACCGTTAAATGTTGTAAGTTGTGTGCTGATTATTATTTTTCCGTATTATCTATTGATATAATAACATACATAATTATGGGTTTAATGATTGTATGTAACAATAGTTCAAAAATATAAAGCATATTATTTACTATAACTCGTTATATGCTATACACTTGATTAGTATACATTAATTAAAAACATTTTTTTATACATGAATGGCTATTAAATATTAATAATACACTATGAAAGAGTACTCTCTATTACCTAATATTTTTCATATACATTAATTATTATACGAGATAAAAAATTTACTTATTGTACTGTATATATACACCCGTCCCTCAATTTACGCGGGACTTTTTTTACGCGAGTTTTTTTTACGCGGCAAACTATACCTCTATTTCAATAAATTGAATTATAAGAATTTGAAAATATGTCAAAAAAACAATCAAATAAAATAAAACTACAAACACATGTAGTTAACTTGTTTAAAAATATTATTAGGTTATGTAATATGAAATGTCGGATTTCGCTTTAATTTTCAATTGAAAAATCCGACATTTCATAATACACGACATAATATATTCTTCTCTATATTAATTATTATTATGTCTATCGGAAAGTTCTGTCCGATAATGTCACCTCAAGTTTCAAAGATGAGTGACTGTACAGAAATGGAATTCACAAATTACCATCACGTTGGGAAGAGGTCATTAGTAACGAAGAAAAAAATATATTGTTCAGTAAATATTAATAAATACACCCGTCCCTCAATTTATGCGGAACTTTTTTTACACCTATTTACACGGGACTTTTTATACCCGGTCAGATAGAATTTATTTTATATATTTTTTCATGTAATTTATCATATATCAGAGTGACGCAAATTATTACTTGAACGTACAAAAGCACGATATAAATATATAAAAGGTTGATTGTTTTGAATTACAGTAGCGACAGTGACACCGAATAAAATTTATCTACTGTTGTTTTCTAAAATGTCATTATTTTTTTGTTAAGCTATGTGAAATAAATATGTGTTTCTACAACTTTACTAGCTTTTATTTCCAATATTTTTTCTATTTTACTGACAGACTCAATTTACGCGATTTTCATTCGCGTAAAACAAATCCACGTGGAACGGATACTTCGCGTAAATTGAGGGACGGGTGTATACATATATATATATATATATATATGTGTGTGTGTGTGTGTGTGTGTGTGTGTGTTTTTAAGCGTGATAGAAATTTACATTCAAATCAATTGAAATTTTTATCACACTTAAAAAAACAACTCTCTCTCTCTCTCTCTCTCTCTCTCTCTATATATATATATATATATATATATATATATATATATATATATATATATATATATATATATATATAGGGTCATCATCCAAATGCGAGGAATATATTTGTGTTTTATTAAAAAGAAACAAAATAAACTATACACTCGTTTCCCTATACACATGTTTCTTTTTAATAAAACACAAATTTAGGCATCATAAAAAAGAATTGCAGGAATTATTGGATGAAGATGACACTTACATACAAAAACAACTTGCTGAAGCATTGGGTGTTATACAACAAAACATTGCTCATCGTTGCATGGAATGGGAAAAATGTAAAAAGAAATAAAATGGGTGCCATATGAATTGAAAAAAGAAATATCGAAAGATAAAAACAATCTGTGAAATATTGCTTACACGATTTAAAAGAAAATCGTTTTTGCAACGAATTGTCACTGATGAAAAATGGATTTATTTTGACAATCCTAAACGCAAAAAATCTTTGGTAGATCCAGGCCAAGCATCAACATCGACTGCAAAACCAAATATTCATGAGAAAAAAGGTATGTTGTGTATTTGGTGGGATCAGAAAGATGTGGTGTACTATGAGCTATGAAAAACTGGTCAAACAATTACTGCTGATCGCTGCTGACAACAACTAATCAATTTGAATCGTGCATTGAAGCAAAAACGACCAGAATGAGCCAATAGACACAATCAAGTGATTTTATTTCACGACGACGTTAGATCATACGTTGCCAAACTAGTGAAAATTGTTGGCATACGTTAGTGATATAATTTTTTACTCAATTTAAAATCTCTCTCTCTCTCTCTCTCTCTCTCTCTCTATATATATATATATATATATATATATATATATATATATATATATGTAAGTTATATGAAACGCATGTAACTTTTCCAAGGCTAGTCATACAGATTAATTGTTGACAAATAATTCTGTAAAAATTATTTAAACCTATAATAAACGCGACAATCAATTTCTGATTGTCGATAAAATATCGCGATAATGAGACCTAGAGGTTTCTTTGTTACTTGTTATACTTAATAAAATCAGTTCTCGAGTAGATGTGCTAGAAGCAACATCTAATTCTAGCAATGAAACAGAAGAACTCCTCGAGTTAGAGTTGTTGGCTGATGGATTGATTATTTGATTGTAATTGATTGATAGATTGATAAAAATAAATATGTTTTCTTTAAAAATCGTACTTTCGATTATTTAAAATAAAACATATATATATATATATATATATATATATATATATATATATATATATATTAACCCTTTGCACTCAGAATAGTTTTTAATATGACCTATCAGCAACTCCAAGTCATTTTTACTTTTTAGTCATTTTCATTTTTACTCCGAGTCAATTTCCATTTTAACACATATTCGTCGGGTAACTTTTTGCACCGCCATTCACCAAATGCCGGCATTTTTTTACCCAATACCGACTTATACAGTTTTACTTTGTTTTTGATTACATTTGCACCGTTATGCGATGCAACTGAAGCTAAAATCAGTTCTCTCATGGCATTATCTCTGTTTGGTTAAAATTATAATTTAATATACTCAGAATTAAGAGAACAAAAATCAATTATTCTCTGTAATATACAAATGACGAATTTTCGTCATTTGGCTGTGGGTGATTCTCTGGAAGATGACGAATTTTCGTCAAGCGGACGAATATGTGTTAAGAGTAAATATAAAAAAATGATAATAATTTTAACACAATTATTGATACAAACTAACAGCATAGGCCTTCATGAAAAACTAAAGAATATTTAAATTAACACTAGAACTACCGATGTTAAATATATACCTAGTTTTACCGCACTCGTCAAATTGACGTATTTTTGATCATGGCTTTCATTTTAACTTTTCACTTAGTTTATGTAAATAAAAGAATATAATTTAACAAAAACAACACTTAATATAATAATTCATTAATTATTAATACAAAAAAACAAACAAAAACACTTTCTATTTGCATTTATATTATAGCACATTTGATATGTATGGAATAACTATGAATCACATATTTTACAAATACATGTTATCTGTGATGAACACTTGCCACAAACATATTTGTCAGTTCGTAAGCGAACACTCCTCTCGCTTTTTTTGTCGAAACGAATGAATCTCATAATTTCCGAAAATCTGTTTCTACTCATAGTTTCGGCAAAGAAAGAAGGTCCCCATTTTTTGGACCACAAATACGATAACTTCATGTTTCTTGCTTCGTAGGCTTCTCGAGCATACAAAATGGCTATAAAAGCATATAATTCGTCCATAGTAATTTTCCAGTCGTTCTGTAAAATGTTTCTGGCCTGTAGCTCAGTGCAAGCTTTTATGTGGCTCATAATTCTATTATCAATTATAAGCCGAAATACACTACTAACATTACCGAGCATAATGTTTCGCTTCGCATAACCAGTTGGGCCCGAAGTATCCTTGAATATAGTATGTAATGGCAATCTACCAACACGACCATTCCCTAATTCTTCCCATTCAGTACCGTCGACAGCAATGTCTTTTTGCTGTCTTGGTTCGGTTTCTGTCCGGCTATCCGATTCAGTATCTGAACATATTCGCAATCGCTTACTGCGTTTGTGGCTATTTTGGGGAATTTCATCTTCACTCCTTGAATCTTCACTTTCATATTGATCTTCTTCACTTTGTTCAATATCTCGTACTTCAATTTCATCCTCAGCTTCTTCAGAGTCTGAAAAATCAGTTTTATTTCCACGCAAGATATGTCTAAATCATTATTACTTGAATTAGTATCCGAACTGTCTTCATTTATACCAGTGAGTTCTTTGAATTCTTCGAATAATTTTTTGCTTCCTGCAAATCGTTTCATTGTTGCCTAGGATTTACAAGAAATAAATTTGAATTTTTAATAAAAATATGTTCATACTTTTTTCCCAGATTGGACTTTTCACAGATTACACTTTGCACCAAGAACTTTATCACATTAGAAGTACAACTGATAATGATTGCAACCTATTTTTCATATGAAAAATGTACCTAAAATTTTTCCAGGAAATGTTTGAAAGCGATATATGTGTATGCAAGGATGGACATCAATACGTATTTACATTCACTTGAATATAAATTATTATAAATTTTGAGATTGCTAATGTCGTCAATTTGACGGGTCTTGGTATGAATAGGTATAGGTCATACTAATTATGGAAGTTAAAGTAGCTAAATGGAAATTGAATAGGAATATTTAATTGTTCTTATATTTCATTAAAAGTCGTCATAAAATTCTAGAACAATATATAAATCATATCGAAATTTTTAAGCACGAAATTTGAAAATCGTCAAAATGACGCTCTTGGTAGTTCTAGTGTTAAATATATAAAATATTTAAATTCAAAAAACAATGTTTCTTTTAGATGTCGCTGCTGCAGCGACAACGGAGTGCAAAGGGTTAAAATAATATAAATTTGCCAAAGATAATAAATAATAACTAAAATAAAATAAGTGTACATACATTAAACATTTCTAGAATTTTACTATTTTTAAAATATAAAAGTATTGTTAATGAAATGTTTAGAATATTTCTTTACGGTTTCAATTATTTTAAAGACAATTAAAACACAAATAAAGGACTCTGTGATTTTTATTATTGTTTTATAATTGAATTTGGTATGTGGATTTTTTTTTCAAAAAGAATTTCATTTAATAATGGAATGAAGAATGGATGCAGGTGTGTTGAGCAAGATTATTAATAGCTTTTGCAATAAATATTGTTTGTTCTGCATCACACGGCTTGTATTTTTTTCTATACACACGTCTGAATAAAAATACTTTCTTCATATCGAAGAAAAGCAATACAATCGAATCAAGTAAAACCAGCAATGTAACAAATACGTATTCATTCATTTCCTCGACATCGTCCAGACAATACAATACTCCAGTATATTGTATTGTGATATAAGACGCACGGTACTTTGTATTTATATGTTCTTCTTTATATTTTCATTACTGTTCATACTAATTGTCATTTGGGCGGTCCAATTGATGAAATGTGTCGATGTTTTCTTGTTATTTATAACAATCTCTGTGTATCATTAATTTCGTGTGCAGTTTAATAGTCACAAAAGAATAAACGCATAGGCGTTTCTTGAGAATCGTCGACATAAACATTGGCGTCATTAAATAATTCATTGTACGAGACATTTGTTCTGGCAAGAATCGAACGCGACACAACGAACAGATATCTATTTTTGCTATCGGAGTCCACGTCTCGTAAGATTTACTGATAATGTCCTCGAGGCGCATGCTGTCTCTACGCTCACATATCTCTTTGCTTCAACACAATGGCCGCGCACAGATTTCGGCTGTCGTACCAATGTGTATAAATGTGTGTGAGTGTACGAATACAACATATATATATATATATATATATATATATATATATATATATATATATATGTATATAAATGTGTGAGTGTGTTTTTGTGCGAGCCGTTGCCCAAGCGGCGACATGGGAAGAAGAAAAAGAAGAGCGGGCGGCCGCCGTCGAATAAAGAAAATCTTTCTTTACCGACTGTCACAACAAATGTTCATTTAAAACTGGGAATGGTTAGTTCGCTAAACTTGCTCGCTTAATATTATTAGGTAACATCGCATTTATTTTCGCCGGGTGCATATTTAAGTAGGAGCTCTAGAGCAGCCGCTTCTCAACATCGACTAGCAGCTTCTGAAAAGATCTCGCTCGAGGTACATGCCATTCGCGTGAGCTTAGATCGCATGTTATTCCGTCTGATATTTATTTATTTATTTCTTTTTTACGATAATACGTACCTGCAGATACTGTAATTATCGTCAGCTGTTCAATAATTTTGTCGTTTACTTGAAATTTCTAAGTATTACCAATTTAGATTCGAAACGAAACGGACTGGAAATGAGGTTCAGGTAGTCGCGTCACATTTCTTATAATCATATATTTTTAATAGGGAATTTATGTAATTATTTTCAAATATATATTATTCGTTTTCAGAATTATTATCATTTTTTATCGGTATAAATAAATTAGTTACGCTATTTGTTTATTACACACACACACACACACACACACATATATATATATATATATATATATATATATATATATATAAACAGAGAGAGAGAGAGAAAGAGGTAGAATTTTTATTAGCGTGATAGAACTTTAAATTTAATCCACCCTAAAAAATCTAACCTAAAAAACAAATCATACGTTCATACACACACACACATACGTAAAATTGAGGGATATATTTATATATATATATATATATATATATATATATATATATATATATGTGTGTGTGAAAGAGGTATGTATTTTTTAAGAGCGTGATAGAAATTTACATTGAAATCAATTGAAATTTCTATCACTCTTAAAAAACAGATCTGTCTCTCTCTCTCTCTCTCTCTCTCTCTCTATATATATATATATATATATATATATATATAATGTTTAATTATTAAATATTTTCTTTAAATTAAAACACATAATCAAAATTCATTTAAAATTTTTTGAAAATGAATTTTATTTACACCAACATTTTTTATACTATGCATTTTATAAAATTGTTTCTTTTCAAGAAATAAGTGTGTAAGTAGTTAGTTAAGTAATTTACTTAATAATGTATGTATGTACAATACAATAGATAGGTGTTTTTTTAAGCGTGATAAAATTTTAAATTGAATTTCTATCGAAAGTTCTATCTAACCTAAAAACAGCCTTTATTATACTTTTATATGTATTAAGTGTACCCATAAGTAAGATCGTTTTTTAATTATTTAATAATTAGGTGGCAGTGTTTTTAATATTGGAAAAAACGATATTACTTATGGGTACACCTAATACATATATACGATGGTTATTTGATAAGTATAGTAAATTTATTTATTGTTTAATTTAATTAAATTTTTCAATTTAGTTTTTCTTACTTTTTTACCATACTGAATTCTCAAAAGTTCTATCTAACCTAAAAACAGCCTTTATCATACTTTTATGTTTATTGCACATACATACATATGTAAAAGATGTTTTTTAGATTACATGGAACTTTTGATAAGAATTCAGTTTAAAGTTCTACCACCCTTAAAAAACATCCTATATTAAAAGTATTTGTATTTTTTAATCTAAAACATAATAAATATTGTAATATTTTTTCATTTAGAATCACAAAGATAAGTTCAGGAAATTGAAATAATGATAATAGTTGGACTATTTTTAAGTAAAATAGTAAATACTTAGTAAGGGTTTAAGTGAGAAAAATATATGTGCTAGTTTTCAATTTTTGGGGAAATAAATGTAAAAAAGATAAGTAGAAAAAAATAAATCCACAAAAATAAAAACACTTAGATTTTAACTCAAAAATTTGAATTAAAAATTGTGACTTTTTATTTTATTATGAATTTATTCTTATTTATATATTTTTAATTTTAAATTAATTTTTAAACAAAATATTAAAACACTTTTTTACCTGTGTTAATATCATTATTTTATAAATTAATACAAATTTAATTTAGAATGTAAAATTGTTATGTATATATATATATATATATATATATATATATATATATATAGAGAGAGAGAGAGAGAGAGAGAGAGAGAGAGAGAGAGAGCTTTCCAATAAGCCCTTCAGAAGTTTAAATGGAAATAAAACAAAAATGATTTAATTAATTAGTTATTTTTTATTCTTTATTTTTAAGCATTTGCTATGGCATTAATGATGGAATACAATTTCACTTTTATCACCATCATGACTTCATTTGACAGTCCATTCGTTTAATTCAATTTTTAGTCACTCTTTCACATAATTGTAGTCCAATTTCATAAATTACACGTTCAATGTTTATTTTTAATGCTTCTGTTGTATTTGATTTATCAGGATAAACCAATCATTTCACATAACCTCACAAAAATAATCCAATATTGTTAAATCACATGATTTTTATGGCTTATTGATGAGTACATTTTGTGAAATAATGGACTCATTAAACTATTGTTTCAATAAACTTATTAAAGTTTGTCCTTTGAAGTGTTAAACGCTCCATGATATTTTGTAAAACTATACTGAGTTGAAATGTCAAAATAACCTTAAAAAATTCAAACATGGCCTCCACCAGCTGTCTAAGTTTTGAGATTCTTATTGGAAAATCCTGTATATATATATATATATATATATATATATATATATATATATATATATATATTATAGATTTTTAAAAAATTGACAAATTTATTTATTGTGAAACTTATTTGAGATTAAATCTGTAGTTGATTTTACGATTTATAGAAATCCATTCTTTCGATCAATTTGGTCGTATAATTAGTTTTTTTGACCATTCGATTCGTTCCATCGATAAAATCAAACCCGTGGATCGTTTTCACGATAATTTCTACATATAAACGAGATGATGGCACAGATGAAATAACGTGGTCGCGCGGCAGAAGCAGTTCTTGCATTTCGATCGCAGTAGCAGTCGTCGCCGCTGCCGCAAACAAACAGACAGGCCGCAACAATTCTTTGTCGATTTTCGACCAGATTTGCATTCAATTAAAACAAAAAGGAATGTAAAGCTATATACCTACGTTACGAGCTAAACCGAACCAACAAACTTCTACTCACCCGATGGCCACGTACTTTTCTTCATATATGTATATGTTACTGCTTATACCACTATATATTGAACTCATACAGTCCTCTACTTCTTTCTTATTATGCATTTTCTGTTGTTGTTGCTGTGCGTGTGTGTGTGTTGTGTCGTCTGAGGAACGTTTTGTTTTATTTAAATACATTTAATTATTTCTACGTTTCGGCCTCGTTCTGTGCCTTTTTTTTAGTATGCACTGACATCTCGACATTTGGTCTGCCCCCGCTGTAAAATAAATACCTATAGACGCACACGGTACCACGATGACTTGTTCTGCATTTATATATCGAATAGTACTTTTTTGTACTCGTTTTTTCATGTTTTAACATCGTTTGTTTCATATCTGATATTTTGTTAAGTATGTACTTAATATAATGTAATCATGTAATCGTTTTATATTTGGTTTGTTAGCATAACGATGACATGAATTCAAGAGTATTGTTGATAAAGGATGGATAAAATTGTTTCAATTAAGTTAAAACTATCGTTATTCACACACACACATATAAATACACAAATATAATTATTTATATAGTCGGGTTGATGTATACGTACTGTTGTACGATCTGTCAGATTATTAATAAAAAAATCAACATTATTTTGAATGGTATAAAATACGAGACTGACATTTGGGACAAGATTTAAGATAAATCCTTTAATCTGGGTAAGGTTGTTACTGAAATTAAATAAATAAAAATAAATGTTGACTGGCAAAAAATAATTATTTAATAGAGCTACTAGTCGATCATAAAACAACACGCTTGCATTATATTGGGTTGAAATAAAAGTTCGTAGCATTTTTTAAATTTACTTTAATAGAACTTTCTACATAAGTTTAATTTTTTTAATTTATTACATGTGTGCCATCTTGTATTACCTTTCGCCATATTTCAGGTAGATTCATTATTCCTGTCTCCCAGAACTTGATGTCCTTTTCTGCTATAAAGTGCTTGAGGTGATTTTTGCAGTCTTCTAATAACCTGAATTTTTTTTGTTATGCGAATTTTATAGTGACTGGAATAAATGGTAATCGAAGGGCGGTAAGTTAGGATAATACGGTGGATGGTGTAGGACATTACACCCAGTTTACATCAGTTTTTATCATGTCTGTAAAGACACATACAGTTATGCGTTGTCCTGGTAGAAGATGTCGTTTCAATTAGGCAATTTTGGACATTTTTGGTCGATCACTGTCTTTAATTGATCAAATTGAAGTTTGGTTATGTGGAAGCAGTTCGTAGTATAGAACAGTGGTGGGCAACCTTTTTACATTTACGACCCCCATACTCAGACTGGTATTTTACTCGACCCATTATTTGTTGTTACCATCCTATTATAAGGATAATAATAATAAAAGTTGTTTTACCACATACAAATTCATATCTTTATAGTATATTTCAGTACATATGATTTGATATAAGATTTTTGAAAAAACTGCATATTAACAAAAATAAAATTATAATACATTAAAAAACCTTTTTTTAAATTAAATTAATGTGATGGCTGTGCTTCCATGGAAATCTTAAATTCTTTTCGGGATCTAAACGTAACTGATATTTTGTTTTTGTTGCAACTACTTTTGAAAAACCAGTTTCACACAAATAAGTTGATCCAAACTGTATTAATATTTTTATTGCATTTTTCTTCAACTCCGAGTACTCATTGAGAACCAAAATTTTTGATAAAACGACGATTTAATTTGCATTCATAAAGTTTTGTCTGAAGAAATATCAATAAGTTGTTTCTTTTCTTTTATGAAAATATTCGAATTTAAGATATGAAATGAAAACGGATCACGAATTCAGCCTAATTCTTCATTTGGAAACTTTTCGAAACGTCTTGAAAAGTTCTCGTGAAGTTTCAATAACTGAAGGCAAATCATATTTGTAAATGCCCCAAAATCCACATCATTGTTCTTGGTGAAATCGGAAAAGCGTGGGAACACTTCTATGTTATTGTTATCCACTTGAACTTTCCAAAGCATTAATTTATTTTTGAAAGCTTCTATTTTACTGGACAATGTTAAAACATTTATTCCCTGGTCTTGTAAGTTCACATTTAAATCATTGAGTTTTTCAAATATATCTACCAAGTGACATTTTTAGTTCTTTCAATTAACAATTTATTATACAATATAAGAATTTCTCAAAATTTTTACGACCCCAACAATTTTTTTGCGACTCCTTGAAGGGTCGCGATCCACAGGTTGCACACCACTGATATAGAAAACCCTTCCAATCTCACCAAATGCACAACACTACCTTTTTTGGATATAAACCAGTTTTTAGAGTGATTAAAGTTTTGTCTAGAATCTTTTTCGATCTACATTGTTGTACACGATCCATTTTCCTTCACCTGCTTTAAAAATGAATCTCTATCATTGCATTTCAAGAGCGTATCACTGATAAAAATACGGTCCATCAAATGTCATTCTATCAGATTATCTGGAACCCAAATATCATCGCAATTCATATAACCTAGTGTACTCAAATGCCTTACAACACTCATTTGAGATACCTGGAGTATCTCTTCAATATCATGCGTCTTGTGATGTGGATTATTTTCAATTAAAATTGCGATTTGGTCATTTTCGACAACCTTTAGGTCTATTGGAACGTTATCTGTTCTCTACATCAAAATTATCACTTCTAAATCTGACAAATCACTTGCAAATAGTGTTTTCCACTACAGCATCATCTTCATAAACTCCACATATCTGTTTTACCACTTGGACAGTATTTTTCCTTTCCTGAAATAAAATAACATGACATTGTGTAAGTTGTTTACGTCCATTTTTAATTTTCAAATTAACGTATCAAAAATCAATAAACCATAAAAAGATATGCATCAACAATTGTGTACAAACGCCATTTGTCAAAATTATAAATACACAAACATGTCAGATGAATAAGGTGAGTGGGAAATTACATTTAGTGCTACGTACTTTTTTTTCAACCTAATATTTTTTATAGTGTTATAAAAAATATTGCGTTTTTTTCAAATTGATAAACATAAAAAATATATGAGTATATGTATGTTGTTTATACAAGAGAAGTGAAAGAGTGTTACTGTGAAGTTTATCTAACTGACAATTTCAGAACGTAAATTTCATTAAAGTGTAATAAAAAGAAATTGCAACAAAAAACTGACACTTATGTAAATATTTACAACATTTGACAGCGTTATATAGTTTTATTCAATAATAAATTCTGATTTTCACATCATGTACGATGGAAAATTGAACTATTGACAGAATAACATTGTAATAAACAAATAAACATTAATATGTTGTAAATTCGAAAGTATCATCACTATTTAATTATTACGATAATAATATTTTTATTATTCTTTTTTTTTTGTTTTCGTTCTCATAAATAATTGTCGACCGTGTTTCATTATTCACGGGGAGTTTATTGACTACGTTGCAGTTATTTATTAATGTTGAATAGACGTGACCTTTGTTGAGAAACTTTATTGCATTTCATTTATCAACCTCAGGCGTGCACTAACACGAGTAGTCGTAAAATATTAATTGTCAATTGGCAAATTCAACTTCTTAGCCATAACAAAGACATTAACAAAATGTTATACTAGAAACTCGTGTATTATGTAAACAAGTGATGTATGTGCGTACGTTTTTCATGTTCGGAGATTAATATTTCAATGATTTTCTTCATGATAATAATCAAATATCAACGAATGTCATTTTCATTTGAATGGGAATAAATGTTGAGTGTAACGAATCAACGGTTAGCTTATATATATATATACAGTGAGTCAAAGTGAAACTCATACAGTGTTATGTTCAATAAATTTTTGTATATAAATTTTTAAATAAAAAAAATCTCTTTTATATTAGACTTAAATTGTTTATTAAGGATATTTTTATCATATAAAAATAAATAAATCATAAAATAATACTTAAAGACCAAAAAAAATATGAATTCTGAAAAATCATTCAAAAACACATCAAAATAAAACTCATACAACTAACAAATTATTTATTAAATTAAAATTTACAATGGATTGAATTATTTTAGTACTTAGTAGAGTAGTCTTTGTTAATTTTTATAGCCTTTAAACGATTCAGGATGGATTTTTTATTCTTTGTTATTTTTTTCGAAATAAAAATTGTTTTTTGATATAACACTTATTTTTTTACACTTCAATAGGTATCTCAAAAAAATGTCCAAAAAGCAAGTCATCTTCATTTTTTAATAAAACTGTAATTCCCCGAAATTGATATTTATTGCACGACAAATAGCTGAGAAATAAAACAGTTTGAGAAAAATTATTACATTTTCAACTTTGATTTATTTTTTATAATTATATTTATTTCTTATTTTCTATAACAAATTCACACTTATTTTTGTACACACTACTGTAGTTATACATGTGTGTGTGTGTGTGTGTGTGTGTGTGTACTGGTTTGACTGTATATTTTTTAAAATATTTTTTAAAAAAGTGCTGAATGAGAACATCTTGGAATCTCTATTAATTTTTTTTCATTGATATGCTTTTTATAATTTAGTTTATTTTTAATTAATTAAGATACTAAATTATTTTTTTAAAATAAGCATATTTCACTAAATAATATATATTTTAATATCAATATATTTTTTTATATTGGTCTATATTTGATAATCAATTAATCTACATTTTAAAACTTCTACTTACAATGATTTTTTTAAAATATATGTGATATTTTTATTTTTTTATTTACCAAATAATTTTTTTTATTCTTTTGATAATTAAGCAGTAGAAAAAGTTAATGAAATTATTATTATTTTTATTATATATAATATGTTTTTTTTGTAAATAATAATAAACATTTGAATTTATTTCAATTTCATAAATTAAAAGAGTACTAATATTTAAAGAAGAATAAATTTGTATGAATAAAGTTTTCATGTCGATATTTTTGTATAAAACATGTTTCTTCGAAATGTTATTGAAACGTGTTTGTTTATGTCATATAATTTAAATAAAATAGTTTTTATATAAAGAATGAATTCCTTTTCGAAGCATTTAAATGTATTCTAGTATTCGCATAAATAAATAAGTACACGTTTTATGTAAACGTGTGTGTACGTCCGTCCTTGCTGATTAAGCAGTCGAACAAAAAAAAGCATCCATGTGTATGTACTTTATCACTCTATCAAAATATTTCAATAACAAACGTATCGAATGCTCATTACAATAATGTAAATTGTGCTTATTAGAATGGATACGTAGCGCAAGTTTCCAGTGCAATGACATTTCTTATATTTGATCCGAAACAAGTAACTTATTTATTCTTAGCAAACAGCATTGAGATTCGAATCGATGCTCGTAAAAATCACGACACTTCAATTTCACCTTGACCATATTGACCATAGTGTTAGTGTTAACGATGCTGAAAATACTGGACTGGATGCATTTAACGCCAGCGCAAAACAGGACGTTGTATAGTTTTCAAGCATTAGTTTAGTAGCTTCAACAGCGGCAGAGGTGATCATTGCGACCCCACCAGTGACAGTTACAACTACGGCGACAACATGGGGCGGTGACACCTGAGCAAAGCATAGCGCGACTCCCATAATAATTCTTGTGTTGTGTGCACACTATTGCAAAGGTGCACGGTGTCGCATACACACGGATCTATTTACACGCTGCCTCATTAAAATTAGCTGTTGTCATTTTGTATTCGTGCCATCTGCACTTTTTTACTGCACCACTGTGTGAAATTAACGATACTGAATTGCCAAATTCCATGAAACGATACATAGAATACATCGACTATTCAATCCCTGCACGAATTCCATAACTCTTTTTTTTCTAAAACTGAATTTTAAGATCGATCTCTAATAAACCATTTATCAATTTTATAAACAACTAAAATTGCATTCATTATTCTGATTTCTTGTTGAAATATACTACTCTGTTCAAAAAGTAAGGTGACTGCTTGAATAAAACACATACTATTTATTTATTCATCTAAATTTATTTTGTCTCCTTCAAAGTAATCTCCTCCCGTTGCGATACACATACGCCAGGGGTCGGCAAAATGCGGCTCTTTGGCCACTTGAATGCGGTTATTCCACAAATAATGACTATGTGCATTAAATGTGTGCCATGTAATATTATAATAATAAAAAATACTTTTTATCAATAAACAAGATTATTGTTAATTATGATAGGTATCTAGTTTTTTTTTATTCAGTGTTTAAAGTCAAAAAACCGATTACTCAAAGTTGGTACATTGGGTACACTTTTTGATTGTCAATAATAATAACGCAATATTTAAAAAACCAGGGGCTTGTTTCATAAAACTTACAGTTCCTGTATTACAAGTTCTTTCTTCAAATATCACATATAAATTTTAAATAAAGAACTCGTAATACAGGAACTGTAAGTTTTATGAAACGGGCCCCTGGTACCCCTCTGTCACTTTGTAATGTCACTCTGTAGAGAAGAAACGGTGCAAGGATTTCCACAGGAATCATCTTTTCAAACATTATTATTTTACAAATTTGACATTATAGTGGAGAAAAAAGGCAATTCAGTAAATGAATCTATCACATAATACTAATTCCTAGTTTTAATCGACTTCTAAAACAGATATCTTGAAAATTTAGCTCTCAAAAAAAAATATTGTTGTACTGCTGACATTTGGGTTTTTTGACTAATGAGTTGGCCGATCACTGACATACGCCAACGATTAATCCAATCTTAGAAACACTTTCCATATTCACTTTTTGAAATTTCCATCAGCACTTCCTTCGATTTTTATTTTATCGATTAACCTGAGTCAAATCGAGTTCCTCGAAGTGTTTTTTTTAATCGACTGAACTCGAAAAACTCACATGGTGACATATCTGGAGAATACGGTGCTTGCGGAACAATATTTGTCGAATTTTTGGCAGAAAACTCACTCAAAAACTTGTTGAAAAACATTTCAATCCCAAAACATCACTTAAAATTGCGTCTATTAACCTATTGATATGCCCATATCTTCATCAAGCTCTCTTATAGTCAAATGACGATTTACCATTACTTTGTTTATAATTTTTTCCATTATTGATGTTGATGGACGACCAGAACGAAGTTCATCTTCTACGGATTCACGACCTTCTCTAAACAGCTTATGCCACTGGAATACAGTTTTTCTCGATAAAGATTGATCTCCGAATGCTTTCTGCAACATTTTAAAAGTTTCAGTAGCATTGATTTTATTTTTAACACAAAATTTCATGCAACTTCTTTGTTCAACAATATTAGACATTTTGAAAATCGAAAAAAGGCAAAAAGTTGATGTAAATAAACTACTGTAACTTATAAACTATTTGACATATCAAACTGAAATTAAGAGCGAGTGTCTCTGAAGGTTGTACCAACATAGGAAAAAAGTTTTTTGAACTATGACTTTCACGTGAATTTCAAATTAAAAAGTCACGTTATTTTTTGAACAGAGAAGTATTTCAACAAACATAACATAGTTCAAAATATAAAAAAAAGAAAATTTTATTAATAAAACACATTCAGTAGACATACTATTTTATTTTATACCAAAATCAGCGTGGGATTTATTTTATTGTCATATAAAATTATTTACAACTGTGTTTATTTTATAGTCTTGTAAATTTGTAATTAATTGCAATTATAAATACAAAATATTTGTATAATAAAAATTATATCTAATACATTTTCTTTTTTGTTACAGGTATGTTCAGAATTCCATTTCATTTTTCATCGATTTTCAAGCATGTGAAAAATAGTAAGTTCTAAATAAAAAAATATATTTTGTAATTTTCTATTCTCTTATTAAAATATTTAAATATATGTAATTTATGTATGGTAAAAAAATGTATACGAAAGGTAAAAAAACATAATGTGCTAATATTTATTCATTAAAATTTAAATTTTAAAGTAATTTAATATAATTCATTCATATGAAAATATGGTATTACAAAAAGATTAAATCATATTTGTAATTACAAATCAAATCAAGTAATTGTTTTTAATTGGTTGTGCAGTATTAATATTTACATTTTTTTTAATAACTTTAATAACTTATGTTATAAATACATCGCACAAAAATTAATGACAATTTGGTATCATATTTAAATAATAAAACGTCTGGGCTGTAGTGGCGGTTTTCTCCTGAAGCCCTGGTAACAAACGGGTTAAGATAACATTTTAAACTTTGCGTTTGACTCTGTGTTAATTTAGTTTATCTCAAATACCATTTCCACTAAATTTATTTCATCTGCCTCTTCTTCCACCAGTAATTCTTGAATATCTTCGAAATTCATATCATCAAAATTCTCAAACCGTGTTATACGATGATTTCTCCAACCGTATTAAAGCTAAATCGTGTTTTAGGAATCTCGTGTTATATAGGAGTTACCTGTATATATATATATATATATATATATATATATATATATATATATATTTATTTACTTTTGTGTATATTATATGTTTATATACATATTAACATACTTTCCTTTTGATCTAAAAATTGATAAGCAAAGTTAGTATCTCACATTACAAGAAATCGCATATATTTAAATAGAGAAATTCTTTCTTATTTACTTTCTGCATTAATAGGGTGTATCCATATTTTTTCCATTCTGGATTTACGATGTACAAATAAAAAACTGAATATAAATGATGGTTATAGCTCGTTTATATATATATATATATATATATATATATATATATATTTGTGTGTGTGTATGTGCGAAATAGTTTATGCACATAAGAAAGATTATATAGCATACGTCTGTGTACGAGTACGTCTGTACAACTGGAGCCATAAAATATGTTGACGACATGGGGAATTTCACCATCGCATATATTCACCATTCATTTCTCGGCTACACGTTGTCACCGTTATTAGACGCACACCTGTATTATATACAAAACGTAATTAGTTACATGTGATTTAGACACGGTATCATCGCACGTGGTGCAAATTACTTCTACGTCGTGCTAATAAAACGTTAAAGTGCATATAATTGTGCAGAAAAAAAATCAAAGATTTCGCTTTGATATCTTGTCACTTTATGAATTATAGACATGTACTCGTACGTGGCAAAAAAATCTGTTTACACGTACTTGATGGTCAACAGTATTTAATGTTATTGGATATTATTGTTATTATAATGATGATAGAATTATTCGATTAAAAGTAATGTTTATTTAATTTTTTTCTCTATGTATTTTATATCATGTTATGACTGTAATATATGTCAATTTATGATAGTATTTTATGTTGTGTACGGTTATTTATGGACACTTAATGTCAAATTGAATTTTATGGGTCAAAGAAATTGTAGAAACTAGTTAAAAATTATACTAACACGGAGCGTTTAAGCTAGTCAGTCAATAGATGAATAATTAAAAGAGACAGCTTTAAATGAAAACTTCATTACGTTTGTGATTTATTGGATTTTTATTTATTTTTGATAAATATTGTGCGAGAAAAACAAAAGGTCACACGGATATAAATACAAAAGAGAAAAAAAAACGTTCGTATCGAATAGAAAAATCTTCATTCACACGTTTTAATTTTACATCGTAAATTTTTTTTAAACATCATAAGTGAATATTTAAGCAATTAAAAAAGGATATTAATTTAATTAAAAAATAAAATGATAATTTTTAAAATATTCGTCATATAAAAAGGATGTCCAAATTTGAGGTTAGGAAGTAATTTATCAATAAACTACAGTTTTTTAAAGAAAAAATCATGTTTATTAGTATCAATGTAAAGTAGGATCATAGGAATTATGAATAAAATACATTGTCAGTCAATTGACTTCTTCTACCACGTGAAGCATTTTTTGCAATAAATGAGGTTATGTTTAAGTTATAACTGTACGAATTTCATTCTTTAATCCTTGTATCGTTGTTAATTTGTTGGTATAAACTTTATCTTTCAAATCAACCAAATAAGAAGAAATCAAACAGTGTTAAATCACAAGATCTAGGTAGAAATTAACATCAATATTGCGAGAAATTAAACGGCCATTGACTTTGGTTGTGAGTAAATCAATTGCCGTACAAGTTGTATGACTTGTAGAACCAAAATCTTCAAGTTCCGATCACAAAAAATCTGTTATCATACTTTGGTAATGCACCGAATTAACTGTAACACAAATACCTTACTTATTTTTTTAAAAAAATATGAACCAATGATCACTCCAGCCCATAAACCATACCAAACAGTAACTTTTTGAGGATATAATTGTAGTTCAACAATGGATTTTAGATTTTCACTTCCCCTTGAACACTTTTACGTATAGCAGCAATATTTTCAACTGAACGACCACGACGAGCATATATTTTTGGTCTATGATCTCCGAAAGTACCAAATTGTTAAAATTTCGCGATTAGGTTACGAATAGCAGGCGCCGAAGGCACTTGATTACGAGAAAAAATGCACAAATTTTACACATTGACGTTGTAAAATTTTTACTATTTTCATAATAAATTTTCAGTTTTGAATGATGTTCAAGCGTATAGCGTTCCATCACTAAAATTTCCCAAGTTTTTAATAAACAAATGTTAAATGACAGTTCAATGTTTGATATTTCATCCTAACTTACTTTCTAACCTCAAATTTTCACATCTTTTATTATAATCTCAGTGAATCAGTTCTGTTGATTTCTCTTTTCATATCTTGAAATAATTTTAGAGATGTAAATCATTATAATTAAAAATATTTTCAAAATAAAATCAACAACTGTTGAATATAGTTTAAAAATTTAATTAAATTCCCAATTTGTTTATTTTTATTTGTTTATCGTTATTTGACATTTCATTAAATATTACCCAACTTATTTCCTAACCTCAAATTTGCACATCCGATATATTTGGCATTTTATAATTTTATGTAGTAAAATAATTAAGATAATTTGTAAAAATTTAAATTAATCGAATAATGTTTTTATTTACTATTATTTTATATATGTATTATTATATGTACTACTATTTAATGTATGTATTTTATATATGTATATATTATTTATAGATATAAAAATTTAAAAACATATTATTTCTTAGTTTTTAATAAATAAATGTTAAATAATGATACTTAAATATTTGACATCTCATCGAATAATAGACAACTTACTTCCTAACCTCAAATTTTGATACATGATATATATATATATATATATATATATATATATATATATATATATATATATATAGATATTTCTTATATATAAATTAAAAAAACATACTATTTCTTAAGTTTTCAATAAATAAATGTTAAATAATGACACTTAAATATTTGACATTTCATTAAATAATAGACAACTTACTTCCTAACCCCAATTTTGGATACATATATATATATATATATATATATATATATATATTTGATATAATATAATAAATAAATAGATATAGATATTATGATACTTAAATATTTGACATAAATAAAATAAAACAACTTACTTCCTAACCAAATTTTTACATATATATTATATATATATATATATATATATATAATACTATTATGTATTTCCATAACCTTAGTTTTTAATAAATAAATGTTAAATAATGACAGTCAAATATTTGACATTTCATCAAATAATAGACAACTTACTTCCTAACCTCAAATTTGGATACATATATATATATATATATATATATAATATTAATAAAAAAATATGAAGATTATGCAAGTTGATTTTCTCTTATGCATGTATATGACTTGCATGTAAATAATTTTATTTGAAATATGCTATAAACAATATCAATTTAATTACTTGTTAGTGTGCAAAGTACAATATGTTACTGTTGTAATTCATAGATAGTATTTATTACAATGTAGGACTTCCAATACAAATTTATTGCTGATAAGAGTACGTACTTATTTAAAATGAAACTTGTTCGATTTTATACGAAATATATTACTTTCATATTTTTTTACATACATCAAATACTGCATGAGCATTAAGCAGCTTTGTTACAAAATCTTTGATCAATTATGTGCAAGTTTTTATAATCACTGAGACTTGTCAATTCATGAAAATATAAATGCAGTATCAATTACAACGATCAGTATTTTTTTTGGTAATGTTATAGATTAATTTATTTCATTCCTGAACAAATATAAATATTCATAATATATTTAATTATATATGAATAAATATGCAGTTTAAATAATTAATATTTATGTTTATTTTTATTAAAAATATTTATCCTTCAGTTTTTTTATGTAAATTAATTCAGGTAATTGGTTTTTAAAATCACAAAGTATAATTTTATATAATTTTGTATTCACTAACAGAAATTCCTTTTTTTTGAATTTAATCTTATTTATTCTTTGCAAAAAAAATTACTATTAGTTACTACAAATAATATTTTATTGTTTCAATTGCAATGTACGGATTGGGAAATGAAATCGTGATAATTTTAAAACAATATGTGTAAATATTACAACAAAATTCAGGGATTTATCGTCTAAAATAATTTGTAATTTGACTTTTCTACTGAATTTGATTGAATTTTTGTTTTTTCTTCTTTAATTTTTTTTTATAAATTTAAAATGTTTCTTATTGTCATGTATAAAGAATTAGTAGTTTATAGAATTAATAAAAAAAATGTTTGTTTTCAAATTTAAATTAATAAGTTTCTTTTATTAAGAAATATATCTGTATTGATAAGTGTACACAGATTTTTTCTACCAAGTATATATATATATATATATATATATATATATATATATATATATATATATATATAAATTTCATACAAATAATAATAATCACCATCACGTATATGCATATATGATTCCATTGCTATCATAAAACATTAAAAGTGAACAAGTTATTCTCAATATAAATTATTTATGGCTACATTTTGCAGTGGAATAAATACTTCGAGAAATACGAATGTCATCGTAACGTGTATCAAGTATATCAGTGGTGTAACAGTTCAAAAATCGTATATTACATCATGTAAATTAAATTAAAAATCGTTTTTATTGATTAATAAATAGTTTATGAATGATATATGGCACATAGGTTTAATTAAATATCAAAGAATAAATAATTCTTTTATTCGATTATAAATAAGTGGTGTGTATTTTATTTTTTATGTCAAGTACTTAATTGAATTAATTTCATAAATTGTTTAGTATTTTTTTTCATAAACAGTTATGGTTTATTTTTCGAAAACAAAATATATTTATGAAAGTAATTTCAATTTTTCAAATAAATTTATTTTGGTTTCGTCAGTCCATAAAATATTGCTCCATTTTTTTGCAAGTCATTCAAGATATTTTCTTGCAAACTCTAATCTGTTCTTTATATTCTTCTATGGTAATAAATGGACCTTCTTTGGCTTCATTGCTCGTAAATTATTTTCTATTAAGAGTCTTTTAATTGTACTAGCATTTATATTTAGATCAAATTCATTTTTTATATTTGTTAAAATTGAAAATGAATCAGATTTAACTATTCTATCAATTTTTCTTGTTGTTTTCTCGATCTTCCTCTAGTTTAAGGTAGTTATCTTCACTTTATTGCATTAGTTATCATATTTTTGAAACATCCTAAAATTTTTTCAATACTAGCAAATGTTTCACCTTTGATTTTAACTTTATCAAATCTCGTTAAGTTTCTGTGCAATATTTTCAACGTCCCATTTTATTAATTATATGGGACTTTAAATACACGATCTATATTTTTTTGCTTTTAAAAAGAATCTACTAAATTACTTTTTATATTCAAATCGTATCCAACTCACAACACTAAACTGATATGAATGAAAAGTCTAAAAGTACCTATTATATTGGACAACAATGTATACTTGATCTGACACATTATAGGGGATTTCCCTTAATTAGAAGTCAATATATAAGGCCAGATCTAAAAATCAGAAAAATAATATCCAGATGCTTACCGATAGATTGTTTTTATAAATTTCCCTGGTAAAAAATGTCATAAATTTTCATTTACAACAAAATTAAAATTTTGTACCTATTATTTTACACACCAGTATATATATATATTATATATATATATATATATATATATATATATATATAGTATATATATATATATATATATATATATATATATATATATACAAATATATAATATTATATTATATATATATATATATATATATATATATATATATATATATATACCAGTATATATATATATATATATATATAAAATTTAAATTATCATATATTAAATAATAGCATTTTTTAAAAAAAAAAATAATTTATTTAATTTCTTGTATCCTTTTTTAAATTTGCGATTAATAGTTCTTTTCTCAAACAAAATTAAAACATCATAAAAATAAATTCTTAAATTTTTGAAAATTTTAACAAAGTTGGTAGTCAATATGTTAACGTTATTATTTTCTATCTTTTTTATTTTCTATACCTTTTTTAATTACTTAAATTTAATTATTATTATTTTATATTTGATTTTAGTTTACAGAAAAATGGCAGTATATTTTGATAAAGTTATAAATAATTTTATATATATATATATATATATATATATATATATATTACTAATGATAATTTAATTTTTAAAATTAATAAAATTTAATTGAGTACGTAAATTTCTGTCCTTACGGTTTTTAAACTATCTTAGAATATCTCTAATACAGAAAATGTCACCTGTACATTTTTTTATTTTTTAGACAACATTTATATAACTGTACTAAAATATTTGATGTAAGGTTTTGTTTAAAGATTTTAAAACGAAAATTAATATTAAAGTTTAATTTAATTTCTCAACATTTGAATTTTCGAAACACTGGAATTGAGAATTGAAATAAATTTAATTTTGTTAATATTACATATTTCAAATTGAAGTCTGTATATAAAGGTTATTTTTTTAGGTTAGGTATAATTTTAGATAGAGATAGCTGTCAAGTCAGTTATCAGTTTTCGTGCTATAAGTGACATTTAGATTCAGTATATTTGAGCAAATCATTATAGAACGTTTTACATTTGAGCAATGTTTCCAAATTGTAGGAATTTATTTTAAAAATCAGCATTTATTTTAACTCACAACACTAAAAGTCTAAAAATATATATTATATTGGATAGCAATGCATACTTATAGGAGATTCCTCTTAAGGGGTTATACGCACTTGCGAGGCGCAAAAACGACGTTTTTTTAGGAATTTTTTTTAGAAACAGCATTTATTTTGCAATTACAAATTATGGTTATTTGAATAGATCCTACTTTCAAGAATAAAATAACATGTCGATCATAAAAAAATATTGAAGTGCACCGCTCCTGCAGACGATGTCCCGAACGACCTCCAAAAAAAGGCGCTTGGCGGTGATCTCCATATCGACGGTTTGGATTATTTGAAATCAAAAAATATGGTCAATTCTTTTAAAGGATAGATTAATGCAGGTATTGAACGAAGGAATAATAAAAATTTTCATTTTTCACAAAATGGCGTCTACTTGAAAAACATTTTTTGTTTTTTACTAAAATTTTCGCTCCAAATTGTTTAAAAAAAATAGTAATAATTTTTGTAAACCTTATTCCTTCGTTCAATACCTGAGGAATATATTTGAGAAGATTGTGTGAAAATTTGAGACCGATCAGTTCATCCATTTCTGAGATATCGAGATCACCGACTATGAAAACACCGTTTTGAGATAAACACGTTTGAAGTTTCGGAAGTAGTTTACACATAGTTAAAATTTTTTTACAAATTCAGGTGTATGTCCGAAAATATTTGTCGGATTTACTTCAAATTTTCAGAGAATATACTCAAATATATGTGTATTTCGAAAATGCAAAAAATCGATTTTTTGAAATTTCTAATTGCGTATAACCCCTTAATAACAATTCGATAAATAAAGCCATATCTAAAAATCAGAAAAATAATATCCAGATGTTTATCGATAGATGTGTTTCATAAACATCCTTGGTGAAAAAAATCATAACTTTTCGTTTACAACAAAATTAAAATTTTGTACCTATTATTTTACACACCTATATATATATATATATATATATATATATATATATATATATTGTATGTATGTGTAAAATATAAAGTATGTGAACAAAACATTATTACGATCCAATGGTATAAGATGACTACGACTTCGACACATACCCCCGTACCGCACCGTCATCATCCATATATCAATTCCACATACGTACGTGCATTTATTTGTGGTGTCTCCCACCTCAAGTTGATTTATATTTGCCGCACAGTTAATTTATTCAGACGTTTTTAACTGATATTTGCATCTAGAATGCTATATGCACATTTGTTAATACTTAGTGTATGTTGCTGGTTGTATTCTTGTCCCGTTCCCTATTTTATTACAGTCATTGATATCTATATATGCATTCGTACATACATACATACATACATATATATATATATATATATATATATATATATATATATATATATAACGCTAATGGATTTGCAGACATTTTCTTTATTTTATATCATATAGATTTTTTTTAATGACTCAGAAATGAATTTTATTATTTTATGTATGTTATTAATTAAGATATATAGAAAATAATAATTTATAATGTATATAAAATTATTTACTTATGCATAACTTGTTTGGTATTTAAATGTATAAAAATTATAATCAATATTAATGAAGACGAGAAATGGAAAATATATATTTTTATAAAACCTTTATTCAACAAATACTTGCATATGAATATGAAAATATTAAAAAAAAATATATTAGCTACTGGAAAGTTCTGTTCGTTTTTAAATTAAAAAAATAATACATTTTCAATATATTCATTCATATTTACTGAATAATATAATTTTTCCTTCGTTACTAATGACCTCTCAGCGTGATGGTAATTTGTGAATTTCATTTCTGTACAATGACTCATCTTTGAAACTTGAGATAACATTATCGGACAGAACTTTCTGGTAGACCTAATAATTAGCATTAGAAAAGATGTTTTATTTATTTTCTTGATATATTTATTCATTTTTGATGATTTACATTTTTTAAATAAATACATTTTGATATCATTTGATATCAAATACATTTTTGCTTTTATAATATATTTATACATGACTGTAGTATGATAGAAATAAAGAAAAATAATTTATTTGGGTGGATTAATAGTGATGGGATAATAGTTGATTGATATCAAATATTATTTTTAACTATATAAAGATCTTGAATTTAATATTGATATTTTTATTTACTAAATATATTTTATATTGAACTATATTCTGATGATTCATCAAAATTGGTCGTCCAGCTTCAACTACACCTTTACGATTACTTGGAAAGCATTTTCCTGACTTAGTATTTTGTTCATACTGTTCGAAAAATAATATTAGAAGAGAATCCAGATATTGGTGCCCAATAATTTAAATTGCTTTAAAAATTATCATTGCCCTTAATTTAAATCTTTAGTTTTGTAACTTAGATTTCTTGAAATTCAGTTGGTCTTTTATTGCTTCTGTTTTCATTCCTATAATGCCTTAATTTTATCTTTATGTGTATTTTTTTATCAATAATTTGATATGCAAACATTTTACTCTGATGTAATTACGAATGATAATTTTATATTTTTATTTACAAGTTGATATAAAATATAAATATATTTTTTATCTAATAATGAATTCATATTTCATTAATTTTTCATATATTTTATTACAAGTGAAATCCTCCAATTATAAATTTTATAGATTATAAACGTTTTCTTCTATTCGTATAAATATTAAAATTCATAGCATCAACTAGATATCAATTTAATAACCTACACGAAACATTTACGACATCCACCTTCTTCAAGTTTATCTTAGAAATGTTGAACGTGTTACTAGATATAGTTAACCTATAACGGAGTCCTTATAACTTTATATATATATTTCACGAACATTGTTCGTCTTTTATAAACATACGTTAAAGATACAGTCTAATTATTTCTATAAAATAAGCAAGGCGACGTGTAACATCGGTAGTCGCTCGGACAGAAGCTCCATAACGACCCAAGCCAAACGTTTGTCATTCCTTTAACCTTTTAGTCGAGGTCAAGAGGCTCTCATTCGTTGACAGTACGACATTTAATGTTTTTCGTACGTTATTTTAGAATCGCAAACTACATTTTATAGAGTAAATGATGTTCGTACTGTTATGTGGGAATGGTCTTACGTGCGGAATTTTATTGCTTGAGGTAGGTTGTTCGTGGTATTTAAAGATAAATGATTATATATAGTTTTTATAATAATTAAAATTATTCTTCCTATACATTATATATATATATATATATATATATATATATATGAATGGAATAATATATATTCAGTAAAAGTTTCAACTGATCATTATTTCTATTTAAATAATTGTAAACATTTCAATATTTTAACATTAAATAATAAATTAAAAGAATCTTCAAGAATTAATGATTGTTTCATTTATATATATATATATATATATATATATATATATATATATATATATATATATATTTGGAGAATGGAGTTCTCCGGTTATACACAAACACAACAAATTGTTTATGACAAGATAGCTTGAATACATTTACCGGCTCACAACGCAATTGATGAAACCGTCAATTTGATATTTTATTTGCTAATGAAATAACATTTTATTAAAATCAATAAATGAAATAATTTGTACTGTCGTGTATATGAATAGTTTACTCTTTTATTTCAAAATAATTATTAATTTCAAATAACATTTTAAAATTTCTTTTAAAAACGTACACACTTTGACACTTCTACACATTGTATGCGTTGTTGACAAAAAATAAATGTTTACAGCAGCCATATATATATATATATATATATATATATATATAGATATATATATATATATAAATACATGCTCGAAAATGTCTACATACACTTATCAATACGGATATATTTCTGAATAAAACAACCTTATTAATGTAAATTTAAAAACAAACATATTTTCTAATAATTCTATAAAGTACTAATTCTTTATACGTGAAAATTCAAAAAAAATTTAAATTTACAACAAATAAAATAAAAAATAAAACACAAAAATTCATACAAATTGAGTAGAAAATGTCTGCATACACATTTTATTAAACGGTAAATCATCGATTTTTTTTGCAATATTTGCACTTATTGTTCTAAAATAATCACAGTTTTATGTCCCAGTTCGTATTTTGCAATTGAAACGCTAAAATATTATTTTTAGTAATTAATAGTATAGTTTTTGGCAAAAAATAAATAAGGTGGAATTCAAAAAAAGGAAATTTCTGTTCGTGAATGTAAAATTATTTTAAAGTTAGAAAAATAAGGAAAAAGTTTTCGTGAAATATAAAAGGGTGTTGGAAGACAACATTCTTTCATTCAAAGGGTAGTAATCAATTTTAAATCCACATTTGAAACCGCTTTCTGGCCAGTCGCCGAAGTTAACATTTAGATAAAGACGTAACATTGTGGCTGCAGTGAAAGAAAATCCCAGAATAACTGTATCTCAAATTCCAAAAGATATTAAAGTACTATTTAAAAAAATCTGTGCTGATATGTGCGAAAAATAATAAAAAATGATGGGTATCATGAACGTGTTGCGCGTAAGAAATCATTTATTTCACGTATCAATAGACAAAAACGGATTGCATATGCAAATAAACACATTAATAAACTAATCTAGTTTTGAGAAAACATGATTTTCTCAGCCGAGATCAAATATTGCATTTTTGGAATAAAAAGACTCAAAATTGTATGTACATCACTGAATAAAAAACATCTTGCTCCTATTGTGAAACTCAGTGATGGTAGAGTAATGGTATAAGGGTGTATAATAAGTAAGGGCGTGGCACAAATGGAGCTTATAGAATCCACGATGGATAAATATGGATACTTAAATATTTTAAAACGAAATATAAAGCAAAGTGTTGAAAAATTAAGTCTAGGTCCCAATTATAATTTTTTGTATGACAATAATCCGAAGCACACGGCAGAAGTTGTTAAGCTATAGATATTATATAACGTTCCAAAACAGTTGCATGCACCTCTCCAGTTTCTAGACCTAAATCCTATAGAACATATGTGACATTTTCTCAAACGTAAATTTGCCAACATGGCATAACTGCAAAGGAAATATTGAAGAAAGTTATAGAAAAAGAGTGGAATAAGATTAGTGCTAAAGAAACCACAAAAAGTGGACCATTTCATGCAAAAACGATTATAGGAGGTTCTTAAAAAAGAGGCTATTCAACCAGTTACTAATTCACTTGAAAAGTTTATTTTACTTTATATTATTTTCGATTTTCATTTTTTGTACGCAGACATTTTCTGTTCAATTTGTATGAATTTTTGTGTGTTTCATTTTTTAGTTTATTTGTTATAAATTTAAAATGTTTTGAATTGTCATGTATAAATAATTAGTAGTTTATAGAAATCATAAAAAATATATTTGTTTTCAAATTTACATTAATAAGTTTGTTTTATTGAGAAATATATCCGTATTGATAAGTGTACGCAAACATTTTCGAGCATGTGTATATATATATATATATATATATATATATATATATATATAAATTTTTATACAGTATAGACAAAGAATGATCTCAGATGGATACTTTCTGAGAAGAATGGATGTTTTAATAGATTTATTAACATCTAGGTGTTGCATTTGAATGATCCTGTATTAATTAGTTTATTTATTATAATGTTGAAGATTTCATATAACATCTTAAATATATGTTTAGTAATTAAGTTCTGCGATGAAATTAAATCAAGGTTTACTTGATAATTCAAATCTTGTCTGAAAAAAATAAAAAACACTTTTACTTTCTTTTGTTCTATCTTTCTGTCACTACTTCATTTATCTTAATTTAACTGACTTAAAATCCATGTAAAAGAATCTCTAAAATCCACGAAACAGCGCACGGTTCTCCGCAATCAACTCCATTATCCATCTTATACCTGAAACATATTATTTTACGATAAGAATTATGTTAACTAACGACTTCTGTTAATCGCTGATTAGAAAATGTATGGTTGTCGTCGTGTATAATGCAACTTTTCTTTCATAAAGTACGTAGTTAAGTGGTGCCAATGGTGGCATTGCTTTTGTTCAGCATGCGACACTAAATAGGCTATACAATGACTATCGCTGCATTCAAACACACTACTGCCTTGGATGAAAAGTAATTGTGTTTATGCCACGCGGCCTGTGAAATAATGTACTGCGAGTAACTCCTTGCACGTACATTTTACCTACTGAGTTTGTGTATTCGAATTGCAAACGTGCTTGCTTAGTAGGAATCAATGGTATATGTTTTACATGATGTATTTTTTATACGTATATATACAGGTAACCCCCGTATAACACAATTGTTAGGTTATTGAAAAATGTCGTGTTATACGAAACAAAGAACTGGTGTAAAAAAAACGAGTTAAGTTCCAAAAATCAAAAAAAATATACTATTTTCTTTTTATAACTAAAAATTTTATAAAATGGTTTAATAATTTTTTACTATTCATTTTTTTATTCAATGCAATTTTGATTATTGACCCTTATCGAACGTTAGCATTTTGTACTTAACTTTCCATTAGGTCGGAGATATATTTGAGTGCTTATTGTAATTTACTGAGTACTGTATAAATTTTAATCTTATAACTTTTAAACATATAACTAATCACTTGAACGATCAACTGATGAGAAATATGACATTTCATATTATATAACCTAATTTTTCCATATTTAACCCCTATCGGACGTTAGCATTTTGTACTTAACTTCCCGCTAGATTGGAGATATATTTGAGTGCTTATTGTAAGAAAAGAGTAACTAAAGTTACTTGATATAAAAAGATAATTTTGTGCATAATAATTTTTAGTCTCCTGAACATTTCCGAAGATTTGGCGTCTTATATTTGAAGTTATTAATATGTCTTCATCATCACTGTCGACTTAAATCCAATCTTCATCACAATCAGGAACAATTTTTCTTTCCACTTCACTTGAATATTGAATAGGGATCAATTTTTTTCCTTAACTGAAATATAACACTTGTATCACTGTCTCCTTCATCACAAGAATTAAAATCACTTGCCGAATATTCAAAATTTTCACATATTTCCATACAACTATCACTGTTACTTTCCATATTGCTATAGTTTTCTTTATTGATTTTTGGAAGAATAAAATATTATAATATAAGTAAAATAATTGCTGAAATATGACAGAAAGTGTTGTCTGCTATTGATTAAGAATTAAACTGTAAAAATATACAGTGTGTACATTCAGCAATGAGGACGTTGTTACTTGTTCAGTTTTGTCACCTCGCACGTGACATACGACTGATAGAGCAAAGTTGTAATGTCACGTCAGAGGTGACATACGACCGATAAGGGTTAATAACTTTTTACTGTTTATTTTTTTATTCAATGTAATTTTGATTATTAAATTATCATATTTTAAAAATTGAATAATAAATGAAACTGTTAAGCATTTTTATTAAATCTTATGTTGTGACTCGGTTGATAATTTGTGTATAAAAGAAAATAAGTTATAATACAAAACTGATTATGATATATAAATTTATTAAAAAAATGAAACAATCTGAAATTTGTAAAAATATAGATATTTGAAAAAAATATTTGTTTAAAATATTTCTATTATTTTTATACACAATTTGTTATATTAAAATGTAAATATGGAAACATGTGTATAGTTTTGTTTTTTTTTTCAATAAAACCCAAATCTACGCGTCACATTTGGATGACCTTATATTTTCATTTTTAATATATTTTCAATTTATTCTTTAATAATAAATTATATGTTGTCTATTAAAGATTATTTTTTTTTTGATTTTATTGGTAAATAATTTACAAACGGTATTTACAACACTTAACATTTTATTTTTTGAAAATTATTTCATAAAAAAATATTAAAAAGTGCATATTTTTTTGTTTTGTTCTTTTGAAATATTCTAAAATTACAAATGCACCCGTCCTTCAATTTACTTAGGACTTTTTTCACGCGGCAAACTATACTTCTATTTACGCGGGACTTTTTTAACGCGATATTGATTTACGCGACACTTTTTATACGCGGTTAGATAGATTTCATTTTATATAGTTTTTCATGGAATATATTATATATCAGGTGACGCAAATTCTTACTTGAACGTATAAAAGCACGATATAAATATATAAAAGGTTGATTGTTTTGAACTACAGTATCGATAGTGACACCGAATAAAATTTATCTACTCGTTTTCTAAAACGTTATTATTTTTTTGTTAAGCTTTGTGAAATAAATATGTGTTTCTACAACTTGACTAGCTTTTATTTCCAAAACTTTTTCTATTGTACTGACAGACTCAATTTACGCGATTTTCATTCGCGTAAAACGAATCCACGTGGAACGGATACTCCGCGTAAATTTAGGGACGGTTGTATATATATTTTTTTATCTAAATTTTACAATAAATAGCTAAAGTAATTTGTTTTCTACATGACGAGTATATTCGACATTAAACAAAAAGTGCCATCTTTTCATGACGAATATACTCGACATAAACGTTTAACGGGTTAAACTGATATTTAAAATGATAGAAAATATCGAATGATAAAATTTAAAATTACTATTAGGTAGTGTAATATGAAATGTCGGATTTGTATTCTATTTCCAATATAATAATCCGACATTTCATAATACATAACTTAATATTATATTTAAATTATTTATGGAAATTCCAGAATAATTTCAAATTAAAATTTAGAATTTATAAAAATAACAATAAATATTTACAAACATTATTCTTTTTTAATGATAAAATCCATTATTTAAATATCCATTCGTCCGTACACGAATTGAAGTAATTTTAATTTTGATTAAGACTCCTTATCAGATCTAATCTCGTGAAGAAATGCCCGGTAAGACGACTAAAAGATTTCTAATTTAATACAGATTTGTCCGACCAGAGATCTGTACTCCATTCAATCCGCTAACAATATGATCTTAACATATAAGTACATGATTTCTATTATGATTTGATAATATTCAGAGTTCATTGTAGTCGTCTAATATTTCCCAGTAAGCGTTTGTGTAGGCATTCTGGAACGCTGGAATTACGAGGATTGCGAAAGATAATGTCCATTTAGTTTGTAGACATTGAACGTGATCGCACCTTGGTGTTCCGCGATCTTTGCCAGTTTTATTGTAAACAAGACGCAAGTTGAAATAATACGTTGACAATAAACTCAATTTAACAGCAATATCTGTTGCTGCTTTGTTAAAGAGAACAATGAACTGAATACAATACAACCCAGCCAGTTCATACATATAATTGCAAATATTGTCGTTTTCTTGAAAAATGCAGATATTTCAATTTATATATATATATATATATATATATATATATATATGTATATATATATATATGTATTTTGAAATAAAAGATTTATCATCCGAAGAACATTTTATTAACTGACAATTTTATATCTAATTTATTTACGGAAATTAAAACATTATTTAGATTCTAGTAAATGCCATGAGTATAATATATCAGTAATTTAATTTCCTGATTTATAATAATAATAATACGTCTGCATATTTTTTAAAGATTGACAACCTTTCATTATTTCGACATGCAAAATTTCTATTAAATTAAGTTTTGCTTGCAATTATATATATATATATATATATATATATATATATATATATATATATATATACAGTAATACCGCACAGTATATATAGTTCCGCTTCGATTAGTACGGTTTCACTATAGTACAGTTTGAAATTCCCCCCCTCCAATTATGCGCATGCGCACATTGTACGTATCGCATGCGCAGTTCTAGTTTTGTGGTCTTTTTTCTTTTTCTATTAGTGTTCGATTCATAACTCTACAACAGTCGTCGGCAACCTATGACCCGCGGGTCACCAAGTGACCCATTTGATAATTTCAAGTGATCCACTTGAGTTCCGCAAATAAACTATAATATATAAAAACAAATTATCAAACAAATTTTTCAAAATTAACTCGTTCGCTACCAGCGTTTCAGGAGAAAAACCGCCACCACAGCCCAGACGTGTCACAATCCGTCACAGATCCGATACACATTTGTGACGCTGGGCTGAGGTAAGAAAATCGAGTCGTCACATATGTGTGACGCTGGTAGCGAACAAGTTAATATTATTTGAAACTGACATAAAAACTAAAATATTTCTTTTCTTTCCTCTGTTAAAAAGCCAATATGAGATAAAAAATATCGATGAAAGCAATCTAAATATATTTGAAAGTTGAAGTTTGAACATTAGAAGTGAATTTGAAAGTAGATTTCAAAGTTTTGAAAAACACGGTGAAATGTTTACATTTATAATAAAGCCCAAAAAAATAGACGAAAATATTTTAGATTTGCAGTATTTTAAATATCTTAAAATTGACAATTTAAGTTTAGAAATGATTGATTTTAAAAGTTCAACGTTGTGGACGGATAAATTCAAGACATTGCGGAAAGATTTGTAAAAAACGGAAGATAATCATCTTCTTATGATATCAACTTGTTGGACATCACTTCCTATGAAGTTTTCATATTTGAAAAAAATTAGTTTTGCCATTTTGTCCGCGTTCGGTTCTACTTATAAATGTGAGCAAATATTTTCACACATGAAATTTATTTTAAGTAAGAACAGAAGTAACTACCGAAAATTCAGACTCTTGTATTTGTCTCAAGGTGACTGATTATAAACCAGACTTGACTAAATTGACATCACAAATCCAACATCAGAGGAGTCATTGAAAATAAAGATAACGTTTATAAATAAATTTCATGATTTAATGAACTAAAACTTGACAATTATATTTGTTTTTATAGTAATTACAATTATAATTTTGAATTTTTACGTTTTAAAAGCATCTTGTAATTATTTTCTCAATAAAATTGATCTTATTATTCACTAAAAGACTGTTTTAAAATGAAAATACCACTGACCCAAAACGTCTTCTTAATAATCACATTTTCGCTGATTTTTACCCGCAGCCAAAAAAAGATAGCCGACGCCTGCTCTAGAGTAAAGTCGATTTTTTGATAATTAAATTTTAATTGGAAATAAATTAAAAATATATTTAAAATGAATGTATTAACTCCTAATTTTGTTTTGTTGTTACATATAAACATTTCAATATATTTCTCTCGTTTTATTTACTGAAAAACAGGAAAAAAAATTTGTTTGGAATCAATGAACGTTTTTTGTATTTAGTTAATGTTTCGATTAGTCCGGTTTCAAATAGTCCGGCTAATCAGTGGAACCGATTATCCGCACTATGCGAGGTATTACTGTATATGTATATTTAACTGCCCAGAGAAGCATGGAAAGAATAATAGGAATTTCTAAACAGGATCGAAAAACTAGTAAATGGATAAGAAAACAAACAAAAATAATTGATATAATAGAACAAGTTAAATCGTTGAAATGGACATGGGCAGGACACATAGTGAGTCTTCTCACTGTCTTTTCTTAAAGACAACAGATGGAAAAAAATATTATGGAATAGTTGCATGCACCTCCCTCATCCCCAGATTTAAATCCTATGTGGTATATTTGGAATTTGCTGAAACGTAGAATTCACCAACATGACATAACTTCAAAGGAAATATTGAAAAAAGTCGTAGAAAAAGAGTGGAATAAGATTAATGCTAAAGAAAGCACAAAATTTGTATATTCCATGCCAAAACAATTACAGGACGTTCTTAAAAGAAGAGGCTATCCAACCAGTTATTAATTTACTTGAAAAGTTTATTTTACTTTATATTATTTTTGATTTATTTGTTGTTTTGAAACTGTGGCTGATTCACTTTACACAAATGAATTTTAACCCCAACACCACAATAATTTAAAGTGTTCAATAATCACTCAGTGTTAACTTGTTATTTATAATTATATAATCTATAATTATATCAGCTGATGCATTTCGATGGCGACGCCATTATCGTCAGAGCCTTTCTGTTAAAATCTAGACTAACTTTTTTATATATACATATACTAATTTGTGTTTTGTGTCCTTATTCAATCCATCTACAACTGGGGGTTGAATATTTCTTTTCATTTTGTCATCTGGTCTGCAAGCATGAAGAAAATTTTTGATTTTCATTTGCTGTACGTAGACTTTTTCTACTGAATTTAATTGATTTTTGTGTTTTCTCTAGTTTACTTTTTTCATAAATTGAAAATACTTTTAATTACCATATGGTCATCCAAATATGTCACCTGGATTTGTATTCTATTGAAAAGAAACATGTATATAGTTTTTTTTTTATTTCTTTTCAATAAAACACTAATCTAGGCGTCATATTTGGATGACCCTATATAAAAAATTAGTAGTTCATAGAAGTAATAACAAATATGTTTGTTTTCAAATTGAAATTCATGAGTGTTTTTTCTTGATAAATATTGTAATTGATCTAAAAAATGTCAATATGTATTACATTTATTTTCATACACTTATTAGAAAATAAAATTGAAAAAATCTTTTAAATGATTTTATTTTATACTCATTTTGAAACATTTTTAAATAAAAATATCTCAGTTAAAAAAGTATTGATAGGAAATTTTAATCAATTTATTCATACACTTGTACACAAAAATACAAATTGAAATAAGTTGCATTGCATTGTTCGTCGTGTAAAATGGGATATGTTTTAAAAAATATAAAAAAACAACAATAGAAATAAATTGCATCTCCAAATATTTTATTTGCATTGTATAATTTATTTGCATATAACTTACACATCATATAAATGTAAATAAATTCGTTGTACAATTGTAATTTTTATTTTGTATACAATGAGATTTCGATGAATATTTTGTAAAAAATTGACAAGGTGTGACCATAAAAATGTTTGTCGATAAACTAAACTTGTTATTTAATAATTGAATTAAGTAATATCGTTTATTAATTAATAATGATATTTAAAAATCAATATTATTATAAATTAAACAAATACACATTGAAGTAAATTCAATTTATAAAATAATTTATTCATAAGATACTTGTCTTTTTGTATTTACAAGACATAAAAATGTTGACAAATTGAATAAAATTATACAGATATAAACACAAATATGTTTATATATTTATAATATATCTGTAATTTATTTATGTTTGTACATATTAGTAAAATGTTGCAATAAAAATAATCGGAGGATCTTGTATCGACGTTTTATTAAAATCGAATATGACATTTGTACTAAATATTAAAGGAAAAAACGCATATTTTGTGTTTGTTCGGTTTAACGATGTTGGTCGTTAAATGCACATTTGCATGTTTGTTTCTTTCAAAATCCAGAAACACACACAAGCAAAAAGAAAAACTGAAAAGAAACAATCAAAGCATCTCGATAGATAAAGTAAACGACCTCGAAATACGAATCAATTGAAACGAAACCTAAACATTCGTACGTCTCTTACTATCACATCGACCCGTCAGATAGTTCGAGCGAGATAACAATATCGATCGCTTTATCACGAAACATAATCTTGTTTGTTAAACGAAATCTGCAACAATTCCAACAAATTTATAAACGAAAATTAAACGTCACGTTCGTCTCTGTCGCGCGCGTGACGCACCCAACGTGCACGAGTGAACAAAAACACTCGACCGTTTCGACAATACGTATTAAATGTGTAGAATAGTGTACTGGAATGTTTGGCATTGTTCGTTTTATCTACAGAATCGATAAAATTTTTCGTCTGGCCATTTTACTCGGTGCACTGCGCGATTAATTTATTTTATCGTCCTTTTGTGCGTTGGTTTGTTGTTGTTTTAAAAAGTGATGACAAGTCGAAATTAGCTGTTTTATAAATTAACTTGATTCTTTTTCTACGAATTGCGAAAAATATTGTCACTGTTCCCAGGCCCGGATTAATATACGTTTGTTTTTTTGATCGAACATCTTATGAATTTCTAGTGGTCGATGTGAACTGATTTTCTCATACAAATTTCATTACTCTTTTTGATTAATCTTCGTGGAAGTTATTTCTTCTTACACGTTTTTCCATCGACACATCCGACGAAATTGACAAAAAATTCTCATCGATATAGTTGATAATTTAGAGACGAGTATTAACACTCATTTTTTGAATAAATCACATATCAACCTTATTAATTTAAATACTAATTTTCTTCTCGAATCGATTAATTTATTTAAAATACATAAATTGCCGTTAGACAAACCCATAATTAACAAAACGTAATTTTTATTACTTTTCTATCATTTGCTAACTGTATTTAATAATTATTTTTTTACATATAGTAGTCTAAAGAATTTATATTTCATCATAGAGAATTAGAATCGATTAAAAATATGTTTATTGATATATTTAAAAAAAATATCCGTGACATAGATTGATAATAATAGTCTTTAAACTTAAAAAAAAATATATTGAATATAGTATAACATAGAGTCATCCAAATGTCACATTTAGTTTTGTGTTTTATTAAAAAGAAACAAATATATATGGAAACATGTATATTAGTTTCTTTTATTTCTTTTTAATAGAATACAAATCTAGGCGTCACATTTGGATGATACTATATAATTTATTATAAGGAAAAATATATTTTCTTGTTATATATTAGAGATAAATAGAGTAAATACATATGGTATATACATATATATATATATATATATATATATATATATATATATATATATATATATTAGGGGGACCGAAAAGTAATATCGTTTTTCTACATTAAATTCAAACAGATAAATTTTTACCAAGTTTTTATTTTTAATCAATAATGTAATCACCCTCATTATCAACAACCTTTTGCCATCTAGTGTGCAAATTTTCAATGCCGGATCGATAAAAATCAATTGGTTTTTGAGCAAAATATCTGAAGATGGTATTTTGGACATCATCCGAATTTTCAAATTTTTTGCCACTTAGAAAATGTTGCAGCGATCGGAATAAATGGAAATCCGATAGCGCAATATCGGGCGAGTATGGTGAATGAGGCAATACCTCCCATCCCAATTCATTAATTTTTTCCAGGGTTCGTCTTGCGCAGTGCGGTCTTGTATTATTGTGTTGCAGAATAACACCTTTTCTGTTGACAATCACTGGGCACTTTTCAATTAAAGATTGATTTACTCGATCCAATTGTTCACAGTAAAGGTCTGCATTCACAATTTGTCCAGGTTTCAGTACTTCAAAATGAAGGACCCCGCGAATACTCCACCAAACACACAAAAGTGCCTTTTTGGGGTGTAAACCTGGCTTAGTTGTACTTCGTGGCGATTCATTCGGAGAGAGCCACTGCCTTTTGCGTTTTGGATTATCATAGAAGACCCATTTTTCATCTCCAGTGATCAAACGATCAAAAAACGCTTCTGTATTGTGCCTCTGAAGTAATAAGTTGCATGTGGTGGATCGGTTAACTTTGTTTTCTTCGGACAGATTATGCGGGACTCAAACACCTGCTCTGCTTACTTTACCAATCTGCTGCAAATGTTCTTGGATGATCGACCAAGGTTAGTTAAGAGTGTTTGACAGTTCCTCGATTGTCTAACACAGATTTGCTTCCACTTCCGCCCTTAACATGTCATTGTCTAAAGTTGTTGGTCTTCCTGATCGGTACGAGTCGGAAAGATCGAAATTACCGGATTTGAACTTAGAAAACTACCTTTGGCATTTACGAACGTCTAATGTGTTTGGATAAACATCGCAAATGTTTTTGGTAGCAACCGTTGCGTTACTACCCTTGTGAAACTCAAAAAGCATACAATGCCAGATATGTACCTCTTCTGGTATTTGGCTGGCCATTTCACCATAAATTGCAAAAAAAATTTAAGATTTTATTATTTACGAGTAAACAAGTCACTCTAACCTTAAAATGTCTTTGGCACGACTTTGAAGTACACAATGAGCTGATAAATGACTAACGAATATCGACATGCGCAGAAACGACATTACTTTCCGGTCCCCCTAATATATATATATATATATATATATATATATATATATATATATATATATAATATTTAAATTTTGCTTTAAAATGAAGACCCCATTCAGTGTATTTGTACTTCAGACCCCACCCTATTTTAAATACGTACATAAACGTCTGTATATCAAATGCATACATAAATGAATATTGTGTTATTTCATTTTTAAATTATTTTTACTTTTTTTGAAATGTTAAGACGGCTAGCAGAGTAATATTCTGATTGAATAAGTGATAAGAATTCAGAACGTTCAAGTTTTTTAAAAAAAATTAAACGAACTTGAATCTATATTATTCAGTGGCGATTGATTTCTTTTTTAAGAATCCATCGACTGTTAAATGTCAGTTCAGATGGTGGATAACTCTACATTAATCATCAGTGGTTGACAAATGTTTACATGGATAAAAATTACTGATTTTGTATGTTCAGAGTACAATTATTATGTTTGTATAGGGGTTTCCAAAAAGTTTAAATGGAAATAATACAAAAAGGATTTAATTAATTAGTTTTTTTTATTATTTTTAAGCATATTCTGTGGCATGAATGATGGAACAAAATTTCACTCAAATGACCACCACGACTTTTCTTGACATAGTGCATTCATTTAATCCAATTTTCAATCACTCTTTCACAGAATTAATGGTCCACACTGGTTATTTTTAATGCTTCTAATCAGTATAAACCAATGATTTCACATAACCTCACAAAAATAATCCAATGGAGTTAGATCATATGATCTTGATGGCCAATTAATGGGTCCATTTTGTGAAATAATGGACTCAAGTGTTTTACAATTTCTAAGCGTTGTTGAAGTATTAAACATTCCATAATAATTTATCAAACTATACTAATTGAAATGTAAAAATGAGGTTAAAAATTCACACATGACTGCTATCAACTGTCAAATTTTTAGAATTCTTATTGAAAACCCCTATATTATTCGAATTAATACTCTTTTTACTTTAAAATAACTTTATTGATTAAAATAAATCAATTACTTTTGATGAAAATTTAATAACAGTTTAAAAAATAGAAATTATAAAATAAAATGTTTATTCAAATTTACATATTTTATAAAATAACTTTTTAAATGATTAGTGATATAAAAGTCTATTTTATGACAACATTTATATCAGTTTGTTAAATTTATTATATTTTAAAAATAAAATTACTTATTAATAATCGACATTTCAATGTTTTTCTACTAAAATAAAAAAATAATGTTATAAATGAGTCTAATTGTTTTATATCAATTATTTGCAGTTCATTTCATTTCAAATGCCTTTCTAATTGAAATTTTATTCTTAATTTAAAAAAAATATGTATAAATTGATCTAAAGATTCGATTCGTTGATTTCATAATTACTCATTTAATATAAATTTTATTATAAATGTAGAATATATTTTACAATAAAATTATTTATTTAAAAATAAACTACGGTATGTATCGATACTTCTTTCCTTTCTATCGTTTTTATTTTCATAAAATGTATTCGATTTATTAAGTGGCCAGTTTCATTCCATATTAGCATATTTGTTCCGTTATGTAAGTTTCAATAAAACAGAAGTAAGTAAAATAATTAATCCGATTGCGTTACAATGGTCTTCGAGTACTTTCAAAGATCGTTTCAATTGGTTTTCAAAAGTACCACATAAAACAGAACAAGTATCAATGATTTATTATACTCAGAAATGAAATGAACTGTGACGGATTTTATAATAAATATGAGATAAAAGAGAAGCAACAAACTATTATTTTCCATTGTTTATAAGAATGAACAGAACACGTATTTATAAAAGTAATTACGTTCCTTCATCGATAACACGTACGATTCTTTTTCTCTGCACAAACATACATATGTTTATATAAAATGATTTCACTCTTAACAACTGAAATTTAATAACATATTTTATTATTTATTGTTATTAATGTATTGTGTTTTTTTCTAGGTCAGTTTCTTACTGGCGATTTTTCAAATTGGTAATCAATCATTATTTCCTCGTATTTATCATTCAGACATTTTTTTTTCATATTAGGCTTGATTTACGATTTTAGCTGGTAATTTTTTATTTTAGTACTATTACTTTTTCTGTTTGTCAAGAATTACTTAATTTGATTACTGAATGTCACAGGATTCTAAATCAAATGAATAAATTAGATATTCAAGTATAAATTAATATTGTATAGACTTTTAGATTATGTAATATGAAATCGTGAATAAAAATTGATTTCCTAATTCAAATAAACATTTTATTAATCGAAATAAGCATGATTAGCTTGTATTAATTCCTTGGTCGACACCATTATACAAAATTTCTGCAAAAATTAGTCATCCAAAAAATTTAAAAAAAATAAAACTAATTTACTGAGAACTGTATAAATTTTAATCTTATAACTTTTAAATATATAACTAATCACTTGAACGATCAACTGGTAAGAAATCTGACATTTCATATTACATAACCTAATTTTTTCCATATTTAACCCTTATCTGACGTTAGCATTTTGTACTTAAGGGGGGAAATAGGTGTAGGACGGTGTTTTTGCAGTGATTTTCATGAATTTTTTTAACACATAAAGAATTTATATAATTTATTGATATTGTGAGGTCATTTTATACATATATTTAAGAATACATTCTGAAATTTTCAAAAATTTTCCTCAAAAATTAACGTAGATATCAGCTGCCGCACATTGTAGATCGCCATCCGATTGAGCAGTTTGTGTACATCTTGGAGGTCCCAATTTTCATCTAAAATCAATTGCATAAAGAATTTAATTTTTTTATATGTGTCTCTTCTATTTGAATCCCACTCTCCTCAAAAAAATTGAAAATTAGTAGTTTTTAGAGGGGTGTGAACATAAAGCATGATTTTTTACCATTTTTTCGTACTTTTTTTACAATAAAAAATACTTTAAACAAAGATATTGTTTAGGATTTAGGTTCAAATAGAGCGTATTTATATAAAGAAACTATATGCTAAATTTCAAAATGATTGGTTAAAAACTTTTTAAGCTAGAGTGTACACAAATTCGAAAAAAGTCGTTTCGAGAAAAACGCATTTGAAAACAACGCGTTTAATCCTTTGTTAACGAGGGACACTCACTTAATCGGTTATAACTTTTGAACGAATTGGAATTTTGTTTTGAAATTTTAAGAGTATATTTTTGAATAGTTTTACAAGTGATTTATGAAAAAATTGAATTTTTTGAAGCCTCTACATCTATTTCCTCTCTTAACTTTTCGCTAGGTCGGAGATATATTTGAGTGCTTACTGTAAGAGAAGAGTAACTAAAGTTACTTGATATAAAAAGAGTTTTGTGCATAATAATTTTTAGGCTCCTGAACATTTCCAAAGATTTGGCGTCCTATATTTGTAAAAGGAATACTTGAAATTAAATTGTCTTCATCATCACTGTCGATTTCAATCCAATTTTCATCACAATCAGGAACAATTTCTCTTTCTACTTCGCTTTCCTCTTCACTTGAATATTGAATAGGGATCAATTTTTTTCCCTTGACTGAAATATAACACTTGTATCACTGTCTCCTTCATCACGAGAATTAAAATCACTTGCTGAATATTCAAAATTTTCACATATTTCCATACAACTATCAACTGTTACTTTCCATATTGCTATAGTTTTCTTTATTGATTTTTGGAAGAATAAAATATTTTAATATAAGTAAAATAATTGCTGAAATATGACAGAACGTGTTGTCTGCTATCGAGTAAGGACGTTGTTAATTGTTCAGTTTTGTCACCTCGCACGTGACATACTGATAGACCAAAGTTGTAATGTCACGTCAGAGGTGACATACGACCGATAAGGATTAACTAATGAATTGATGGTCTAGATAAATCAGTTTAAAATATATGATATTAAAATAATCGAGTATTTTGAATATGAAAATAAAATATATATGAAATATTTCATTATTGAATCAAAAAAATAAATGAAATTTAATATCGATTAATTTTCATAAAATTATAATTTTTATTGCTAATTATTTCCACATTTTTATTTCAATCAAGAGAGGCACAAAACAGATATCTGCATAGAAAAAAAAATATAAGAAATTATTCGAAGTGAATGATAATTTTCTCAATCGTTTTAAATTTAAATTGATCATAAAATTTTGATGCAAGTCCACCGCTGCTATAAAAACATTCTATTTTTATTACGAATGTATTAATTATTGATGCAGTTGTGATAATTAATTGCATTTTGTAAACAAATACAGACATTTATATATATATATATATATATATATATATATATATATATATGTGTGAATTTGATATTTTTTTATTATATTTTACCTGCTTGTTTATTTAGGTAAATTCATTCTTAGACGATTGTGTTCACTTTTTTTTCGGGATGCACTTTTTTTAAATTGACTATTAATGTCACTTGAAACATGTTTTGTTGTTTATATCATACATAATTAAATGGTGTGATATTATAGAGAGATAAGGTGTTTTTACCTGTTTTAAGGTCAATATCGATATTTTTGGTATAATAAATAACATAAAAGTATGTATATATATATTTGTATGCCAGTTTAATTTCAACTTTTTTTAAAAAAAAGTATATAAAATTCAAAAAATATATATTAAAATTTTCAAGGAACAAACAATTTTATTTGAGTTGAAATTTTGAAATAAATAAACTATATAGACTATTAAAACGTGTAATGTACATATATATGAAGGAATAAAAGTAAAATAAATATATTTTTATATATAAAATTGCATATTTAACAGAAATTATCTTTTCTGATCTACAGATAATATTTTTTTATTTGTGTTTTTTTATAAAGATTTTTATTGATAATTTAAATATATATTTTTTATAAAAACGTTCGATGTTTGATAATATTAAGTGTACCCATAAGTAATGTCGTTTTTTCAAATTTTTGAGACATTTCCATTTATTTATTGAATAAAATTATTAAATAAAATAAAATTTTGTATAGTATCAAAAAACAACATTACTTATGGGTGCATCGAATAATTTTGAGAAATGAAATATAAATTTGATATGTACAGTTATTTTATAATAATCAAATTATTTTCATTTTTGATAATATTGTGAGATTGTAAAATGAAATCACAGATTAAAATAATAATTATGGTAAACATATCAGATGTTTTTAAGAGTGATAGAACTTTAAATTAAAATAAAACATATATTAATTGACCAGAAGACCATTTATTTGGTATTATTCCAAAGATCATTTAATGGTAAAAGAATGTTAAGAAATAAATTAATAAAAAAATATTAAAAAATAAATCCTACTTTACAATTATAATTGAATTTAATAAGTGTGTTTTTAAGGGCGATATAACTTTAAGTTGAAATAAAATACATACTAATTGACCAAATGACCATTTATTTGGTATTATTCCAAAGATCATTTAATGGTAAAAGAATGTTAAGAAATAAATTGATAAAAAAATGTTAAAAAATAAATCCTACTTTACAATTATAATTGAATTTAAAAAGTGTTTTTTAAGGGCGATAGAACTTTAAGTTGAAATAAAATACATACTAATTGACCAAATGACCATTTATTTGGTATTATTCCAAAGATCATTTTATGGTATTAATATTTAAAAATGATTTCGGGCATATGTGAACCATGGATACCTTTAACATGCCAATTTTGGGCCACTTTTTCAAGTAATTCGGCCTTATGTCCGCAATAAGTTATTTGGTTTCTAATACTTCAATCGTTACTGATTTCGCGCTCTCCGGTCATTTCAAAAGAAATAAGGTTCGATGATACCACTAGCGTACAATCTACATTTTTCTTGATGTAATGGGCTCTTGTGAATCACTTCAATATTGGTTTCAGTTCAAATGTGATAATTTTGCTTATCAATACATTCATTAGGCCAAAAATGAGCTTCATAATTGAACAAAATTTTCCTGTAGACAGAACATTGACTTTTGAAATAAATTTCCACCATTTTGGAAACTTTGCTCGAATATAAAATGTTCCATAATAATTTGCCAAAGTATACTGAATTCAAATATTACTTATAGCGTGCAAACTGACAACTGCTTTTATAGATATCTTAATTGAATGTTCTATCTAACCTAAAAAATAACACTTTATTTTTAACAGTTTTTAAAAAATATGTTGTCAAATATTTGTTTAATTAAATTATTGGGTTGACACAAAAGTCATTGCGTTTTTTATTATGATTTTCAAAGCAATTTTATTAATATAAATAGCAAACATTAATCAATTATATATTGGCCGTTTTGTTCGATGACCTTTTGCCATCTTTCAGTCAACTTCATAATTCCGCTTTCGTAGAAAGTTTGGTTTTTAGAGGAAAAAAACTGAACCAACTCATTTTTGACAGCCTCATTGGAATCGAATGTTTTTCCATTCAAATGGTTTTGAAGTGAACGGAATAAATGATAATCCGATGGTGCAAGGTCAGGGCTATACGGTGGATGAGGCATCACTTCCCAGCCTAACGCCAATAATTTTTGGCGAGTGACCAAAGATGTGTGTGGTCTGGCGTTGTCGTGATGGAAGATGACGCCTTTACGATTAGCCAGTTCTGGCCACTTTTCTCTAATTTATTTGTCCAATTCCTTTAACTGGCGACAGTAGGTATCCGAATTGATGGTTTGGTTCCTTGGTAGCAGACCAAAATAAACAATACCTTTGAAATCCCACCAAACACTCAGCAAAACCTTCTTTTGATGTCGATTGCGCAGGCTCATCTCGCTTGCTCCATGATCTTTTTCGCACGACGTTATCGTAAACAACCCATTTTTCATCCCCCGTTATGCGTTACGTTTCAGCAATGAATCGCAGATGGAAATTTGTTTGGCGAGATGAATTTCTTTCAACTTGTAGGGAACTCAAATATCGAGCTTATCAACATAATTAAGTTGTTTTAAATGTCTTTCAACGCTTGTATGTGATATGTGAAGCTTCTCTGCGATCTCTCGTGTCGTACTACGCCAGTTATTTTCGATCATTGCCTTTATTTTGTCGTCGTCAACTTCAGTTGGGCGTCCAGACCGTGGTGCATCTTCGAGATTAAAATCTCCGGAACGAAAACGAGCAAACCAATTCTGACATTGGCGTTCTTTTAGTGAGTCTTTACCATAAACAACCGCACATATTTTTTTCTGAGCTTGCACTGCGTTTTTACATTTCCGGAAGTAATAAAGTAAAATATGGCGAAAATGACCGTCTGGAATGTCCATTTCAAATCAATGTAAAACACTAAATAAACAACAAAACTTTTTTTACTGAATAATCTATGAAATGTCAGCTGTCAAATACCATACATGATCTGAAGTTTGCAATGGAGAAGAACTACTTAGAATGACTACAACCATCTAACGGAAAAAAAATTCAATGACTTTTGTGACAACCCAATATTTTAAAACATGAAATAAGAGAATAGTTTTAAAATTGAAAATTACTCTTACTATAGAATTCATTGTAGGCTTATTACATAACAATTGAAAATGTTCCTGAGAACCTTCAAGAATTTTTTTTATGAACTTTTTTAAATTATTTATATATATATATATATATATATATATATATATATAAATGTATAATCATTTGAAAGTAGAATAATGCAAAGAAACAATCTTGTTCTATTCAGCTTAATAGTGTTTTATTACACATAATCATACAAAGATGTTTGTACATAAATAAGGATTCAAATAATTAATCCATAAATATGAATAAATAGTTGTATTAAATGTGCATTTAACACGCTATAAACAAATATTTCATATATATATATATATATATATATATATATATATATATATATATATACATTATGTATTTCCACACACACACACATACATGTGTATTTGTATGTCCAATAATATATGTTGAATTTATTTCGAAAATCGTATGCAATTGTTTTTATTCAACTGACGTTTAGAGACGTTTTATTCGTTTCCCACTGATAGGTTGCGACCTACACGCCAATAAATCGATGCCAATCATGTAAACGACTCAAGTGTGAAATAAAACCAAGAATTGTTATTTATATTTATCGTTTTTACGATCGTAACACTTTCTTCTTCTTTTCTCACTTGACCTCTGACGCTCAACAATACACATTTTGCAGTTGTTCGATTTCCCTTCAATGTTACTCATTTTGATTATTAATGTAGTTCTGTTTGTTTTGACACGAAATCAGGTTGGTTATAAAAATCATTAAAACGATCAGTGCAGTTGCTTATATTTTTTTTTTGTAAAAGTATTGTATCTTTTTTATTCTCTCTGATATGAATTTTTCATTATTAACAATACTTACTTTTTTTATTTAGAAAATAATTCAATCTTAAATATTCCTTTTTAAGTATTTGAGAATTTTATTTGCTTTGATTTTTATTGTAAAAAAGTATAACTAGATTTTAACAGAAAGGCTCTGACGATGATGGCGTCGCCATCGAAATGCATCAGCCGATATAATTATAAATAATAAGTGAACAATAAGTGATTATTGAACACTTTAAATTATTGTGGTGTTGGGGTTAAAATTCATTTGTGTAAAGTGAATCAGCCATAGTTCCAAAACAACCAATAAAAAAGTATGTTTTTAATTCCAGTTTTTTTATTCTTATCTTTTTTTTAATTCCATTCTAAATTAAAACAAAAATTTCTCTTCTGTAAATTTAAATATTTTCTTATTAAATTATAATGTCATTCCTTAAGTATATGCTTTTTTCAAATTCGATAGACATACGAGGGTCGTTTAATAAGTATGATAAAAAGTAAAAGAAACTAAATTGAAAAATTTAATTAAATTAAACAATAAATAAATTTACCATACTTATCAAACGACCGTCATATATAGGATCACCCAAATGTAATGTCTAAATTTGTGTTTTTTTGAAAAAAACATATGTATGGTCTTTTTTTAATAAAACACAAATATAGGCGTCACATTTGGATTACCTTTTAATTACTTTAGTCATTATTAAAAAAGTTTTTTTTTCATTGACAAAATAATTCAATCTTAAATATATTTTTTCAAGTATTTAAGAATTTTATTTGCTTTGATTTTTATTACAAGAAAGTATGTTTTTAATTCCAATTTTTTTTATTCTTATCATTTTTTTAATTCCATTCTAAATTAAAACAAAAATGTCTCTACTGTAAACTCAAATATTTTCTTATTAAATTATTATAATGTCATCCCTTAAGTATATGCTTTTTTCAAATTCGATAGACATACGAAGGTAATTTGATAAGTATGGTAAAAAAGTAAGAAAAACTAAATTGAAAAATTTAATTAAAATTAATTTTAACAATAAATAAATTTACCATACTTATCAAACGACCGTCGTATATAGGATCACCCAAATGTAATGTCTAAATTTGTGTTTTTTTGAAAAAAAACATATGAATGGTTTCTTTTTAATAAAACACAAATCTAGGCGTCACATTTGGATTACCTTTTACTTACTTTAGTCATTATTAAAAAAGTTTTTTTTCATTAACAAAATAATTCAATCTTAAATATTCTCTTTCAAGTATTTAAGAATTTTATTTGCTTTGATTTTTATTACAAGAAGGTATGTTTTTAATTCCAGTTTTTTTATTCTTATCATTTTTTTAATTCCATTCTAAATTGAAACAAAAATTTCTCTACTGTAAACTTAAATATTTTCTTTTTAAATTATTAATCAATTAAACAAAACAAATTATTAACAATTCAATCTTAAATATTTTCTTTTAAGTATTTAAGAATTTTATTTGCTTTGATTTTTATTACAAGAAACTATGTTTGTAATTCCAGTTTTTTTTCTGCATTCTTATCAGATTTTTTGAAATTTTATTCTAAATTAAAAAATTTTCTTCTGTAAACTTAAATATATATTTTTTAATTACTATAATGTTATTTCTCAAGTATATGCTTTTTTCAAATTCGATAGACATTTATACAATCATCCAGTGTCTCCTAGATTTGTGTTTTATTTAAAAAAGAAACATGTGTATAGTTTCTTTTTAATAAAACACAAATCTAGGCATCACATTTGGATGATCATTTACTTATTTTAGTCACTAATAAAAAAGTTTTTTTTCATTGACAAAATAATTCAAATTTAAATATTCTCTTTTAAGTATTTAAAAAAATTATTTACTTTGATTTTGATTATAAGAAAGTATGTTTTTAATTCCATTTTTTTCTCTATTTTTATCAGTTTTTTTTAATTCCATTCTAAATTAAAACAAAACGTTTTTTACTATAAACTTAAATATTTTCTTTTTAAATTATAATGTCATCTTTCAAATATATACTTTTTCAAATTCGATAGACATATATATTAAATTGTATATGAGTGTGTTTAAATAAATTAATTATGTCGTATTTTTTATCTAATGATTAATAATTTATAAAGTAGTAACATGAATAAATTTTCCCCTATAGATTAAAAAAATCTCAAGTCTTCAGGCCATTCATAATTATTTATTACTCGAATCCTAGTTTTAAATAACCCAATTTTAATTAAAAATTATTCATATCTCTTTCATCATATCAAAACAACAATATTATATATATATATATATATATATATATATATATATATATATATATATTCGATTATGAATGTTAATTTCGTAGACATATGATATTTTTTATATTATCTATTCTTCCGTCAAATTATTGAATTAATTTGTAAACATGTTTTCATTGATTAATAGTTTCGTTTATTCTACGTGCTTTTATCATATGTTCTTGATATCTCCAGGCTCCAAATTTGATTACTACTAGGTGCAAATTTGATTACTACTCTTGTGCAACATTTGTACAGCTTGTCGGTTAACTGAAATGAATGGGTTAGCTTACTGGTTATTTTATTATTTATAACTTGGACGTCATTATATCATCTGAAATCAATCTTTTATATTAATATTGTAGATTATATTTTTTGCAATAAATTCAATACATGTATATTAGGTTGTTCCAAAAGTTTCTTCTGTTTTATTTATAAGTAATAGATGTATAATATTTTGTTTTATGTTAAATTACTAAGTTATATACAATCCATTCTCCTCTATTCCTTTCTTCCATCTCTTCGGAAGCCGCATAATGCCATTTTTTAAAATTTTTTGTAATTTGTTACTAAAATACCTTTCCAAGGACATTTTATGTCATTTATTGAACTAAACCTTTTACTGCAAAGAGAATTTTTTAATGAAAAAAATAGATTATAATCACATGGGGCAATATCCAGAGAGTACGAAGGATGAGATAGAACATCCCAGTCAAATGTTAACAGTTTGTTCATAATAATAATAAATAATATCATTAACATACAAATGAAAAAAACAAATATGTAGTATTGTTTAATGCAGTTACAATAATGCTTATGAAATAATAAATAAATATTATTAAAAAAGTTCAAACATGATTTCCACCAGCTGTCAAAGTTCTGATATTCTTATAGGAAAACCATATATATTTTGTTTGTTTATAAAAAATATTTATATGTGTTTGAAAACATAATAATAATAGATAATATCATTAACATACAAACGAGGAAAACAAACATGCAGTATTGTTTAATGTAATTACATTGATGTTTATGAAATAATAAATAAATATTATTAAAAAAGTTCAAACATGACTCTCGCCAGCTGCCAAAGTTCTGATATTTTTATTAAAAACCCCTATTTTTTTTTTGTACAAAAATGATTTATATTTGTTTTTAAAATAATAATAATAAATGATATCATTAACATACAAATGAAAAAACAAACATCTTTTATATTTTTCAATATTGTTTAATGTAATAACATTAATGTTCATGAAATAATAAATAAATATTATAAAATAACTTCAAAAATGACTCTCATCAACTGCCAAAGTTCTGATATTTTTATTAAAAACCCCTATATTTTTTTCTGTACAAAATTGATTTATATTTGTTTAAAAAAAAAAAATAATAATAAATAATATCATTAACATACAAATGAAAAAACAAACATCTTTTATATTCTTCAATATTGTTTAATGTAATAACATTAATGTTTATGAAATAATAAATAAATATTATTAAAAAAGTTCAAAAATGACTCTCAACAGCTGCCAAAGTTCTGATATTTTTATTAAAAACCCCTATATTTTTTTCTGTTCAAAAATTATTTATATTTGTTTAAAAAAAATAATAATAAATAATATCATTAACATACAAATGAAAAAACAAACATGCAGTATTTTTAATGTAATTATATTAATGTTTTTAAAATAAATAAATATTATTAAAAAAATCAAACATGGCTGCAAACACCAGTTGTCAAAATTCTGACATAATTATTGAAAAACTCTAAGTAAAGTTTGTGTTGGGTGTAGATTGCGAAATAAACTTTTAGGACAATCTAATTCAAATATATATATATATATATATATATATATATATATATATATATATATAAAGTTGTATTTATATAAGTGTATTTCAATTCACCTTACACCACTTATGTTTATAATAGACAGACTGAAAAAGGTCTAACAGTCAACATTACCTTTATATGCTTTATCTGAACAGATCTCTATGACGATTCCCTTGTTCCGAAGACATACTACTGTAACTTCTGTTTCAGAGACACCAATGGGGTATTTTGATATAATCTCGTATTTAAATTCAAATCGGAATGCTTTAACATCAAATAGCCACTTGTGCATAATACGTCGGTCTTATTGTATCGCTAAAATCGAATTTGTGCGAATGTTTGTCTGTGTGTTTTTATTTATTTATTTATTTATATGAGTACATTGAGATATTATATATATATATATATATATATATATATATATATATATATATATACTTTAAAAATTAAGATAATAGATTTTCTTAAAGTATTCGTACTGTAAAACATTTAAAACGTTTTATTTTTATCCAATTACTTTTAGTGAATCATTTTTTTAATAATGTACATTTATTAATATATATATATATATATATATATATATATATATATATATATATATACGAGGTGTTTGATAAGTCCGTGTAAAAATAAAAACTACTTCATTTTTTTGAATAAATCGTTTTTATTTTTCAACACAGTCTCCTTTTAGGCTTATACACTTCATCCAACGCTGCTCTAGTTTGTTGATCCCTTCCGAATAATAGGATTTGTCCAAGTCTGTAAAATAGTCATTCGTTCCTGCAATCACCTCCTCATTCGAATAAAATCTTTTTCCCGCGAGCCATTTCTTCATATTAGGGAACAAATAATAGTCCGATGGAGCCAAGTCTGGAGAATAGGGGGGATGTGAAACGATTTGGAACTCTATTTCCATTAGTTTTGCGGCCACAACTGCTGAGGTGTGAGCTGATGCGTTGTCGTGATGAAAGAGGACTTTTTTGTGGGCTAATCGGGGACGTTTTTCTTGCAACTCGGTTTTCAAACGATCCAATAACAATGAATAATATGCACCTGTAATGGTTTTACCCTTTTCCAAATAGTCGATAAAGATTATTCCTTGCGAATCCCAAAAGACAGTCGCCATAACCTTCCCGGCCGAAGGAATTGTCTTCGCCTTTTTCGGAGCAGATTCCCCCTTGATAACCCATTGTTTAGACTGCTCTTTGGTCTCAGGAGTGTAGTGATGTATTAGATGTCGGATTTCTCATCTGTTTCCCTCTAAATAAGCTGATATTTCAAATACACGACCTAATAATTTGAATTTATTATTTATTTACATAATTTTAATAAAATTGTTTAAAAGTTATTTTAGATGCAATAAGACAAATTATACCTAATTTCTGTTATTTATACTATAAGGTCATCCAAATGTGACGTCTAGATTTGTGTTTTATTAAAAAGAAACTACACACATGTTTCTTATTAATAAAACACAAATCTAGGCGTGACATTTGGATGACCTTATAGAAACCAATATTAAAATTCCATCTTGTATTCAATGTTTGAATTTATATATATATATATATATATATATATAATGTGTGTGTGTAAATTTTCTTAAAACGTTTGAAGATAATTAACCATTTTAAATCACGAACGTAAATGAAAATATTCTTCCGCATGAAAAAATAATCGAGATAGTGAGTAGCTCGGCGACTTCATTTGAAAATTATTTCCAAATTAAGTAACAAAAACATACTGGATACCAAGAAATAATAATTCCTGCAGAATTCAAACGCACCGTAACGTTGTTTTTGTCCGGCAACATTTAAATGTGCATAAAAACGTAGTGAAGATTAAAATTGTTAATGACAGCAATTTCCTATATATCTGAGAAGATTCTTTTATTTGACTAGTCTCGCCATGCACGACGCGGATAGACATGTATGGTGTGTAAGTAATGTTCAATTATCGTGTTCAGTGCATTCCTAGAACACTGAGTTATTAGTCTGGTATTAAATTGCAATAATTTTTCCAATTATATTCATTGTCTCTTTCACCAATTACAACATCATTAATTTCGAGAAAAATCATGTTCTTGACTTATTGTGTTTTATAATCTGGTTGATTAATCATTATCGATTATGTAATAAATGTTATTTCTTAAATAACACATAAAAATATAATAAAAACAACAATAATCAACCTTATATAGTATCATCCAAATGTGACGCCTAGATTAGTGTTTTATTGAAAAGAAACATGTGTATAGTTTTTTTTTTGTTTCTTTTTAATAAAACACAAATCTAACCATCACATTTGAATTACCCTATATATTAGATCGTGTAATATGAAATGTCCGATTATTCAAAGAGAAACTGATGAGAAATTCAACATTTCATATTACACGACCTAATATTTATATATAAAATGTTCATAATTTTTCAAAAAATATTATATGGTAATTTCATAACTTTTCTTTTTGTAGTCATTTTTAAAACCGCCGTGTAATATATATATATATATATATATATATATATATATATATATATATATATATATATATATATTATTATAACATTGGTCGATATTGATGTATTATTTTAAGAATTCAACTGATCTCTTGCTGAGTTAGTGTGGGTTTAATGATTTAAAAATATATCATATCCACACTGTATCCGTTAATATCTTATGATATATACATGTATATATATATATATATATATATATATATATATATATATATATATATATATATACTGTAAAACTTTATAAAGTAACTATTATAAAATTTTTAAAAATAGTTTGTGGAAGTTAATTATTAAAACCAGAAGCTTTTAGAAAACGTTTTTAATTTTAGTAATATTTATATATATTCTTATTATTATTTACTTTTAATTAATTTAACTCTTTAGAACATGGCTGATGTAAGAGTGTCCCACCTTTTTGATATCTAAATATGTATGGTGGGATATTTTTTATACTATCTCAAAAAATTACAATAGCTTAAAGAACAGAGGATTACATTTCGTCCCATATGGCATAGAAGAGCTGTTTATATCCCACCCTATAATTAAAAACTTAAATGACTTTTTATTTTTTTTTGTAATTTTACTTCATTGCTTATTAGAATAAGCCAACTTTCTTAAATTTAATAAAAATTAAATTTCCGTGGAATATGGGTTTTTTATTTTCTAAAATTCCATTTCTCAACGAGTTAAGGGGAGGTTCCGGTCTAGAACTATAAAAAGAAGGTCATTTTTAGAATTTTCTTGTATAAAAAAATAATCAAAATAATAATCTGAGGTTTTTGTATTTTATTATTTATATTTTAAACAAAAAAGGAACATAATGATACCATAAATAAATATTTTTGAAAATATGTTGGTGTGCTTTGTTAGTATCCTTTGAAAAATTTTCTGTTGACGATGAGAGGTTTAGCTCCTCAGCTATTGATTTAAAATAAAAAAACAAAAATATTTTTAAAATACATAAAATTTCTGTGGCAGTGAACTTACGAGAGTTAAATTTTGTTTCAATTTTTCCAACATTTCAAAATCAAACATTTTTTTAATGATTTTTTCACAGTTCTACACTCCTTGAAAATTTGTAAATTCGAACAAACTCAATATATTATATATTCACTGCCTAGCAAAAAATGTGATCTTTAATTTAAAAAAAAATCATTGGAATTGGTCAATAGTTTTTGAGATGTTTGTCCCACCAGTTCGAAAAATGTTTCGAAAAAAACGCCTTTTATGTTTTAAATGATATTTAGTCGATCTGGTAGAGTCAAGTATAAAACCCATGCGGCGGTTGTTATATTTAGAATCCTGTTACCTTGATAATTTTCAAAATTTTAAAATTTCCCTTCAACTACACATCCTTCAAAATCAAAAGAAATGATTTTTTTTTAAAAAAATCGATTTTTTGAAAATTCCACACCGAAATCTCCCCTTAATAAAATTAAGACTGGATATATTTTTTTATAGAAATAAAATTCTAATAAAAATTCAATTTATTTTATCCAACATTTTGTTTAATTACTAACTGTATTTTAAAAAAAATGTGATCAATTAAAATTGATTTATGCATGTATTCCAAATGATAATATTTTTGAATAAATATATTAGGGTGTGTAATACAAAATGTCAGATTTTTAGATTTTTCGGAATTTTAAAATTTCCTTTTAACTACACATTTTTTAAACATTAAATAAAAGAAAAATGTAAAAATGTCATTTTTTTCAAGTTCTAGACCAAAATCTTCCCTTAATAAAATTAAGACTGGATATATTTTTGTATAGAAATAAAATTCTAATAAAAATTCAATTTATTTTATCCAACATTTTGTTTAATTACTAATTGTTTTAAAAAAATAAAAATGTGTGATCAATTAAAATTGATTAATGCACGTTTTCCAAATGTTGATATTTTTAAATAAATATATTTTGTGTACCCATAAGTAATGTCGTTTTACAAAATTCCTTTTTTATAAAATGAATGTGATTTTGGAGTAAAATATTCTTCGAGTGCAGTTTTAACACTGAAAAAAGACATTACTTATGGGTACATCTAATATTAGGGCATATATAATTGGAAATATCGGATTTTTTAATTGAAAATCAAAGAAAAATCTGACATTTCATATAATATGACTAATAGAAATCAATGTGAAAAATAATTCCCTAATACTTGTACATCAACATATTTATTTATTTATCTATTTATTCAATATATTATGATAAAAATACAGAAAAATGAACCATGAATTTAATATGTTTATTCAAGCATAAGTTGCTTTTTGTAAATTGTAAATCTGTAATAAGTAAAGATAATATAATTTTATATTCGAACGTTTTTGAAATTATTCAAATATTACGATTCGAGTCGGTGTCTTTCATGATTCATTTAAACATAGAAATTAAACATATTGTGTATAATAAATAGTTGATTATGTTTACTTTATTACGTGAAAAACGAAAACGTTTTAAAATCTTCAACATCGAAGTTACATCAGTGTTTATGTTTTCGATTTTTTCTTTGTAGTATAAGATTTTTTCATATTAAAATATGTTTTTAATACAGTGGTTGTTTGTCTGAGTGTCTGTGTATTTGTTTATAATAAAGTAAATCAATATTTTTTTTATGAAATAATTGTTGATTTAATAAGAAATCTGAAATCTTGTTTATTTTTTAAGAAATGAATTTGTCTGATATTTTATTAGAGATAAATATTATTATTTACTTACTTATTACATACTTTACCTTTTTTATTATTTTAAAAAATATTTATTGATTTTCAATTGTGATCAAATAAATTAATGTACATATATTCTTTTTTTATGTAACGATTTTTTTTTGATATATAAAATATTATATAAAATTCTGGTCTTTTGAATTTAAAAACGCATCTATGTACAAAAAAAAAAAATATGTCTTTTTTTTTCAATATATTTTTAATTTTTTTTTGGTGATTTTTGCAAATGGTTTATTATAATAATTTAAATACTACGAATAGTTTTTTTTTATAGGAAATTGTTTAAAATTTATTTTATTTAAAAACATCACGAATAAAAAAAATATGAATTGATTTTCAATTGTGATAAAAGAAATGAATCTACATATATTTATTTTTTTTTTTTAATATTTTCAATAAATTTTTTTCAAGATATTTTTAATTTATAAAATATTTTTATGTCTTTTGATGATTTTTGGAAATATTTTTTTAAATTAATTTAAATATTATGAATAGTTTTTTTAGATAATTTTTTTTAAAATTTATTTTATATAAAAATGTCACGAATAAAAAAATATTAATTTATTTTCAATTGTAATTAAATAAATTAATGTACATATATTTTTTTAAGTATTAGTATTTTCAACAAATTTTTTTCAAGATAATTTTGATATATTAAATGTTATAAAAAACATTTTTATGTCTTTCGGTGATTTTTGCAAATAGTTTTTTATAATAATTTCAATACTACGAATAGTTTTTTTTATAAAAAATTGTTTAAAATTTATTTCATATAAAAACGTCACGAATAAATAAAATATTAATTGATTTTCAATTGTGAATTAATAAATTAATGTACATAGAATTTCTTTTTCTATTAATATTAGGTTGGCAAATATCTCCCTTCTGCCTTCTGGTCTTTTGAATTTCGCAGTTATGTACAAAAAAAAAGCAAAATGGAGATACTTGCCAACCTAATATTTTCAACAAATTTTTTTTCAAGATATTTTTGATATATAAAATATTATATAAGACATTTTTATGTCTTTTAGTGATTTTTGCAAATAGTTTATTACAATAATTTCAATGCTACGAATAGTTTTTTTAATAGAAAGTTATTTAAAATTTATTTCATTTAAAAACATCACGAATAAAAAAAATATGAATTGATTTTCAATTGTGATTAAATAAATTAATGTACATATATTTTCTTTTTTGTATTTCAACAAATTTTTTTCAAGATATTTTTAAATTATAAAATATTATATAAAACATTTTTATGTCTTTTGATGATTTTTGCAAATATTTTTTTTTCTAAAAAATTGTTTAAATTGTATTTCATATAAAAACCCCACAAATAGTAAAAAATATATTTATGTAAATTTATTTAAAACAAATAAAATATTGATAACTTCTACACAGTAAAAAATAAAATAAAAAAAATTAATCACATTTCTTAGTAATGACAACTTGTATCCATTTTACTAACTATATTTTTATTTTAAAAACTAAAAAAATATCCAACTTCATACATACATACAAATATATTTATGTATGTGTAGCGCATCATTTTGTGTCGTTATTTAGATGCGTGGCTAAGAATGTTTGTGTTCAATTTTCACTTCTGACGTTGCCGAAAATACCTACCACGTCGTTTTTATTACCGCCCTATACAACGCATTTCGAATGTTTTAGCACGTTAACCCGTAAATTTGCACTTCTATATCCGTTATTTATTCTATAATAAAAGATCGAGTTAAATTATTTAGTATATTCACAATTTTACCAGGTTTATATAATAATAAAAAAAATAATATAAACACTTTTATATTTCTATTATTTAAAATACATGTTTCAAATTCTATTTATTGTTTAAAAACTAAACATTTCCTCGATTTCCATTTAAATACAAATATAAATAATCTTGATATAAAAAATAAACTCGTGTTTAATTTTCAATATTAAATAAATAAAATTAAATGAAACTCATTTAGAAATGAAATTATGTTGACAATATTACACAGATGGTGATAATATTACAATGACACTAATGGTGACAATATTAGACATAATCTAGCCAAATATTTATAATTAAAATTGCGAAACCGCTTCTTTTTGAATATAAACGATATAAACATTATTTTTTAGATGACGTTGATTCGACTCGTTCGTTACCTTTTCAATTATTTCCCTAAATTTGGTGAAGACATTATCGCTTTTAATATTGACAAAAATCTCAAATCACTTTTATTCGAATAAAGAAATCGTTTTCATAATTATCTTCGATCGTTTCATAACCAAATTAAAAAAATCTTTTTCATATTTTTTTGTTTAGATTTAGAATAGTGTGATTTTAAAATAATATATCACACGGTTTGGTATGTATTTTAATTTAATTTCTTTTATTATTCGAATAAGATAATTTTATTTATAGGTCGATTGTAACCTTGGATTATATGCAATATTTCACAAATATATTAAATGCGATTCCATTTATTTTGCGAAATGATAATTTATGTTCATAATGGATTATTATCGTAAATGTGTTAGAATAAATCTCAATGCATTCATGTTTTATGATAGAAACATTAGTATGTTTTACTGTTAAGATATAATAATCAATGAAATAGGCAAATACATAGAATTTGCTATCTAGAAAAGACTTTAGGTACTTTTACATATCATTTATAATTGCTAATATTTTATGGTACTAAAATATCCTTTTCACACATTATGGTTATTTTCCTTACTTGAATTGATTTAAAATAAATGTTTAATAAATTATATATATATATATATATATATATATATATATATATACATACATACATACACAGTGGTATGAAAAAATAGGTGTGAGTCTTTGTCATAGAAAGAAATCAATCAAAGCCGGTAATGCGGTTAATTATTCTCAAACTATTTAGATTCTCAGCTATTTGTCATGCAATAAATGTTAATTTCTGGTTTATTAAAAAATGAAGATGGCTTGCATTTTTTAATGTTTTCTTGACAAGTGAATATTAAAGTATGATTTTAAACTTCTGGAATTTTACAAAGAAAAAAAATTGTTTCTCTTTAAATTTTCTGTTTCTCCGAGGTAAGTTATAAATCTTTTCCTTTAGTATGAATTGGGAAATATTGTAAATTTTAGATTTTTCAAAAAATAAGTCGTTGAGAATACTGCCAACTTGAGGAACGTCATATGGTTTTAGATTTAAGGGGTTATACGCAGTTGCGAAGCGCAAAAACGACGTTTTTTTAGGAATTTTTTTTAGAAACAGTATTTATTTTGCAATTACAAATTATGGTTATTTGAATAGATCCTACTTTCAAGAATAAAATAACATGTCGATCATAAAAAAATATTGAAGTGCACCGCTCCTGCAGACGATGTCCCGAACGACCTCCAAAAAAAGGCGCTTGGCGGTGATCTCCATATCGGCGGTTTGGATTATCCGAAATCAAAAAATATGGTCAATTCTTTTAAAGGATAGATTAATGCAGGTATTGAACTAAGGAATAATAAAAATTTTCATTTTTGACAAAATGGCGTCTACTTGAAAAAAATTTTTCGTTTTTTACTAAAATTTTCGCTCCAAATTGTTTAAAAAAATAGTAATAATTTTTGTAAACCTTATTCCTTCGTTCAATACCTGAGGAATATATTTGAGAAGATTGTGTGAAAATTTGAGACCGATCGGTTCAGCCATTTCTGAGATATCGAGATCACCGACTATGAAAACACCGTTTTGAGATAAACGCGGTTGAAGTTTCGGAAGTAGTTTACACATAGTTAAAATTTTTTTACAAATTCAGGTGTATGTCCGAAAATATTTATCGGATTTACTTCAAATTTTCAGAGAATATACTCAAATATATGTGCATTCCGAAAATGCAAAAAAATCGATTTTTTGAAATTTCTAACTGCGTATAACCCCTTAAGAAAGAAAGGCAAAACTTATAAAAAAATTGCTGAAATAATGAATTGCTCACAAAATATGGTAGCAAATGATTTAAAATGGCATCCACAGATTGAATAATACCGTGGAAGAAAGCAGAAAATTACTAAAGATATAAAGTAAACAATTGTAAAAATAGTTAAAAATTCCGTTTGGTATTTCAGTAGCAATAAAAAAAGATTTTTAACTGAAAATAACATCAGCTAGTAGGACAATTTCAATTCAAGCCCATAGTCCTCGTAAAGTATCATTGCTATTTGTTGTTTTGGAACTGTGGCTGATTCACTTTACACAAATGAATTTTAACCCCAACACCACAATAGTTTAAAGTGTTCAATAATCACTTATTGTTCACTTATTATTTATAATTATATAATCTATAATTATATCGGCTGATGCATTTCGATGGCAACGACATCATCGTCAGAGCCTTTCTGTTAAAACAATGCATCATCCCATATAATTATAGACTATATATTTATAAATAATAAGTGAACAATAAGTGATTATTGAACACTTTAAACTATCGTGGTGTTGGAGTTAAAATCCATTTGTGTAAAGTATCATTGCTAACTAAAAAACATGTTTTAATTCGTTTGAAATTTCCACGAGAACATTGCGACTATCTGTGACGAAGTGAAAAAAATTCTATGGACCGACGAAAGCAAAATTAATTTATTTGGGTCTGATCGTGATATCAATACGTTATAAGGTCACAAAATCAAGAATTGCTTCTACAGTACACGGTAAAGACCGTCAAACAGGGATCCAGTGGAATAATGATATGGAATTATTTTTCTTATAGTGGCGTGGGTCTAGTTTTTAGATTAGGGACATTATGAATGCCTAAAAATATATTGATATACTATTTAATATTATATTGTCTTATGCGGAGTTTGAAATGTCGCTTAGATGGGTGCTACAACAAAACATCGATCCAGTTAGTAAAAAAATGATTTGATGACCACAAAACTGCCATAATTAACTGACAGTACAGTCACCTGACCTAAATCTGATAGAGAATTTGTGAAGCGACGTTAAGCTGGCAATTGCAAAGAAAAATTGAAAATAAAGATGAATTATGAGCGGCAGTTGAAAAGGCTTGGAAGGTTATCCCTAACAATCCTCGACCTTGTGCAACAGTCATACAGAATAAGGGATATGTCACTAAATATTAATATATTTTTTTATTCTTTGTCAATTTTTCGAAATAAAAATTGTTTTTTTATATAATACCTATTTTTTCACACTTCAATAGATACCTCAAAAAATGTCCAAAAAGCAAGTCATCTTCATTTTTTAATAAAACGGTAATTCTTCGAAAGTGACATTTATTGCACGATAAACAGCTGAGAAGTAAAACAGTTTGAGAAAAATTATTTCATTTCCAACATTGATTTATTTTTTATAATTATATTTATTTCTTATTTTCTATAACAAATTCACACCTATTTTTGTACACACTACTGTAGTTATATATATGTGTGTATGTGTGCATTGGTTTGAGTGTATATTTCTTAAAATATTTTTAAAAAAGTGCTGACTGAGAACATCTTGGCATCTCTATTAACATTTTTTTATTGATATGCTTTTTATAATTTAGTTTATTTTTAATTAATTAAGATACTAAATTATTTTTTTTAAATAAGCATATTTCACTAAATAATATATATTTTAATATCAATATATTTTTTTAAATTGGTCTATATTTGATAGTTAACTAATCTACATTTTAAAACTTCTACTTACAATGATTTTTTTAAAATATTTGTGATATTTTTATTTTTTTATTTAACAAATCTTTTTTTTATTCTTTTGATAATTAAGCAGTAGAAAAAGTTAATGAAATTATTATTATTTTTATTATATATATAATATGTTTTTTTTTTGTAAATAATAATAAACATTTGAATTTATTTCAATTTTATAAATAAGTATATTATTAAAAAAAGTACTAATATTTAAAGAAGAATAAATTTGTATAAATAAAGTTTTTATGTCAATATTTTTTTATAAAACATGTTTCTTCGAAATGTTATTCAAACGTGTATGTTTATATATATATATATATATATATATATATATATATTTAACCGACATTTAAAATCAAAGATATAAATAAAATCTTGATGATTTACAATTTTTTCTTATATACTACAATATATACAAATTTTACAATATTACATATTATAACATAAATAAAAAGTTCCTTAAAACTATTTATGAAATTATCAAAATTGATTGAATAGAAATTGTTATTAGACTATAAAATATTTAACTTTTACTAAAAATGAATTTAAATTGAATAAAACAACTATAGTAGACTTCACATAATCTTATTCTTAATTTTGTATAATCTTAATTTTAATAACATTACATATATATCGAGTAAAACCTGACGTTAAATATCAGAAACGATAATAAACGAGTAGATAAATCATATCTGTGAGATTATCGAGTGGATGATAGTACATGAATTTCACACGAACGTCGTATTTGAAAATAGAATAACACTTCCCTGCAGTGAATATATATTAATTAAATATTTGAAATGGTACAAAAGAGAAAAAAGCTAATACCGAACTTGTATCAAAGATGAAACTCAGCAGGTTCTTAATTAAATTACTAACATAAAAATCTTTATGTAATAGTTCAGAGAAAAGAATAAAAATATTTGACAAACTGACAAATTAATTTATACAAAAAGTTGAAAAAAAGTAAATTCGTATAGCTATTTAATATGTATACGCCGTGATAAAAATATCCCAACTATATTATTTAATTAAATGACATATTTTGGCAAATAAGCCATTCGACAAAATAATTAACTTAATTGGTACAGAAAACATTAATTTTAATTCATCGCTGTGAATAGTGTTTATAAAAAATCATCGTGTATATTTTTTATAACGACAGATATGAAACACAATATCACCGACAGAAATCACCTCATTTGGAAATATTTTTCGTATAATAAACAGAGTACTAGGTGGTCATATAATTGTGTGCACCTGTCTAAATTGATGGGTTTTACTGTAAATCATAAGTCGACAAAGATAGACAATAACAGACACGTTTTTCAGCCGATTCTCGGATATGATAACTCTTCAATTTTCGAAGATTTTAATATGTCGACCTATAAAACGACGTTGATTAATTAAAATATTGACTGCTAATCACGAGTCAATTATACATCAAGGTTGGTGTGTTTGCCCCCATTATTCAAAGATGACACTCTACTATTTTTATTACATTCGGAGATTTTTATGTGGGGATAAATGACGAGACATTAAATGAAATATTCGTTTAATAAGAAAAATTGTATGTAATGAAAAAAAGCATTTTTCTCAGGACGTTTTATTAAGTCGTTAAAAATTATATTTGTTTCCAGAAATGATTATACACGATTTTAACAAAAAATATATCGACAAGGTCATTGTTTCGATCGTTTCAAATAACAAGATACACTCTTAAAAGTATTTTTCTTACAAATCTTTTTTTTATTTAACATTATTAAAAAACGAAAAGATAAATTGGTTACAAACAATTTTTTTCTCTATTTTTCAGTAAATAAAACGAGGGTAATATATTCAAATGTTCATATGTATAAACAAAACAAAATCAAGGGTTTATACATTCATTTTAAATTCATTTTCAAATTAGTTATTAAAATTTAATTATCAAAAAATCGACTTTACTCTAGACTTCCGAATCGAAAACTAATAGTAAAAGAAAAAAGAACACAAAACTAGAACTGCGCATGCGATAAGTTATAATGTGCGCATGCGCATATTTTTTTTTAAATTTCAAACCGTACTATAGTGAAAACGTACTAATCGAAGCAGCACTAAGCGAGGTATTTCTGTATATATAAAATGTTTAATATTTTTAAAATGACAATAGTTTATAAGAAATAATAATTTTCATAGAATTTTTTTTACAATTTAATGTAATATAAATATTTTTATCTAAACTAAAATTTCAATTAAATAAAATAATTTTTCATTTTGAAGAAATGTTCAAAGAACAGATTTTTTAAAATTTAACATTAAATATTAAAAATATATCGACAAGGTCATTGTTTCGATCATTTTAAATAACAAGATACACTTTTAATAATTATTTTTCTTACAAATCTTTTTTTATTTAACATTGTTAAAAAACGAAAAGATAAATTGGTTCCAAACAAATTTTTTTCCTTGTTTTACAAGTAAATAAAACGAGGTAATATATTGAAATGTTTATATGTATCAATAAAACGAAATGAGGTGTTTATACATTCATTTTAAATTCATTTTAAATTAAAATTTAAATTAAAATTTAATTATCAAAAAATCGACTTTACACTTACGAATCGAAAACTAATAGTAAAAGAAAAAAGAACACAAAACTAGAACTGCGCATGCGATGAGTATAATGTGCGCATGCGCATATATATATATATATATATATATATATATATTAATTTCAAATTGTACTATAGTGAAATCGTACTAATCGAAGCCACATTATGCGAGGTATTTCTGTATATATAAAATGTTTAATATTTTTAAAATGACAATAGTTTATAAAAAATAATAATTTTCACAGATTTTTTTACAATTTAATACAATATAAATATTTTTATCTAGAAAAGAAAAAAAGTAATAAAAGTGAATAGTAAAAGAAAAAAGAACACAAAACTAGAACTGCGCATGCGATGAGTATGATGTGCGCATGCGCATATATATTTTTTTGGAAATTTCAAACCGTACTATAGTGAAATCGTACTAATCGAAGCCGCATTATGCGAGGTATTTCTGTATATATAAAATGTTTAATATTTTTAAAATGACAATAGTTTATAAAAAATAATAATTTTCATAGATTTTTTACAATTTAATGCAATATAATTTTTTTATCTAGAAAAGAAAAAAGTAATAAGAGTAAATAGTAAAAGAAAAAAAGAACAAAACTAGAACTGCGCATGCGATGAGTATAATGTACGCATGCGCATATTTTTTTTGAAATTTCAAACCGTACTATAGTGAAATCGTACTAATCGAAGCCGCACTATGCGAGGTATTTCTGTATATATAAAATGTTCAATATTTTTAAAATGATAATAGTTTATAAAAAATAATAATTTTCACAGATTTTTTTACAATTTAATGTAATATAAATATTTTCATCTAGAAATTTATAAGTAATATTTTGGATTTGAATTTGATTTTTAAAAAATTCAATTATGAAAACGATTATCTTAAACATTTAATTAGTTTCTATCATTCATATATATTTTAATATAACTAAAAGTTAATTGTTTGTTTTTTTTAAACTACAATAAGTAATTTTAATAATTAACATGTAGAAAAGGTCTCACTAAAATATTTTAATTTAGATTGTTTTTTATATAAGAAAAGTATGTTATCATTGCGTGTATATCTTATTGGAAATATATAATTGAATTTATTTTTAGATCATCGATGACGACAATTCATCTATATATTAGTAGACATTCTTGAAAAAAAATAATAACTCCGCCCAAAGAACTGAAATACATTACACGTGTCTGAAAAATTATAGCATATATCTCTCGTGTGTGTGTATGTGTGTGTGTTTTTTTATATTTATTATTATTTTAATCGTATACGAGATCGCTTCTATGCTTCGATTTTTTTTAACTCCGCTATCATTGGCAAGGTTTTTATAATTCGTTCGCTTGGTACACATTTGAAAATTATAGATTATGAATCAGTCATTGCTGCCAACGTTCAATCGACAAATTCATCAACACTGGCCAGTAGCTTTACCGCCTTCTCGAAAATAAGAAAAAACAAAACGACATTTTCATCCATCAATCGTCGATTCTATCCACAAACACAGCAGCAGACTTGACCGTCAATTCCGATTCTTTGTTCTAGACTATATAATTCAAATAATAATTATGACAAAAATGTAGTTAGGTACTCGTGAAGTGTATAATTTTCAGTCGAAAACTTTCCACCGTAATGACATATCCGCGGCCATGTCATTGTTGATTTCCCATCCGATAAAAATGCGCTCGCCGTCAAACAGAGAACGATCAATATCAGTCCTATTCGTACGTCGGTACGCTTTTCACTCGCACGCACGACAATGCCAGCGTACGGCCGGTTGTTGACGCTGTAGCTGCTTATTTGTTGGATGCCATTCTTTGACTTTGGAGTTGGTTTTGCCCCCGAGGCAGTGTTAAGAATAAAAAGAAAGAATGAAGAAGAAATATACACACTCACGCGTGTACCTATATACCTTCTGTGTCTATAGTTCGACTAGGTGATCGTAGCCGTATTTCGGATAGGTCGGCCCACGGCTCCAGAGGCCAATTAGCCCTCATAGATTGTATGTATTCGTCTGGCTAGCGGTGGTTGAAAAGATGCTCTTGCCATCTATTCGTATTGTTGTGTAAGACGATTCGAATATATATATTTTTAATTTTTTTACAGTTTGTTTAAGTAATTTTAAACATATATATATATATATATATATATATATATATATACATATACACAGTTTTGTGTCTATCGATCATCGATGTCTCTAAATGAATTATGTTCAGTGTATAAATCATTTCATATAGACACGATGAACACAACTTAAATTGATTACAAACGAACATTGTTATTGATACTGTGTCAGAGAATTGTTTATTTTATTCATTTCGACAAATCAACCATCAAAATTTATTATAATATATATATATATATATATATATATATATATATATACTTATAGAGAGAAAGAGAAAGAGAGAGTATTTTTTCGACTATGATAGAACTTTAAATTCAATCTCTATTGAATGTTCTATCTAGTCTAAAAAACATTTATATATATATATAGATATATATGTGTGTGTGTGTGTGTGTGTGTGTGTGTGTGTGTATGTGTGGGTATGTATTATTTCCTTAAAATAAATATAATACTTCTTTTGAATTTTCCATTATAATGAAATAAAACCAAATTAAAATTTCAATTAAATAAAATGACAATTTTTCATGTTGAAGAAATGTTCTATGAACAGAAATAATTTTTAAACTTAACATCAGAAATGAAACATTTAAAAAATATATTTCGTTAATAAACATACTTATTAGAATTTTATACACATCTTATTATATTTAAATCGTATATTTTTACTCCGTTTTCTATTTTAAACAATATTGCAATTTTTATTAACAAAGTTTCCAATTGAAATAAAATTTTGTATAAAACAATTATCTTGTATTGTAAAGACATTTTGAAGTATAAAACTTATTATGATAAAGGTATTATTAGATTAGATAGAACTTTCGATAGAAATTACATTTAAATTTCTATCACGCTTAAAAAAAAACACTCATTACATAAATATACACACATCCCTCAATTTACACGGGACTTTTTTTACGCGGTCAGATATATTTCATTTTATATAATTTTTCATGGAATTTATTATATATCAGAGTGACGCAAATTTTACTTGAACGTATAAAAGCACGAAATAAATATATAAAAGATTGATTGTTCTGAATTACAGTAGCTTTAGTGACACCGAATAAAATTTATCTACTGTTGTTTTCTAAAACGTCATTATTTTTGTGTTAAGCTATGTGAAATAAATATGTGTTTCTACAACTTTACTAGTTTTTATTTGCAATATTTTTTCTATTGTACTGACAGACTCAATTTATGCGATTTTCATTCGCATAAAACGAATCCACGTGGAACGGATACTCCGCGTAAATTGAGGGACGGGTGTGTATATATATATATAATATGTGTAAATGAATTATTTTACTTGATTTTACTCTTTTTTCTTCAAAATAATCATCAATGAATGATAATAATACTTTTTTTGAATTTTCCATAATAATAAAATAAAACCTAACTAAAATTTCAATTAAATAAAATATTTTTTTTATTTTGGAGAAATTTTCAAAGAACAGAAATATTTTTTAAATTTAACATCAGAAATGAAACATTTTAAAAATATACTTTGTTAATAAACATACTTATTAATTTTTTTTACACATCTTATTTTATTTAAATCGAATATTTTTACTCCTTTTTCTATTTTAAACAATATTGTAATTTTTAATAATAAAATTTTCAATTTAAATCAAATTTTGTATAAAACAATTATCTTTTATTTTAAAGACATTTCGAAGTATACAAATTATTTCCTTAAATAAATATAATACTTTTTTTGAATTTTTCATTGTAATGAAATAAAACCAAATTAAAATTTCAATTAAATAAAGTGACAATTTTTCATGTTGAAGAAATGTTCTATGAACAGAAATAATTTTTAAATTTAACATCAAAAATGAAACATTTAAAAAATATATTTCGTTAATAAACATACTTATTGGAATTTTATACACCTTGTATAGTACTTAAATCAAATATTTTTACTTCTTTTGCTGTTTTAAATAATATTGCAATTTTTATTAACAAAATTTTGAATTTAAATCAAATTTTGTATAAAACAATTTTCTTATATTTTAAAGACATTTTGATATATACAAATTATTTCTTTTGAAAAAATATAATACTTCTTTTTAATTTTCCTTAATAATAAAATAAATCAAATTAAAATTTCAATTGAATAAAATAACAATTTTTCATTCCGAACAAATTTTCAAAGACCAGTAATATTTTTTAAACTTAACATAAAAAATGAAACATTTTAAAAATATATTTCCTTAATAAACATACTTATTAAAATTTTATACACGTTTTATTGTACTTAAATCAAATATTTTTACTTCTTTTTCTATTTTAAATAATATTGTAATTTTTAATTACAGAGTTTGAATTTGAATTGAATTTTATATAAAACAGTTATCTTGTATTTTAAAGATATATTGAAGTATACAAATTATTTCTTTTTTAAAAAAATAATCGTTAAAAAATATAATACTTTTTTTGAATTGTTCATAGTAATAAAAAAAATCTAACTGAAATTTGAATTAAATGAAATATTTTTTTTATTGTGAAGAAATTTTCAAACAGAAAATTTTCAAACTCAACATCAAAAATGAAACATTTTAAAAATATATTTCATTAATAAACATACTTAAAATTTCATACACGTTTTGTTGTATCAAATCAAATATTTTTACTTGTTTTGCTATTTTAAACAATATGCAATTTTTATTAACAAAGTTTTCAATTTAAATCAAATGTTAAGTAAAACAATTATCTTGTATTTTAAAGATGTCTTGAAGTATAGAAATTATTTCTTCTAAAAAAATATAATACTTTTTTTCAATTTTCCTTAATAATATAATAAATAAACCAATAAATAAACCAAATTTCAATTTCAATTGAATAAAGTAACAATTTTTCATTCTGAAGAAATTTTCAAAGACCAATAATATTTTTTAAACTTAACATCAAAAATGAAACATTTTAAAAATATATTTCCTTAATAAACATACTTATTAAAATTTTATACACGTTTTATTGTACTTAAATCAAATATTTTTACTTCTTTTGCTATTTTAAATAATATTGCAATTTTTAATTACAGAGTTTGAATTTAAATTGAATTTTATATAAATCAATTATCTTGCAATTTAAAGATATATTGAAGTATACAAATTATTTCTTTTGAAAGAAAATATAATCCTTAAAAAATATAATACTTTTTTTGAATTTTTCTTAATAATAAAATAAAACCAAACTAAAATTTCAATTAAATAGAATAACATTTTTTTATTTTGAAAAAATGTTCAAAGAACAGTAATATTTTTTTAAACTTAATATCAAAAATGAAACATTTTAAAAAATATTTAGTTATTAAACATGCTTATTAAAATTTTATAAACGTTTTATTTTATTTAAATCAAATATTTTCACTTCTTTTGGTATTTTAAACAATATTACAATTTTTATTACCAGAGTTTGAATTTCAATCAAATTTTATATAAAACAATTATCTTATATTTTAAAGACATTTCGAAGTATACAAATTATTGCTTTGAAAAAAACTAATCGTTAAAAAAGAAACTTAAAAGTAGTAATTTTTTTAAAAAATAACCCATCACTGTTTAGATACAGTAATTATTTTTCGGTATTCGTTAAAATATTTTTCTACACATACGGTATAAAATCTGTTAAAAGCGAAACACAACAATTACACGTATTTTTTTTATTTTAGAAAAAAAACCACGAACCGTTTCATTTATATAAAGTAATAAATTAAGTCAATTATTTAGGTGTTCATTGCATTTACTTAGACCGTTGTTCAAGATTACAGTCTTTCGGTATTTAAACATAAAAGGAACAATCTGCGATTTGTAATTTGTATTGCAATGTGTTTGAAGTGTATCAGAGAATCACATACGAATATCTAGAAGTAGACACTAATACATTTCTATACACATACTAAGAACATACCAAGACATGTACATGTACATTTACACGCGTGTTTTGTTTCTTCATCATCCTCATCATCATCATCATCGACATCGACATCACACGGTCGACGGCCGGCGTCATTTTTTATTTGTAAAAATTCTTAACGAGTTTATAAAACCAATTAACAAACTTATTTGTTTGAGGCACAACCTCCAACTCCGAACCAACAACACGTCGGCTCGCCTCTCGCCCGTTTACAAACCCGCTTCGCATTTACAGTCTACGAGTTCTTTAATCAAACGTTTGTATTAGATCATTGTTAGTATTTTAATGTAGCGGCACGAAATACATTTACGCGATGTGAAAATAAACGACCGACGTTTTCGATTAGTAATTTTATTTTATAGAAATCTACTTGAAAATAATCAAGTTTTTATGGATATTTGAAAATTGAACAAAAATCTATTCACTTTATACGCTGATTTTTAATGGGAAAAATAGTTTTTTTAAAAAATATCATACACACACACAGGTGTATATATATATATATATATATATGTATATATATAAAGACAGACAGACAGACAGAGAGAGAGAGAGAAATGTTTTTTAAACATGATAGAATTTTAAATTCTCTAATATTCTATCTAACCTAAAAAAGCACTTTGACATATCTTTATATATACATATTATATATATATATATATATATATATATATATATATATATACACACATATACACACACACGCACACACACACATACACACGCACGCACATACACACTCACACACACACATACATATATGTATATATAAAGATGTTTTTTAAGTTAGATAGAACTTTCAAAAAGGATTTAATTTAAAGTTCTATCACGCTTAAAAAACACCTATATATCCCAATTATTATTCTCATATAGAAATCAAACACAACAAATAAATTTTAATTAATCATCTTTTCAATTTTTCTTTCTCAAAAAATACAATAGCACTAAGAGTTAAAAATATTTTCTTTTAAAATTAAAATTGTGTTGAAATGAAATTTAAAATGAAAATTCTTATAAATGAAATTTGTTTGTATTTAATATAAACAATACATATATATATATATATATATATATATAGAGAGAGAGAGAGAGAGCATCTCTTAAAATCATGTTAAAATTGACAAATATACTATAAAATCTATTTTTTTATTTAAAAATTTTTCAACAGTAACTTATTAAAAATCTATAGAGATTTCCTTTTTTAAAAAAATATCATACACACACACGTACACACACACACACACACACACATATATATATATATATATATATATATATATATATATATATATATAGAGAGAGAGAGAGAGAGAGAGAGAAATGTTTTTTAAGCGTGATAGAATTTTAAATTGAAAATCTCTCGAAAGTTCTATCTAACCTAAAAAATAACACTGGCATATTTATATATACCTAAATACACATACACACACACACACACACACACATATGTATATATAAAGATGTTTTTTAAGTTAGATAGAACTTTTGAATAGAATTTAATTTAAAGTTCTATCACCGTTAAAAAAACACCTATACGAGTATATCCCAATTATTGTTCTCATATAGAAATCAAACACAATAAATAAATTGCAATTAATCATCTTTTCAATTTTTCTTTCTTAAAAAATTCAATAGTACTAAGAGTTAAAAATATTTTCTTTTAAAATTAAAATTGTGTGGAAATGAAAATTCTTTCAAAATGAAATTTGTTTATATTTAATATAAACAATATATATATATATATATATATATATATATATAGAGAGAGAGAGAGAGAGAGAGAGAGAGAGAGCATCTCTTAAAATCATTTTAAAATTGACAAATATACTATAAAATCTATTTTTTTATTTAAAAATTATTTAACAGTAACTTATTAAAAATCTATAGAAATTTCCTTTTTTAAAAAGTCATATAGATAATATTTAAAAAAATATCTGATTGTTTGATTTCCAAATTTTGAAAAAATAAATGTTAAAAATATTGGGTCATTAAAATGTGACGCCTAGATGTATGTTTTGTTAAAAAGAAACTATACACATGTTTCTCTATACACATGTTTTTTTTTTAATAAAACACAAATCTAGGTCTCATATTTGGATCGCTATATATCTTTATTAGTAATGTAATTTTATATGTTTATATGAATAATAAATAAAATCAATTACTATTGTTGTAGTCTATCTTTAAATTGATTTCAATTTACAAAACTTAGACATAGATTTTTTTTATTCAAGAATTAAAACACAATTGTTTAATCAAGTAATTGTAAAATACAAATTTCTTTCTAATAATAAATAATTTATAATTCAAAAAATATGATAGTACCTTTAAATTCAATGGTTTTATTTGAAATGAAAATTTTAATTATATATAAATAAATATATATTTATGTAGTGTATCTTAACATTAACCCATTCGCTACCAGGGCCCCAAAAGAAAAACCTCTACCACAGCCCAGACGTTTTATTACTTAAATATACCAAATTTTCATGAATTTTTTGCAATGTATTTATAACGTTTTAAATGATTAAAAATGTAATTATCTGCAGATCAATAACATCCTGTATCTATTTTATCGTTTTTTAACATAACCCATCTGTTTACGGCACGATTTGGTACAAACAGTTATCATAAATTAATAATGAACACTCGTCACATATATGTGACGCCGGGCTCAGGTAAGAAAACCGAGCGGTCACGTATATATGACGCTGGTAGCGAACAGGTTAATTTAAAATTCAAAAAATATTTTTTATATATTTTTCTTAGTTATAACAAAACGTTTTGTTTTTTATAAGATTTTATTCTTAACTAATTTCTTATAATTAAATTTTTGAAGATAAAAAAATCTGAAACGATTTGAAATTGAAAAACTATTAAAAAGAAATGACATTTTCAGGCTTTACACATAAAATATTGAATTTAAAGATACGGTTTTTTTCTAGTATTTTTGGGATATTTTAGAAATGACAACTTTTATTTCGATTTGTGGTTTGTTAATTGAAAATAAAAAAATTACAGTAAATGAGATAATGAGTCGATGTGGTGTGTTATCTGTTAAGATATTTTACCAGTATGCAGTGAAAGCAGGTGTTTGTGTTTTGATGTTTGGGGTGTTTAGAAATGTGAGACTACGGGAAAATTTTCAAAAAACCCGTTGAGAAAATGATACATTCAGACTTCTTCCGCTATATATATGGTTTCCGCTACACGTAAAAATTTTACCTCAACGCCGCTAAAGAAGTTTCACTTCAATCATTCAAAAACAAAAAAAAAATTTTAACTAATTTCTTATAATTATTTAAAAATTTGAAAATATAACAAAACATACTTCTGTTTGTAATGAAATACAATTGATATAATATAAAATGTTTCTTTATATAAATTGGAATTTATAAATTCGATAATTAAATATAAATTTTCATTCAATAAAAAATATATAATTTTTCAATAAGTATATCAGAACTTCGACAGCTAATGGCAGCCATGTTCAATTTTTTTTAAAACTCATTTTGACATTTCGACTCAGTATAGTTTAGTAAATTATCATGGAATGTTTAACTCTTCAACAATATTCAGTAGACTTATTAAAACGAAAGTTTAATGAGTCCATTTTTTCACAAAATGGACCAATCAATTGGAAAACTGAAATCATATGATCTAACTCCATTAGATTATTTTTTGTAAGGTTATGTGAAATCATTGGTTTATGCTTATAAACCGCAAATAACAGAAACATTGAACTTATAATTCATGAAATTGGGCCACAATAATTTGAAAGAGTGAGTTAAACGAATACACTGTCAATAAAAGACATGATTGTTATTTGAGTGAAATTGTATTCCATCATTAATGCCATAGAATATGCCTAAAAATATAAAAATTAAAAAATAATTAATTAAATATATTTTTTTTTATTTCAACTTCTGAAGCACTTTTATTGAAAAACTCAACTCTTTATAAAATATATGTCTATTAAACACACATTTTATTCATTTAGTAATATTTTCTTATCAGTATTTATTAATTTAATGAAAAAAAATGTGACTTAATTTGTTCTATCATTAATTTTTGAAAAAAATACCACACACATTGATTAATTTTTTTCATATAAATATATATATATATATATATATATAATATAATTGATAAAAATGTATATATTTAATATGCATAATATTAATATTTTTTTCAAGTTAAAATATCTACTAATCTCGAATCGATAGACGTATCTTCTCGAAATTAGGTAATAAGTACCTTTCGATTGTAACAAGGTTGTAACCTTATAACAACTGAACACCTTACTCAATAATTAAGGCGATCTGTAAAAAAAATAATATAAAGAAATAAAAATCATCATCGATGTAATTTCCGGTATAAGAGTTGCAATTAAATTTATTTTAGTTATTTTCGTGCATATTTATTAAAGTCTCGTATTGATTAGAATCGTAGAATAAAGTTATTACGTCGATATTTTTTTTCGAAAATTTGTAATTGACGGATATGGATTACCCGATATGCTTATTAATGTCACTAATAATAAATATAGTGTTTTGGGTTTATGTTGAATATTATTTCGAGAGTTTTTATAAATAAAAGTCTTCGTTGTGATTATAATCTTTAATTAGGATCATTTTAATAAATGCATTTTTGACTAGAGTTTAATTTTAAAATTATTAGTTTATATATATATATATATATATATATATATATATATATATATATATTAATAATAGTTTAAAAAAAATATTCACTAAAAGTAATTGGATAAAAATAAAACGTTTTAATTTTTTTAAACAACGAATACTTTAAGAAATCGATTAACTTAATTTTTAAAGTAGATATGTTTTATAAAAAAGCTGTTTGTTTAATGATTTTCTAACAGTGTTAGAATTGTTTTGATGCTAAAATTATGTTATTATTTTAAAATATTGTATATTTTTATATAAAATTTATTTTTTTTATAGTTGAGGAAAAAAGTTATTTTTTAAAAAACTTCAAAAACTAATATTTTTTATAAAAAAGCTGTTTGTTTAATGATTTTCTAACAGTGTTAGAATTGTTTTAATGCTAAAATTATGTTATCATTTTAAAATATTGTATATTTTTATATAAAATTTAATTTTTTATAGTTGAAGAAAAAACCTATATTCTAATAATTGTATGTATATACAGGATATTATATTCTGTAATTGTATGTATATAAAGGTTATCCAAATATGACGCCTAGATTTGTATTTTATTAAAAAGAAACCTGTGTATAGGGTGGTGTATAGAAACATATGTGTATAGTTTCTTTTTAATAAAACACAAATCTAGATGTCACATTTGGATGACATATATATATATATATATATATATATATATATATATATATATATAAGGTTAATATTAAAAAAAATATTTACTAAAAGTAATTAGATAAAAATAAAACGTTTTAAATTTTTTACAGAATGAATACTTTAAGAAAATCGATAAACTTAATTTTTAAAGTAGATATATATGTGTGTTATATATATATATATATATATATATATATATATATATATATATATATTTAATATACAATATATTTTTGTCTGAAATATTTTTTATTATAAAAAAAGTTTAATGGTAAGTTTGTTTATTATAAGAATGTTTAATATTCCATTCATGTACAAATTAAATATATTAATCTTTTTTAATAAACTTATATCTAATACATATTTCTGTTAATTATGATAAGATTTTTTTTAGAATGAATTAAATAAGAATCTTTTATTCTATTAGGTAAATGATATATTGAATGATATAGGATCATCCAAATGTGACGCCTAGATTTGTGTTTTATTAACAAGAAACATGTGTATAGGGCAGTGATGGCGAACCTATGACACGCGTATCAGAGGTGACACGTGAACTCATTTTGGGTGACACGCATCGACAGAGACAAAAATTGCATAATTCAAATATTTGTCTAATTTCTAGTTCAAATATAAGTCACTAATTTCTAGTTTTCGTACCATTTGATTATCATTGTTTTTATTATTATTTTTTCCTAAATGTACATTGTTTTTCTGTTTTTGGTCATTTTATACATATTTTTTGGTTGATTTTTCTATTTAAATATATAAAATAAATATTAAAAATATAAATATTTTTTTTATTATGGTTGCAAATATTAAAAAATTATGAATATTTCTATATGTGACACGGCATCAGAGTTGTTAGGATTTTCAAAATTTTAACACGCCGAGCTCAAAAGGTTTGCCATCACTGGTATAGGGTGATGTATAGGAACATATATGTATAGTTTCTTTTTAATAAAACACAAATTTGGGTGTCACATTTGAATTGCCCTATATACTTTTTAACACATGTACATGTTAAAATACAATTGATTATAACCATCATTTACCAAATAGAATAAGAAATTCTTATTTAATTTAATCTAAAAAAATCTATAAATATATATATATATATATATATATATATATATATATATATATATATATATATATATATATATATATAGCTATGTTAATAAATGTACAATATTAAAAAAATCACAAAACATAATTGGATGAAAATAAAACATTTAAAATTTTTTAAAGAACGAATACTTCAAGAAAATCGATTAACTTAATTTTTAAAGTAGATATATGTATATATATATATATATATATATATATATATATATATATATATATCACAAGGGTCAATTGATAAGTATGGTCAATTTATTTATTGTTTCATTTAATTAATTAATTGATTAGTTTTTTAATTAAATTTTTCAATTTAGTTTTTCTTTTTTTCTCATACTTTTGCTACCATATATATATATATATATATATATATATATATATATATATATATATATATATATATATATATATATATATATATATATATATATCTTTATGATACACAATACATTTTTGTCAGAAATATTTTTTGTTATAAAAAAAGTTTTATATTAACTTTTTTTTAGTATAATGCTTAATATTTCATTCAGGGACAAATTAAACATAAAACAAATTAATCCTTTTTAACACATGTACATTGATGAAATAAAATTTAGGGTGTTTTTTTAAATTGTGATAGAACTTTAAATTGAATCTCTATTGAAATTTCTATATAACCTCAATATATATATATATATATATATATATATATATATATATATATATATATATATATATATATATATATATATATACATTTGTATGTGTATTTATATATAAGGTATGATAAACTACTTTTTTAGGTTAGATACAACTCTCTTCTATATAAACTTTTATTTAATATTTATTTCTGTCAATTACATACATATCTTTTTTGAGAGAATTAAATAGGAATTTTTATTCTATTTAATAAATGATGTTTATAGTCAATTGAATTATATAGAACCATCCAAATGTTCCGTCTAGATTTGTGTTTTATTAAAAAGAAACGTGTATAGGGAATCATGTGTACAATTTCTTTTGTTTCTTTTTAATAAAACACAAATCTAGACGTCATATTTACATGTCTCTTTACTGGAGGAACTGGGATTTGAATCCAGGACTTTCTGCATGAGAAGCAGACACTCCACCACTGAGTTACACCCCCTGTGTAGAAATTCAGCACCTCGTGTGTATTTTAGCAAAATAGTTTCAACTTTTACGGTTAATTGTTATGTTAAATTGTAAATGCTATTAACATATCAAGATATACTTTAATGAGAAATTTATATTAAATAACGTCATTTTCTTTAATACAGTTCTAGGTAATATATGAATTATTTCAAAGAGTAAATAGTGTTTAATGAACAATTTGTTAATTTGATTTCACGTTGTGTTATAAAGACTTTATATTATAACGAATAAAAGTTTGTTTTATCTCAAGTAGTTAAAGAACCGATAGCAAATATAATAATAATAATAATGAATTAAATTACATATTTGAATTAGTATATATATATATATATATATATATATATATATATATATATATATATATATCGATACCTAACCTAATATTTGTTTATCTCTTAATAAACGTTAAAATTATATTGCCACGCCAATTATTTCGTCACGTCAAACAATACCCAATAAATATTTTGTAATTATTCTGAGTTATTGTGAATTTCGCAAATATGCGTATAAGAATTGTTAACAGTTTTCCGTTATCTTAACAACTAAATCGGTATTAAAAGATTAATATTATATGAAATGTACAAAGATCCGACATTAAGATATATAGTTTTTACAATTAATTCTTTTTATTTTAAATTACAAGCCACATAACTGAAGTCCGTAAATCGTTTTTTATTCTTTTTATAGCTGGTTTGAGATGAAAATTAACAATAGTTAATCATTGTATCATTTATATTATATTTATTATTGTAATTATTGTAACTAATTTAATTCTGTATGAGTAGTTACTTTTAATGATTGTTTATTTAGCAATAGTAGTTTGTATGATGGTAACTTATTGTTTCAAGTGGAACAAAACTAGATTTTTTTTTAAAAAGTGTCCGGTATTGAAAGAAGTTTCAGTTGTTTAGTAGAGAAAAGGAATTGAAATAAATGTGGATAAAAAATAAAATAACTTTATTTTATATTAATTGTTTATATCGATCAGGGATTTTAGAAATCAATTGAAATATTTTAGGAATATTAAATTTATATACTAATATTTTTTTATAAAAATCGAAGATAACAGATATTTAAAAATATTCAACATACAAGCAATGAATCTAATTTAAATAATTGCTTCGTATTCGCGTTTATCTTCTTGATATCAGTTGAACAAGGAAAAAAAAATATTAGAAATGTTTTTTTTTAATAGTTATATATATATATATATATATATATATAAAATACTTTTTATTAAATTAATTTTATTGAAAATGAAATATAATAAAAATTATTTATTTTCAAAGAGAAAGTCAAAAATCAAAAAATTGATTTATTTTATAAATATTTAGTTTTTATCAAATAATTGTTTTATATTTATGCTTCAAATATATATATATATATATATATATAATTTAAATTTGATTTTTAATTTTGTATATTTCTGTATAAAATTAAGTTTTTTAAGAAGTTTTGTATTGTTGTCTAAAAAAACTTATTTGTTGAAAAATCTTCAAAAAATTAACATTTTTTATAAAAAAACTGTTTGTTTAATGATTTTCTAAGAGTATTAGAATTTTATAATGCTAAGATTGTTTGATCATTTTAAAATTTTGTATTTTTTTATATAAAATTTGATTTTTAAGGTTTGTATCGTGGAAGAAAAAAATTATTTTTTAAAAAATCTAAAAAATGATCCTTTTTTTATAAACACAGTTTGTTTATTAGAATTTTATAATGCTAAGATTGTTAACTTTTTAAAATGTTGTATATTTTTATATAACAAACAATTAAAAAGTTTTTTATCTTTAAAGAAAAAACTTATTTTCTTAAAAATCTAAAAAACATTTTTTTTATAAAAAATCTGTTTGTTTAATGATTTCATAACAGTGTTAGAATTTTATAGGATTATGTTATTAATTTATCATTTTGTATATTTTTATATAGAATTAAATTTTTTTTTAAAGTTTTGCATAGTTGAAGAAAAAACTTATTTTTTAAAAAAATTAAAAACGTTAACATTTTTTTATAAAAAAAGCTGTTTTTAACAATTTTCTTACAGTGTTAAAATTTAATAATATTAAGATTATGTTATTTTAAAGTTTTGTATATTTTTATATAAAATACAATTTTTTGAAGTTTTGTATCGTTGAAAAAAACTTATTTTCTAAAAAATCTAAAAAATATTAACATTTTTTATGCAAAAGCTGTTTGTTTAATTATCTTCTAACAATGCTAGTATTTTGTAATGCTAAGATTATGTTATCATTTTGAAATTTTGTATTATTTTATATAAAATTCAATTTGTTGAAAAGATTTGTATAGTTGAAGAAAAAACTTTTTTTTAAAAAAAATATAAGAGGCGTTAATATTTGTTATAAAAAAAACTGTTTGTTTAGTAAATTTCTAACAGTATTCGAATTTTATTATACTAAGATTATGTTATTAAAAATTTTGTATATTTTGATATAAAATTTAATTTTTTAAGAACTTATTTGTTTGAAAAAATTTATTTCCTAAAAAATCTATAAAAGCATTAACATTTTTTGTAAAATTTTGTATATTTTTACATAAAATTCAATTTATTGATAAATTTTGTATAGTTGAATAAAAAATCTATTTTCTAAAAAATCTAAAAAACGTCAACAATATTTTTTAAAAAATGTGTGTTTAATGATTTTTAAATAATATTATAATTATATGAAACTAAGATTATTCTATCATTTTAAAGTATTGTATATTTTGATATAAAATTCAATTTTTTGTAAAGTTTTGTATTGTCTAAAAAACCTTATTTTTTAAAAAAATGCAAAATCGTTAATATTTTTTTTATAAAAAAACATGTTTATTTAATGATTTTCTAACAGTATTAGAATTTTATAATTCTAAGATTATGTTATTATTTTAAATTGACTTATATCATTTATATCATTTAATTGATAATCATCATTTATATAACTTTTAATAAACTCTCTTAATAATCCTTTTATTTTTTCAATTATCTACGTTTTTGTTATATATATATATATATATATATATATATATATATATATATATATATATATATGGTAGATGTGCATTTATATTAAATTTTTCTAAAAACAGAAAATATATGATTATAGATTACAATTCTTGCAAAAAAAGAGGAAAAATTCAAAAGCAACTGATATATAACTGAGAGATAATGTATTGAGAATGTAAAACGGGCATAAAATTATATTTATATATATATATATATATATATATATATATTTATATTTTATTACTAAATTATAACATCGAGGTTAGTTTTATTGTTCAAAGTAATCAAGTTTACAATTTCAGGAGATACAAGATAAATTGTATATAAATTTATAACCGTGTGTTAATTTATATCAGAAGCAGATGCCGTGACTCAATTAATTTCATAATAAAATAAATGCTACTAAACTTAATCATAGTTTATATATATATATATATATATATATATATATATATAATCATTTATGCCTACACTTACATTCATTAAAACCCTACTTACGAGTACTAACTTTTCATTAACAATCGATAAATCTGTAGAGAATAAAACTGTTCTAGAAATATTGACAGTTTTTATGATATTTCGTATAGACCGCGGTATTATTTCTTTGATTAGATTATATAGAACGTTGTCAGCTTGGAAGATTATTGAACGTTTCATAAACAATTTTTCAGTCATATAACTGAAATAATTCAAGCTTAAATCCAGTCTAACAGATCATATATATTTTTTGTCAATACAGTATTTATTTGACTATTAAAATTAGTATAAAATCATATTTCAAAAAAGTCTGGCTTATTTTTAAAATCATTTACGACTCTTCAACAACATTTAGATAGTTTACTGATTTTATAATTCCACAATATTGATTTTGATTTTTAAAAAATTAGTAATTATTTATAAAATTATGGTAAAGATTTTTTTTTATTTTACAAATATTCTTATTTCTGAATGTTATTAAAATTTAAATTAATATTTCTTTAACATAAAGAGATAAAGAGAGAACATGAGAAATCACATTATTGTGAATCATTATTTAAAATAAATTGATTAAGTACTTTAATTAATTTCAAATAAAAATATTTACTAAGTACATATCATAATTCTAAATCATTATTCATCTAATTAACATTAATAAATAACATTAAGTAACAAAACATTTGATTAACTCTAATTACCAATTAATTAATTTTAATAATGCAACTGCTTTCTTATGTAATGGATTTCAATTAAACATGGATCTTTAATATGCCGCATGCAGATAAGAAAATTTGCTAAAAAAAATTATAAAAAAAAATATAAATTACTTTTAAATAACATTCACATAACAGTGTAATGATATGTATTAAAAAAATAAAAAGAAATGTTTCGTTTAATAACTTGAGAAATACAAAAAGGTTGTGTAAATTGTCAATTATTTTAATCATTTTTTTTTAAATGGGAATGTGAGTTTAATATAAATTTATTTATTTATTTTAATTATAAGAAAATCGTATTATATAGTATTTTCTTTGTTATTTTATATTGGATTTTTTTAAGAAGATAAATTAATTTTTTAAACTGAGTAACGTATAGTTAAATCAGTATTTTTGATAATCTTATGAATTTTTCTGTATTTGTATTGTATTATGAAATTGTCAGTGAAAATTCATCTAAAAATTAAAAATCGTATTTAATTATTTTCTAGTTATAGTTTATTTTTTTAATTTTTTAATTCAGGTCTTTATAATTTTATAATTAATGAGATAAAATCTTATTATATTAAAAACTTAGTGATTATAATATCTAATTTTTATTTTATTGAAAAAATATATATAATAAAATCTTCTTTATATACCTATTTGATCAGTTGAACATTAGTATTCAATTTGAAGAATATTGAAATTTCATTTTTCTCATTGAGATTTTCCTGGAAATTTTACATAAAAGTTATTTTATGTTTTAGATATTAATATTTTGCAAAGAAGTTGTTTTATATTTCTTTTTTTTTTGTTTCTATATTCTTTAGACATTTATAAGTTGGTCTGTTGAAAAAATAATTAGTATTCAATTTGAAAATTATTGAAATTTCATTTTTCTCATAGAGATTTTCTTGTAAATTTTACATAAAGGTTATTTTATGTTATTAGATATTCATATTTTGCATAGAAGATGTTTTATATTTCTTTTTTTTTGTTTCTATATTCTTTAGACATTTATAAGTTGGCCTATGTAAAAAAATAATTAGTATTAAATTTGAAAAATATTGAAATTTCATTTTTCTCATAGAGATTTTTGTGTAAATTTTACATAAAGGTTATTTTATGTTATTAGATATTTATATTTTGCATAGGAGTTGTTTTATATTCCTTTTTTTTGTTTCTATATTCTTTAGACATTTATAAGTTGGTCTGTTGAAAAAAAAATAATTAGTATTAAATTTGAAGAATATTGAAATTTCATTTTTCTCATAGAGATTTTCCTGGAAATTTTACATAAAGGTTATGTTATGTTATTAGATATTCATATTTTGCAGAGAAGTTGTTTTATATTCATTTTTTTGTTTCTATATTCTTTAGACATTCATAAGTTGGTCTGTGAAAAGAATTAAATTTTTTTCTTAACACTAATTTTTAAAAATATATCGAGTCATCCAAATGTGATGCCTAGATTTATGTTTCATTAAAAAGAAATAAAAAAAAGTATACACATGTTTCTAATCAATAAAACAAAAATCTAGTCATCACATTTGGATGACCCAATATTTTTCAATTCAGCATCTTGAGAAGATTTCATATTTTTCCCATAAGAATAGATCTATCAAAAGTATTTTTTTATAATATGAGAATATGGAATTAGAAAATTTCAATTTTATATACAAATAATGATTGTGAGTAAAAAAATGTTTTAAATATTAACAATTGTCTATAAGAAAATATGTTGAGAAAAATCTTGAGACCATATGTATGTTTATTCTCAATTTAATAAAAGATTTTCATTATATCATTTGATTTTTTCAAGCTTAATATTTACAAGGTAAAAAAATTCTAAAACGATTTGAAATTCAAAAACTATTGAAAAGAAATGACATTTTCAGGTTTTAAATATGAAATATTGAATGTAAAGATAAAGTTTTCTTTCTAGTATTTTTTGGGCATATTTTATAACTGACAACTTTTTATTTTGACTTGTGGTTTGTTAACTGAAAATAAAAATTATTCAAAAAAACGTTTTAATATCAACAATTGTCTATAAGCATGTCAAGGAAAATCCTGAGACCAAATGTCTGTTTATTCCCAATTTAATAAAAGATTTTCATTAATTCATTTAATTTATTAAAGTTTAATATTTATAAGAATATAGCAGTTTTAGTCAAAAAAATATTTCTGAAACGATTTGAAATTGAAAAACTATTGAAAAGAAATGTCATTTTCAGGCTTTAAACATAAAATATTGAATTTAAAGATAATATTTTTTTCTAGTATTTTTTGAGCTATTTTAGAAATAACAATATTTTATTTTGACTTGTGGTTTGTTAATTGAAAATAAAAATATTCAAAAACAAAAAAAAACGTTTTAAATATTATCAATTATCTATAAGAAAATATGTTAAGAAAAATCCTGAGATCAAATTTCTGCTTATTTCTAATATAATATTTTTATTATTTCATTTGATTTATTAAAGCCTAATATTTAATAGGATAAAGCAGTTGAAGGTAAAAAAAATCTGAAACGATTTTAAATTGAAAAACTATTGAAAAGAAATGACATTTTCAGGTTTTAAACATAAAATATTGAATTTAAAGATAATGTTTTTTTTCTAGTATTTTTTTAGGATATTTTAGAAATGACAACTTTTTATTTTGACTTGTGGTTTGATAATTGAAAATAAAAAATTATTCAAAAACAAAACGTTTTAAATATGACCAATTTTCTATAAGCAAATATTGAAAATCCTGAGATCAAATTTCTGTGTATTCTTAATACAATAAAATATTTTTATTATATAATTTGATTTATTAAAGCTTAATATTTACAAGGTAAAAAAAAATCTAAAACGATTTGAAATTTAAAAAACTATTGAAAAGAAATGACATTTTTCAGGCCTTAAACATAAAATATTGAATTTAAAGATAATGTTTTTTTCTAGTATTTTTTTAGGATATTTTAGAAATGACAACGTTTTATTTTGACTTGTGGTTTGATAAATAAAAATAAAAAATTATTCAAAAACAAAAAAAAAACGTTTTAATTATCAGTAATTGTCTATAAGCAAATATGGAAAATCCTGAGATCAAATTTCTGTTTATTCTTAATATAATAAAATATTTTTAATTTATCATTTGATTTATTGAAGCTCAATATTTACAAGGTGAAAAAAAATCTGAAACGATTTGAAATTTAAAAAGCTATTGAAAAGAAATGACATTTTTTCAGGCCTTAAAAATAAAATATTGAATTTAAAGATAATAGTTTTTTTTCCTAGATTTTTTTAGGATATTTTAGAAATGACAACGTTTTATTTTGACTTGTGGTCTGTTAATTGAAAATAAAAAATTGTTCAAAAATAAAAAAAAATGTTTTAATCATCAGCAATTGTCTATAAGCAAATATGGAAAATCCTGATATCAAATTTCTGTTTATTCTTAATATAATAAAATATTTGTATTATATCATTTGATTTATTAAAGCTCAATATTTATAAAGTAAAAAATATCTGAAACGATTTGAAATTTAAAAATTACTGAAAAGAAATGACATTTTTTCAGGCTTTAAACATAAAATATTGAATTTGAAGGTTTTTCTCGTATTTTTGTGGATATTTTAGAAATAACAACGTTTTATTTTGACTTATGAAATGTTATTTAAAAAAAAAAAACGATTTAATATTGTTGATTAGTAATAAAACCTCTTTAAATTTTCCACGATCATCATTCGATTATAAAAAAAATATCTCCTCTAGAAACAATTCGAGTGATTTAACATTTGTCCCGAAGACATCGTTGACTGTGAATACGAGCATCTTGTGGAACCGACCTATCTGCGGTATTATGTAGTTGCGAGCGAGGGCGTTCGAGGGGAGCCGCGGAGTGCGGTGGACGGGGAGGGACGTACGGTAGGTGCACCTCTTCTTCGTCTCCGTCTACGCGCATAGGTGTACAGGTACACCCGGGGCTTAAAAACTGTAATTAATGAAAGAGCTAGGAAATTGCTGATCGGGTATTCTTGATTGGTTTGGTCGAAGGCGGCGACTGTGATTTCGGCTACAGCGGCTGTTACATACAGCCGCAGTAGGTGATAGCGATTTATGCCGGGCCACAATGTAAAACGGTCGTCTGAACCGCGACCCTATGTTCGTTCGTACCATGTCGATTCTTGTCTGGATATTAGAATTATTATGTATAACGTTTCGATGTTCGAATGTAGATCGAGGAACGTGTATATGTGCAGAATGATACAACGTGTGTGTGTGTGTGTGTGTGTGTGTACGTACATATATATACGATATTTTAATTCTAACAGGAGTTTTTTGATATACGCTTTGGCTATTATAGTCGCGTCTTACAGATAGAACGAACTGATTTACAAGATATCAATTAATACGGAATATTTATTATTAGTTCGGATATTTAATATTTTTATTATAGTTTCTTGTGACGCACGTTGTAATTACAACTGTCGTCTAACGTTCAGAATTCTTTAATAGAAAACATCACTGAAAATAAACTGTACATTTTTTCTTAATACATTGATCTTGGGAAAGAAATAAAAAATCGACAAATAAGAATTAAGTAATCAAAAATTCGAGGTATATAAGGTTTTTCAATAAGCGCTTCAGAAGTTTAAATGGAAATAAAACAACGAGTATTTAATTAATTCGTTATTTTTTTTGTTGTTTTTAAGTATATTCTATGGCATTGATGATGGAATACAATTTCATGAATTGGTTTTTTGAAAAAGATTAAGTGAAGGAGGACAAAATGTCAAATAATACAAATTCTTGTATTAATATATATTTTACATTTTGTAATGTTTTTAAAATCATTTTTTATATTTATAACTAACAAACTTTTCTAAAAGTGCAATAATTTTAAACATTTTCGTTTAAAATATAGGGTTTTCCAATAAGTGTTTTAGAAGATGAAATGAATTTATTTATAATGTATTTAAAATCATTTTTAATTTTAATGAATGACAAATATTTTTTAAAAAATGAAAAATTTTTAAACATTTAGTTTAAAATATAAGATTTTTTAATAAGTGCTTCAGAAATTTAAATAGAAATAAAATAAAAAGTATATAATTAATTATTTTTTTTCATTTTTTACCATATTTTAATTCATTGATGATGGAACACAATTTCATGAATTGATTTTTGAAAAAAGATTAAGTAAAGGAGAACAAAATGTCAAATAATACAAATACTTGAATTAATATTTATTTTACATTTTATAGTTTATTTAAAATTATTTTTAATATTAATAACTGAGAATTTTTTTTTAAAAATGAAATAATTTTTAAATTTTCGTTTAAAATATAGAGTTTTCCAATAAGTGTTTCAGAAGTTTAAATGGAAATAAAATAATCAGTATTTAATCATTTAATGAATTATTTTTTTTTAAATATATGTAAAATAATACAAATCTTTCTATTAATATATTTTTACAGAAACATCAGAAATTAGTTTATTTTGTTATGAATTTAAAATCATTTTTGATATTAATAACTCATATACTTTTTTAAAAAAATGTTATAATTTTTAAATTTTCGTTTAAAATATAGGATTTTCTAATAAGTGCTTCTGAATTTTAAATGGAAATAAAATAAAAAGTATTTTATTAATTAGTCATTTATTTCTTTAATTTTAAGTATATTCTATGGCATTAATAATGGAATGCAATTTCATGAATTCATTTTTAAAAAAAGATTAAGTAAAGGAGAACAAAATGTAAAATAATACAAATTTTTGTATTAATATCTTTTTACAGAAACAATCAGCAGTTATTTTCATTTTGTTATGTATTTAAAATCATTTTTAAAATTAATAACTGAGATTTTTTTTTAAAAATGAAATAATTTTAAATTTTCGTTTAAAATATAGTTTTTTTTATAAGTTCTTCAGAAGTTTAAGTGGATTTATTTATTTTTTTGATTTTTTAAAATATTTTATGTCATTGATGATGGAACACAATTTCATGAATTATTTTTTTAAAAAATATTAAGTAAAGGAGAACAAAATAAAAAATAATACAAATACTGGTATTAATATCTATCTTACATTTTGTAATGTATTTAAAATCATTTTTAATATTAATAAATAACAAACTGTTTTTTAAAAAAATGCAAAAAAATTTAAATTTTCATTTAAAATATAAAGTTTTTAAATAAGTGATTCAGAAGTTTAAATAGAAATACAACTAAAAGTATTTAATTAATTAGTTTTTTTTCATTTTAAGTATATTCTATGGCATACATGATGGAATACAATTTCATGAATTGATTTTTAAAAAAAGATTAAGTAAAGGAGAACAAAATGTAAAATAATACAAATACTTGTATTAACATTTTTTTTTACAATTTGTAATGTATTTAAAATCATTTTTTATATTTACAACTAACAAACTTTTTCTAAAAATGCAATAATTTTAAACATTTTCGTTTAAAATATAGGGTTTTCCAATAAGTGTTTCAGAAGATTAAATGAATTTATTTATAATGTATTTAAAATCATTTTTAATTTTAATAAATGACAAAAAATTTTTAAAAAATTAAAATTTTCTAAACATTTTAGTTTAAAATATAGGGTCTTTTAATAAGTGCTTCAGAAGTTTAAACAGAAATAAAATAAAAAATATATAATTAATTATTTTTTTCATTTTTAACCATATTTTATATCATTGATGATGGAACACAATTTCATGAATTGATTTTTGAAAAAAAAATTAAATAAAGGAGGGCAAAATGTCAAATAATACAAATTTTTATATTAATATCTATCTTACATTTTGTAGTTTATTTAAAATCATCTTTTATATTAATAACTGATAAAGTTTTTTTTAAAAAATGCAATTATTTTAAACATTTTTGTTTAAAATGAAAGGGTTTTCAATAAGTGCTTCAGGAGTTTAAATGGAAATAAAATAAAAAGTATTTAATTATTAGTTATTTCTTTTTTTAATTTTAAGTATATTCTATGGCATTGATGATTGAATACAATTTCATGAAATGATTTTTAAAAAAAGTGAAGGAGGACAAAATGTCAAATAATACAAATATTTGTATTAATATCTATTTTACATTTTGTAATGTATTTAAAGTCATTTTTTTATATTTATAACTAACAAACTTTTTCTAAAAATGCAATAATTTTAAACATTTTCGTTTAAAATATAGGGTTTTCCAATAAGTGTTTCAGAAGTTTAAATGGAAATAAAATAATCAGTATTTAATTATTTATTTACTTTTTAACATATTTTATGTCATTAATGATGGAATACAATTTCATGAATTATTTTTTAAAAATATATGTAAAACAATATTAGCTTTCTGTCTATACAATGGATGAATTCCCTTCACAAAAAATTCCTATTTCTACCTTTTTCACTACATTTTTCTCCCATTCCACACCGATAAATCGTCTTCTCTATCCATGAGTCTCATAGTAATATAGAAATATGAGACTCATGAGAGTTTGAATGGAAATAAAACTAAAAGTATTTAATGAATTAGTTATGAATTTTTTTAATTTTAAGTATATTCTATGGCATAAATGATGGAATACAATTTTATGAATTGATTTTTAAAAACCTTTAAGTGCAGGAAAACAAAATATAAAACAATACAAATACTTGTATTAATATCTATTTTACATTTTGTAATGTATTTAAAATAATTTTTAATATTCATAACTAACAAACTTTTTTTCAAAATGCAATATTTTTAAACATTTCTCGTTTAAAATATCGAATTTTTCAATAAGTGCTATATTACTATGTTAGTAATACAGAAAATGTTCTCTACTTGAAAACAAATCTATATTTGTATAGAATTATTAAGAAATAAAACGACCTGATTAAGTTTAATAACAATATATTTCGTATCTAATAAAGGTTTAAAAGTCTCAAGTCATAAACAATTATTTAACTATAATATGATGTACTAATGAAGCATTTTTTAATTAGGCCTCTAATTAAAAAAGAATAAAAGCACGTCAATTGCAAATAAACATCTGTAATGTTGTTTTTCCTGTGAAAAATTTCACATAAACTTTGATAGTTAATCATCTAATTTAAACAGATTCACATTGAATGTACGTTTCAAGTAATTCTTACATTGGCTAATTAGCATTCCGAAAAAAGGTCAACTGAACATTGTACAAGTACATATGAACAAATATTACAAATCTAGTTATGACTATTATTTCTAAGAAAATAAAAACTGCTATATACCAATTAACTTAATAATTACGTTTGCATCATCAGTCGTTTGATTTTTTTCCAGTGGTTCTTTTGATGAAATAATTTGATTATGTGTGTGTGTATGTTTTTTTTTTAATACAATTTCGTCAACATTTCCATGTTTTCTATATAATTACCAATTTGGTATGTTTTATAAATTATTAGTTTCAAAGAAAAATAGAATTCAATTAAGTAGCTATATTTAAAAAAGTTATTTTGTTTAATGTTTTTAATAAACAATAAATTGATTAATGACAAATATACACATATTATATATATATATATATATATATATATATATATATATATATGTGTATATGTATATAGCGTTGACAAGTCAACGATCTTGGTTCAAAAAGTGTTTCTAATTAATGTACAAGTTTAGAAATTATCATATATCAATTCTGAGTAAATGATAGGCTGATGGTTCTAATAGACGTAGTTCTTGGTATCATCATTTTTTTCTTAGTATTTTAAACTCTTCTCCATTTAAAATACTAATAATTTTTTCATAAATCTGAATGTTAATATTTCACTGAAATGGTCGATTTTTGTAATGAATTGAATTTGAGAAAATTGTTTTTCACAAAGTTAAAATATAAAAATATTTTTTAAACAATATTTTTTCCTTACATTTCACCAAATAAATGAAAATAATTTCGATTAAAATTAATATTTACAGTTATATTTCAAATGCTTGATAACATCTAGTAATATATTTTTTAAAATGATCTTTTTATTTTCAATAACCTAGACGTTTTGTCGATAAAATAAAATTAATAAATGTGATATAAGTAAATAATAACAAAACGAAATTAAACTGTCGATATGAAATAATAGATTGTCGAGTACAGCGATGACTGTTTGAAAAATATTATGATAGCTATAATTAAAGTCAATGAAAATAATATATGGGTTTTAAATTTGATTCATGAAAAAATATATTATTTATGTATTTTTTTTTACTACCGATTTGTATAAACCGTTTCAACGTTTTATAATTTAATCATTTTTAAAAGAGATGTAGCCGTTGATTTGGTCAGTTTCTTTTTTTTGACATTCGTATATATTTTTAATAGTCGTAAATGTATTTTTAATATTTAATAAATTTTAATGTTTTAGTCAATTTTTATTTTTTTATAATAAATTAAACAAAAACTTTATCAATCTTGTATTCAATTTCAAATCTAGAATTTAGTTTAAAAAAAATATTTATTTAAAATAAATTAACATTTGAAAAACTATATCAATTACTTGTAATCAAATATAAAAAAAATTATATAAAATTTAGTTATAAAAAAATTAAAAACTAGAATCGAAATTTTGTTAAATTTTTATTTATTAACGAATAAAATCTTATAAAATATTTGTCTTGTTTGAAGTCACATTACACATCCTAATTAATAAATATAACGAATAAAAGTCGTAGGCAAGTGGCTTGATTGTACAGCTGCTAATGTTCACGAGTTCGAATCACGTCTAGTGACATATGTCATGTTTTATTAAGAAATCGATTTATCTTAAACGCTCAATTAACTGTGCTCTTGACGACATTTGAAAATAATTTTAATAGAATATAACAAAAAAAGTATATCAATTTGTGGCACAGCAACCAACTGTTACCAATAATCTATCAAAATATCAATTGGGAACATGAATTTGATTATAACCTCTGATTTAGTTTATTATATTTTTGGACAACAAAAAATATACCTAAACATTATTTCTCTCTTGTATTTAATAACCATTGTAGAGATTATCATGTAAAAATATATACATAATATTTTATTGAAATAATAATTAAATTTTGTGTATTTTTTTGGAAATTAATAATTTTCATAATTATTTATTAACATGATTTTTTTATTTTTAATTATATATATATATATATACTAACGTGCATAAGTATTCACCGTATGGATAACATAAGCAATTTATTGATATAATTCAATAAAGTCATTAAATTAAAAAAAATATTTAATTAATAATAAATATAATATTTATTAGAAAAAAATACAAAAAACACTAATTAATTCTATTATGTAGTAGAAATTGTTAAAATAAATACAGTAGGTTATATTTTTGCCGAGCAAAAGTATTCACCACTTTTAATATTATGGAGAAGAAAAATCAACAATTTTTTAAAAAAAAGAGTTTAATATCTCGTTTGTTTCCCTTTTCTTTTTACTACTTCATTTAAACGATTTGGCATTGAATAAATTAATTTCTTTGTTGCTTCCGATGTTATATTTGCCCACTCCTTTTGAATAAGGCTTTAAGTTGTTTCTTGGAGGTAATATGGTGCTATCGAATTTTTCTCTCTAATAAATCCCAAAAATATTCTATGGAATTTAGATTGGGAATTGTAGTGATGTTTTCAGTGTATGGGGAGTATTGTAGAGAGCCCAAAGTTTCACTATATGAACAGTATGCTTTAGGTTGTTATCATGTTAGAAGTAATATTCATTATTCAAACACAATTTTCTAGCATTTTCTTTTAAATTTTCTTTTAAAATATTCAAATATTAGAACTTATTAATGGTTTCGTCGATAAAAACTACGTTACCAACTCCAGAAGCGGCCATGCAACCCCACCACCACCATGTTTAACAATTTTGTGTATATGATTCTCTTGCAGTTCTGTATTTTCCTTTCTCCATACCAAAATTTGGGCATCAGAACGATAAATACAGAATTGACTTCCAACCTTGGTCCAAAACTCCTCATTACATTTATTTTTATAATCATTTACAAATTGAAACCTTTTGGTTTGGTTCACTTTACATATAGCTGATTTTTTTTGTACAGACGCGGTCGTTGTAACTAGCCTTTTTAAAAATTCTCCGTACTGTACAAGGACGTAGTTTTTTCCAATATATTTTTCTAACTGTCCTGCGACACAGGACGGGTTTGTTTTAGGGTCTTTCTTAATAATAATAATTATATTACGTTGTTCATGTACTGTAAATTTGGATGACCAACCAGTTCTTTGGCAATTTTCTAAACTTCCGGTATCATTAAACCGTTTTATTATATCATGGACAGTAGTACGACTCTTGGACACTATTTCCAAAATCTCCTTATATGATTTTTTTTGATGCAAATTTATAGTTATTTCTCTCTTGGATATACAAGATTCTTTTTGTTTGCGTCTCATTTTTGAAATATCTTCGTAAAATTCACTAAATGATAAAAACTGTCAACGTAACCTGAATGGAGAAGCCTCGGAAAATATAAATATTTAGTTATATTACAATACTGTCATATTTATTTAACAAAAACTTTGATATTGTATGCCATTATCAATAAGTGGTGAATACTTTTGCTCAGCAAAAATGTAACTTACTGTATTTATTTTAACAATTTCTACTACATAATAGAATTAATTAGTGTTTTTTGTATTTTTTTCTAATGAATATTATATTTACTATTAATTATTTTTTTTAATTAACGACTTTATTGAATTATATCAATAAATTGCTTATGTTACCCATACGGCAAATACTTATGCATGTAAGTGTATGTATGTATATATATATATATATATATATCTATGTGTGTGTGTGTGTGTGTGTGTGTGTGTTTGTGTGTGTATGTATGTATTAATTAAAAAATCTCTTGATTTTTTTTTAAATAATAAAATATTTCATTCTTGTAATTGAAATTATTTTTTATTACATATTTCTTCTCATTATATCATTTGTATACTCATATCAAAAATTTTGACATAACTATTATTTTAAAATAAAGATGCCTTTTTTTAAGATCTGTAGAGTTGTAATATGAAATGTCGGATTGTATCTGTAGAGTTGTAATATTTTTATTATATTAGGTTATGTTATATGAAATGTCGGATTTTTAATTATTTCCTATATAATAATCCGACATTTCATAGTACATAACCTAATACTTATAATTACTATAACATGAGATGTGAGAATAATAATAAACACCAGGATGTTTAATATCACCTATCATCTAGGATGAATAATACAATATATTATACATACACAGATATAAAAAAAATCCTTTTTTTTGCAAAAATAGTTATAATCCAAACTTCAGCCAAGAATAAAAAAAAGTTTATAGGTTATGTAACTGTACAACTATGCAACCATTTAATTTTTCATTTGATTTATTGGTTTCGCACAAACGTTATTTACGACCACAAATCTGATTCGAACTCGTCGGTGTTAAAAAAAACCTCTATAAAAAAAAATCCGACGTTTTATGCTAAATCAAAATTTATTTTCTACAGCGTGTAATTACAATATCATCAGTTGATTTTGTACATTAACCATGCGTGATCGATGTGCAGTCTTTTTTTGTACTGTTCAATGACATAGACTATCAATCCAGCTGTGAGATGAGACGAGAACATAATATTTGTATTTTGTGTAGTGAGATTGACCACAAGCATCATCATTAGCACAGACGCGGCCTGTAGCTTTGGCAACATTTTATCACTGGAAATTAATTACTTTACGATAGGGTCGACATGTAGAATCACTCATTCACGTGTATGACAAATCGGCGAGTGTATGTGCGCCATGTTTGCGCAGATCTCGTTTGATAAATTTTTCATTTTTCAAACATATATTACAACTTCATTATTTCAATTATGCAAGAGGTTGACGTGTAATGTATAATATATACGGTCTAGATGTAAAATGATATATTTATTGATAACGGTACATTTCTCTCAAGCTTTTTTATTGCACACAACATACACAAATAAATATATATAAATATTTTTCAACTTACACGTGAGAATTTCATGTTACAAGACTTACATACTTCAATATTTTAAAATTACCTATCCCATTTCTATTTTTTCTTGTTTGACCTTTCATACATAATAATGTAGTTATTAATTTTATTATTAAATATAAATCAATTATTTCATTTTTTTGGTCTTTAATACAAATAAATTATCACCACCAACCATAATACAAGGTCATCCAAATGTGACGCCTAGATGTCAGCTCTGTATAATGTTTACATGTCATATCTTTTCAAATGATTTAATGGGCTGTTGCACACTAGTCAACATGCATACAGTATTCACACCCATTACTGCTCGTCTCATATTCTCTTATCATCAAACTCGCCCATTTAAAAAATTAGTTTTCGGGTAAGAGCGTGTGAGACGAGTGGTAATGGGCCGTGAATACTGTATGAATGTTGACTAGTGTGAATAGATCCAATAGGATTTTGCACATTAGTCATCATGCATACAGTATTCACGACCCATTACCACTCGTCTCACACGCTCTTATCGGAAAATTGATTTTTTTAAAGAGGGTGTGAGATGAGCGGTAATGGGCGTGAATACTGTATGCATGCTGACTAGTGTACAACAGCCCAAAAAGACTATGATTTACACAAGATCTACGTTCGTTAATTCAATCATACGGTTTTAATCACTGTTAACTTGAATCGTTTTTTTTTATTTTATATAAAATAATTTCTAAAACTATCATACAGTTGTTTTATTTTAAAAATAACACAGCTTTTATACAGGATTATCCAAATGTGACGCCTAGATGTTTACACGTCATGTCTTTTCAAATAACATAATAAGACTGTTTGTTTTAGTACAAGGTTACAATTTTAACCATAGATAGGTAAATATTGCAGCAATACATTTATATTATTCAAATTTATTATGAAAATGGGCGTTTTTTTGAAAAATGCCCATTGCAAAATTTGTATTTTTTGGTGTAAATAATCGACCAAATCAGTCTTCAATTCAGATATTAGTAAAAAAATCGAAGAAACTGGTTGTGTTATTGATAAACCAAAAAGTGGAAGACCAAAAACATACGTATAAATGCAAATATTACTTCTATAAGTGAAAATGTTGAAAATAAATCGACAAATCAATTTTACATCGTTCGCAAAAAAGTTGACATATTTTATGACTCTTTGTGGAGGATTTTGTATAAAGATTTGCATTTAGACGCGTTTAAAATTCAATTAACACAGGAATTGAAAAAAGAGATCATTTACAACTAGTTATATTTTTGAACCACGAAAAACAGATCCATTATTTTCAAGAAAAAAATTATTTAGTGATAAAGCTCATTTTACAATGGATAGATTCGTTAATAACCAAAATTGTCGTATCAGTGATGATGAAAATTCTCCTGTTTTTCATGAAAAATCTCTACACCCACAAAAAGTCACTGTTTGGAGTGCATTTTGGGCAAATGGAATCGTTAGACCATTTTTCTTCGAAGATAAGAATGTTGAGCGGTACTAATCAATGTCGAGTGACTTTTTATGGCCAGAATTGAATAATATTGATGTGTCTGATATCTATTTCCAGTAAGACGGTGCTACATGTCGGTACACAACTCGAGGAAACATTCATTTTTTGGGATCGAAATTTCGTCAACTTGTAATTTCACGAAATGCAGATTTAAATTGGCCTCCAAGATCATACGATTTAACACCATTAATTTTTTTTTGTGAAGTTTTTTTAAAAAGTCGAGTCTATACCAACAAGCCACAAACAATTAATGACCTAAAGAACAACATTCGAGTTACAATTCGTGAAATAAATCCAGTAACATGTCGAAAAGTTATTGAAAATTTCAATATTCGAATTGATGCGTGCAGATGCAGTCTTGGTGAACATTCGAACAATATTCTTTTCCACATATAAATGTAATAAATCATACTTACAACAACAAAAAACAGCTTGAAAAATCCAAATACACCTGTCCCTCGATTTACGCGGGACTTTTTTACGCGATTTTTTTTTACGCGGCAAATTATACCTCTATTTACGCGAGATTTTTTTACGTGGTATTGATTTACGCGGCACTTTTTATACGCGATTAGATAAATTTCATTTTATATAATTTTTCATGGAATTTCTTATATATCAGATTTTTTTAATGAATCATACAACAACAAAAAAACAGCTTGAAAAATTCAAATACACCCGTCCCTCAATTTACGCGAGACTTTTTTTACGCGGTATTGATTTACGTGGCACTTTTTATACGCGGTCAGATAGATTTCATTTTATATAATTTTTCATTGAATTTATTATATATCAGAGTGACGCAAATTCTTACTTGAACGTATAAAAGTACGCTATAAATATATAAAATATTGATTATTTTGAATTATAGTAGTGATAGTGACATCGAATAAAATTTATCTACTTTTATTTTTTAAAACGTCATTATTTTTTTGTTAAGTTATGTGAAATAAATATGTGTTTCTACAACTTTACTAGCTTTTATTTCCAATATTTTTTCTATTATACTGGCATACTCGATTTACGCGATTTTCATTCGCGTAAAACAAATCCACGTGGAACGGATACTCCGCGTAAATTGAGGGACGGATGTAGTTTAAATTTTATTAAAAAGAAATATATAAGCGTGTATTTTGGATGACTCAATATGCAATATGTTGTGTTGTTTGGGATGATAATTCACTTGTGTTAAAGTGAATTTGTCATAGTTTCAAAACAAACATTATTTTTGGTCAGTAAAATTGAACAAAAAATCAATTCTTCACTTCATGAAGTAGAATTTTTTACGATATTGTAATATGACTCAAGATTTTCATATAGACTGTATACATATATATATATATATATATATATATATATATATATATATATATATTGTATGTATGTAATTTTCAGCCTTTTATTCATTTCACGCACAAATAAAATAGTGTAAAAATCCACTTGTACTTAATGGATCTGTATCGAGTACAAGATGTAAATCAAATTATCCTCACATTTACAATGTTGCAAATTGAAAATGAAAACATAAAACACTACACATAGTGATACAGTAACTTGCAACAAATATTGTTATTTATAAGGATGTCTACCAATGTAGTAAAATAATTCTAGTACAATACGTTACCGTAAAATGTCGGTCTTCTTTTTATTCACTGAAACACCAGCACAAGTGTTTTAAATATTTCTTTGTTTTACTGTGTGCTTCTACCGAGTATTTGTGTAATTCAATGATTCTGGTATGGTAATGACAGACTAAGTAGACTTTTTTATCCCAGTAATACTGAGTATACCTGTTTTGCAATGCAACTTTTTAATATATTATATAGTGGTTAATAAATAACACTGATATCCATAAAACGCTCACAACAGTATAATATTGTATTTTATTTATTCTGGAGAAAAATTCATAAAACCTACCAAGATACAAATAACACAAATATATTTCAAAAGATTAAAATATTGAAATAGTCTATAAAAGTTTAAGGATTTAAACATTTTATTGTAACTGTACTCATTTAGTATATAACATTTAAATATTTTTTCAGTATTTATACAGGATCATACAAAAGAAACATGTGAATAAGGAAACATAGTTTCTTTTTAATAAAACACAAATCTAGACGTCACATTTGCATGACCCTATACTATATTGTAAATAATATTTTATGAGGTCATATACAGTCAGTCATAAATATCATCGTACATCCCTATATTTTAACGTTTTTATATAGAAGAAAACTCTGGGCAACAAAATTATAAATTTATTGAATACTGCTTAGCTTAAGAATAATTTTAATACAAAAATAAAACATGTTGCTGAAAGAATAACAGCAAAATTAACAAAAATTAAGTTATCAAGGTCACAAAAGTGATCATGCGCTTAAAAAACTAAATGTAACAATAGGTTTACAAAAAAAAATAGTACTTGGTTGGACCTCCTTTTGCTTTTAACATTGCTTATAACCTTTTTGGCATCGATTGGATCAATTTTTTTGATGGTATCAAAATTTATTGAAATGTCGCTACAAATACTTGGTATTATTATAAAACTGTATAAATAAAAAAAATCCTTACGTAGAATAGCAAAAAACATAGGCAGATCACTTTCTACAATTCAGTCATTAATAGAAAAATTCAAATCTGCCGAAAATAATGAGAATAAACGACGCACAAAACGACCGAATTTTCTAAATGCAAGAGAAAAAAGAAGAATACTGAAAGAAGTCACTGACAACCCGAAGATAAGGTCCCCAAAACTAGCCGAATCTCTTGAAGTAATTTGTGGAAAAATAGTACATCCAGAAACGATCAAAAGAGTTTTAAGAAAATCAGGTTATTGTGGTTGCAAGCTTTGTAAAAAACCTCTCATTAGTGAAATAAATAAGAAAAAAGGGTTTAATTTGTAAAGCTCCATTCCGATAAGAGCTTGAACTTTTGTAAAAGAGTGCTTGTTCATGGATGAAAGCAAGTTCAGTATTTTTGAATGCGATGGAAAAGGAAAAGAGTGTAGAGGAAAAAACCTGAAACTGAGTTGGAGTGGAAGAACTTAATACCTACTGTGAAACATGGCGGATGGTCAGTAATGATTTAGGTGTCATTGGACCTTTCCACACTAGTCAGCATGCATACAGTATTCATGGCCCATTACTGCTCGTCTCACACCCTCTTATCCACAAACTCCATCACCTAAAAAAAAATAATTTTCAGGTAAGAGCGTGTGAGACGAGTGGTAATGGGCCGTGAATACTATATGCATGTTGACTAGTGTGGAAAGGCCCAATGGCAGGAACTAGGTCAGTGACGGCGAACCTTTTTGAGAAGTGGGTCAAATTTTGTTCATTATTTTTTTTAATACCAGCCCGTGGGTCATTAAGTCAATGGCGTCACTTGGAAATGGGGTTGGGGGGTAAAAAGGTACCAATAATTTGGAAACACCGAAAATTTGTTAACAGAAAAACTTGAAAATATTTATACTTTAATTTTTTTAAATTTTCGATTGTCTGTTTTTTCTTTTATGATATAAAAAATAAGTTTATAAAAATCAACGGGTAGGTTATTTAAAAAGCCTTCGTGGGTTAGCGTCTGACTCCCGGGTCATAGGTTCACCACCACTGAACTGGTACTATGGAGTTTGGTATTTATTGACACTATTTACTGGACTATGGAGTTTGGTATTTATTGACACAGCAATGGATAGATGGTAGTATTTAAATATTTTGTGAGATAATTTGAAAGAAGATGCCTGAAAATTAAACTTGGGAAATGAATGGATTTTTCAACAAGATCAAGATTTTTTTTGAGCTTTGATGTTCTTCATCTTCTAATAATCAAGTTCTTCATATGTTTAATGCACCTAGGGACGTATAATATATCCCCGTAGCTCATTATATATCTTGTTATCTTCTTGTATCTTCTTATGTTCTTCAGTCTTCTGTATCTGTATGAGGGAAAAAATTCAAAAAACCTTGATATCTATTCTAAATGCGTCGAATAGAATTGCTGCCGTAGATTAGCAGCTCACCCACCCCCTTCCTGACCGAGGTTGATTCCTCAACCATAGGTAAAAATTATATTTTCGTTTTATCGACCAGCTATGGCTAGTCTTTTCTTCTTTATCTCGTAATCCTCTATAAATACATACGGTTGCATCATGACGTTTCTTCTTCTGTGTTTTCCTACCCGGCTACATTTGGGCACAATCTTTAGCCTTCCAAGGCCGTTTATCAAAGGGTTGTCATGGTCCTTTTTTCTAGTATAGAACTTCCACTCCAAGGTGTTAATGAAATTCACAACCGTATCTATTCCTGCCTCTTTATGTAGGATAGAGGTTTTGTACAATCTTCTCTTGTCTAGAACCATCTTCAAAATCTTTTTCCGGGTGTTTTACAACGACTCGGTATTGGAGTTGTATGAATTCCTCCATATTGGTGCTGCATATGTCATCACTGATCTTATCACTGACTTATATAGTGTGAGCTTGTTTTCTCTGAGAAGATCAAGATCCCAAGCATACTTCTATAACGTGCCAAAACAGTTGTTTTCCCCACCTCAGTCACCAGATATAAACCCCATTGAGCACATCTGGTACTACTCGGAAACATTCAATTTCTACCAAAGAATATCTGAAAAAGATATTACAGGAGGAATGGTGGAAAATAGCTCTAATTTTTACAGAAAATTTGGTCCAATTGATGCCGAAAAATTGGAGGTAGTATTAAGGGAGGCCCAATTTTAGTAAACCAATTGTTACATTTAGTTTTTGTAAACGTAAGATCATTTTGTGACCTTGATAATTTAATTTTTGTTAATTGTGTTATTTAAAAAATATGTTTTATTTTTATACTAAAATTATTTTCAAGCTAAGAAATATTCAATAAATTGATAAATTTATTGACCAGAATTTTCTTCTATATAAAAACGTTAAAATGCGAGGGTCGTTTGATAAGTATGGTAAATTTATTTATTGTTTAATTTAATTATATCAATTAAATTTTTCGATTTAGTTTTTCTTACTTTTTTACCATACTTATCAAACGATCTTCGTATGATGATGTACGATGACTTTTGTGCCTGCCTGTATGTGTGTAGTTTTAATATAAATAATATATTATGTACAACATCCTGAGGATGTCCCAAAAAAGCGCTAACGTGATATAAAAATCGAACGATTTACAAGAATATTAAAACATATATCAATTAATTGACGGAAAAGTCAATCACGACGTGGAAAAAACATAAAACATTCATAACATGACATTCAATAATAACCAATACGTGTCGAAATTCTTCTCGCTACTCTGATCTCTGGATCGAATCATCGTCTACAACATATTATACTCTGTGAATGTGCAACCCATATCGCTGTCTGCAGCATTGTTTTTAGTCGTTTTATGAAGTTTACACCGGCGTACGTCTATGTACTTGCGATTTTTATTTGCACAGAGTTATTATGTACGTCCAGAGATATTCGTTTAGTGATTTTAATAACTTTTATCTTTTTATGACGGCTATTATTATTCATCTGTTTTATTTTAAATATTATTCATAATTGTTCATCTATTTTTCTTTTCAATTTCATTACAGTATTCTTATTAGTTATTAACTTGTAGCTATTACTTATTATTTATATTTGTTTTTATACGTTACTTAAGTACGGAATAATGTTAGAAATTAACATGTAATTTTGAAATTATATTATGAGATATGTTTGTAATAATACCAAGAACGATAAATGTGGATATACATAAAAACGTTTTAATCCTGCCATACTTAAAATGATTCATTGGTGATCGTATTTTAAAGTAAGTTTATATTCTCTAAACTAATTAATATCTACAGATTAAAAAAGAAGCTTTTGAAGTAAATCTTTTTTTCATGTCAATCGGCAATTATTCAAAAAAGATTATCGACTATGTTATAAAATCTAGTTTCTGACAACAAAATAAGAAAAATACACTGGAATATGACATTTAGTACAAAAAACATTAAGAGAAGTGCATGAGAAATTACAATGGTAGCGAGGAAAAAATGGAGGTCGATGGCATTCTTCAGATGTTACAAACATCAGTGGAAAAATATAATATGAAGTACAAATAACCCTCCTATAACACGGTAGATAAGTTTCTAGAAAATACCGTGTTATATGAGACTAAAAGCCAATATTTATTATTTTGTAATTATTTACTATTTTATAATTTTCTGATATATTTTCTATAATAAAAATCGTGTTATCTAGTGTTGAAAAAAGGCTTCCGTAATTTTCTTATCGTTTTAGAACGAAACCGTGTTGTACGAGGGTTACCTGTATAGGTAACCATATTACACAGCATTTCTACAACACGGATTGGGAATTTTGATAATATGAATCTTGAAGATATCTAAGAATTACTTTTGGAAGAAAAAACTGATAAAACAAATTTGGTGGAAATGACATCTGGAATATGTCAAGATAATTCAGAGAACGATGACACAAATGAAAATGAAGAAGTTAAACACTTTAGTTCAAAAAAACAGTTGGAGTTATATTTTTTAAATGAAGATTCTTCCACCGAAAGAAGTACAAAGTTTAAGAGAGAATAAAGTTGAAGAGAGGTGTTTTTTAGGTTGGATAGAACTTTCGATAGGGATTCAATTTAAAGTTCTATCACACTTTAAAAAACAGGTTCCTAAAAAATACCGTGTTGTGTGAAATCGTGTTATATGAGACTAGAAGCCAATACTTATTATTTTGTAATTATTTACTATTTTATATTTTTTTGATAAATTTTCTATAATAAAAATTGTGTTAATTAGTGTTGTAGAAGAGTTTATGCAATTCAATACAAGGGTTTCCATAATTTTCTTATTGTATTAGAGCAAAAACGTGTTGTAGGAGGGTTGTCTGTATAGGTAACCCCCGTATAACACAGCATTTTTACAACACGGTTTGAGAATTTTGATAATATGAATCTTGAAGATATCCAAGAATTACTTTTGGAAGAAGAAACTGATGAAACAAATTTGGTGGAAATGACATCTGGAATATGTCAAGATAATTCAGAGAATGATAACACAAGTGAAAATGAAGAAGTTAAACATTTTAGTTTAAAAAACGTAAAGAAAGGCCTGAACTTAACCGAACAGTTGGAGCTATATTTACTAAATGAAGATTCTTCCACCGAAAGAAGCACAAAGTTTAAGAGAGGTATTTTTTTAGGTTAGATAGAACTTTCAATGAGGATTCAATTTAAAGTCCTATCACGCTTTAAAAAACATGTTCCTAAAAATACCGTGTTGTGTGAAACCGTGTTATATGAGACTAGAAGCCAATACTTATTATTTTGTAATTATTTACTATTTTATAATTTTTTATAATAAAAATCGTGTTTTCTAATGTTATAGAAGGGATTCTGCAATTTTTTAACGTCTTAGAGCGAAAACCGTGTTGTAGGAAGGTTACTTGTATTTGATGTATATTTTAATTATCAAGACAAGTATTCTTAAAGTTCATTATTTAAATTACAAAATAATTATTTATTTTCAAAAATTAAATTCTATAAAAAACAATTATTAATATAATCGTTTACTAAAAAAATATTAATTAACAACCACAATGTGGGATAAAATAAAATACTATTAATAAAACCTCACGTCATATATAATTTCTGATGTAATCGTCAGTAAAAGAACATAAAATCTCTTACATAGACAATAAAAACACAAAGTTTGTATTTTAAAGTAAACAGAGAATACATGAAAATGAATGTTTATTATATTTTAATAACAATACAGATATGTATTTTTTGTAATAAATTATAAAATATTGTCCTTGTAATTAAGTGTACGTGCGAATTGATTTTAAATGAGTTATAAGATAATTTTTGAATTTTAAAAAATTCCAATGTCTATTTATTAACACTAGATATACCAATCGGTCAAAATAACCGATTTCAAAATTGCGTTAAGGAAAATGAAAAAAAATTAAGGGGGCTACTGTTATTACCATTTATCATATCATGTAATTTCGAAATTTAAGTAAAAAATATAATTTCTTATTATTTGAAACTTTTTTTTATTACTGCTTGCATTAATTGATTAAAAATTTTTTTTGTGGGTCAAAATAATCTATTTCAAAATTGTGTTAGAGAAAATAAAAATTAAGTAAAGAGGCTACTATTACTACCATTTACCATATCAAGTAAGTTCAATATATGAATGAAAAATATAATTTATTATTATTTAAAGCTCTTTATTATTACTGCTCGTATTAATTAATTAAAAATTATAATTTTGGGGATCAAAATGACCGGTTTTAAAATTACGTAAAGAAAATAGAGTAAAGGGGGTACTATTACTATCATTTATTATATCATGTAATTTCAATATTTAAGTGAAAAATATAATTTCTTATTATTTGAAACTTTTTTTATTACTGCTTGCATTAATTGATTAAAAATTATTTTTGGGGGTCAAAATAACCTATTTCAAAGTTGCGTTAGAGAAAATAAAAATTCAGTAAAGGAGCTACTATTACTACCATTTATTATATCAAATAATTTAAATATTTTAGTGAAAAATAATGTTTATTATAATTTAAAGCTCTTTATTATTACTGATCGTATTAATTAATTAAAAATTATAATTTTTTGGGGATCAAAATGACCGGTTTTAAAATTGAGTTAAAGAAAATAAAGTAAAGGCGCTACTATTACTACCATTTATCATATCAAATAATTTCAATGTATGAGTGAAAAATATAGTTTATTATTATTTAAAGCTCTTTATTATTACTGATCGTATTAATTAATTAAAAATTATAATTTTTGGGTGTCAAAATGACCGGATTTAAAATTGAGTTAAAGAAAATAAAGTAAAGGGGCTACCATTTATCATATTAAGTAATTTCAATGTATGAATGAAAAATATAGTTTATTATTATTTGAAACTTTTTTTTATTACTGTTTGCATTAATTAATTAAAAATTATTTTTTGTGGTCAAAATAACCTATTTCAAAATTGCTTTAGAGAAAATAAAAATTAAGTAAAGATGCTACTATTACTACCATTTATCATATCAAGTAATTTCAATATTTGAGTGAAAAATATACTTTATTATTATTTAAAGGTCTTTATTATTACTGCTCGTATTAATTAATTAAAAATTATAATTTTTGGGGGTCAAAATGACCGAATTTAAAATTGAGTTAAAGAAAATAAAGTAAAGAGGCTACTATTACTACCATTTATTATATCAATTAATTTAAATATTTGAGTGAAAAATAAAGTTTATTATTATTTAAAGCTCTTTATTATTACTGCTGGTATTAATTATTTAAAAATTATAATTTTTTGGGAATCAAAATGACTGGATTTAAAATTGAGCTAAAGAAAATAAAGTAAAGGGGTTACTATTATTACTATTTATTATATCAAGTAATTTCAATATTTGAGTGAAAAATATAGTTTATTATTATTTCAAGCTCTTTATTATTACTTCTCGTATTAATTAATTAAAAATTAGAATTTTTGCGGGTCAAAATGACCGGTTCTAAAATTACGTTAAAGAAAATTAAGTAAAGGGGCTACTATTACTACCATTTATTATATTAAGTAATTTCAATATTTGAGTGAAAAATATAATTTATTATTATTTAAAGCTCTTTATTATTACTGCTCGTATTAATTAATTAAAAATTATAATTTTTGGTGGTCAAAATGACCGGTTCTAAAATTACGTTAAAGAAAATAGAGTAAAGAGGTTATATTACTTCCATTTATCATATCATGTAATTTCAATATTTAAATGAAAAATATAATTTTTTATTTTGTATTATTGTTTTCATTAATTAATAAAAAATTATATTTATTTTTTTTGATGAAAATGACTGGTTGGTAGTGCTAATTTCATATCAATTCTTGGTATATCTAGTGTTAAATGAGTTACGTTGAATGTTTGATAAGCTTTGAGAATATTTTAAAATAACCCGACGAAAAAATTTAACCGTTTTAAATTTAATTGGATAGATAAAAAGTTGTACGCCGAATGTACACATATACTCGAATTTATTAATTTATTTTCAGTATGTGCTGACAACGTACAACAAAATCATTAACGTTAATAAAACCAATGTTTACAGTACAGTTAACAATACAAATGACACGTTGTCCTCATGCAGCTATGCGAATAGAAGTTTTTTTTGTGTAAATGAGGCATCGGATTAGTATATTGCTGTAACAAGATTAATTATTCAATTAGCATAATGCGCTATTTCGTAAAAATTATTAATTTATGTCCTCAGTCATCGTGGACACCTTGTCGAATGCCACTATCGATAAAAAAACGAAAATAAAACGGAATGAATAAAACCGAGATGAAAAAATGAATGACGTGTGGCTCTTTTTATACGATACATCAATTATCTGTTTGTTTTTCGGAATAAATATTTTTTTCTCTAAGCGTATGTGTGTCGACTTATGCCAACCATTACTATGATAAATTGGCATCGATTACAGACATAACGGCTCCCTAGACATGTACAGTAAATTATTTTCGAACGTACACGGGTATTGGACGCTGCTCGTTCGTCCTCGTCGTCATCTTCTTCTCACATGGACGAGGAATGCAGCGTATCTATGACAAGTGATTCAGAAACAAACAATATTGTTAATGAAGTGGATATTTCAGCCGAGATACAGATCGGTATTCGGCTGTGTGATATTGTCTTCGGCCATATTTGACATATTAGTGTGTTGACGCGATCATTTTCCGTGCAGTCAATTTATTCTCAACATTTAACAATAATTGATTGCAGGTCGTGTACAAAATATTTTACAAGTTCTTAAGACATGTAGCACGATTCGTGTATTAAAGAGATTTTGTAGATTAATTTTATCAACGCGGGTTTTATTTTCAACGGGCGACGACATTTTGAAAAATATCTATTTCTCAGTTGATCGTTTTATTATCACGTCGTCAAAGATGAATGCATGAAACTGATATTGTTATTGTTTACTCGTGTCGATCGATTCGATGATAATATTTATCACATTTATTTTGAATACCACACGCTCGACCATAACCTCACATTCGTTCTATTCAAACATGATCTTAATCAATTTTAAATCGTTCTAATTTGTCAAAAAAACACACACACACCGGTTTGAAATAAATCCAACAAGTAAACTTGTGAATAAACATACACACCTTTTCGAGATTTCTATATTAAATATACATTAGCATGGAGAGAACTTTCTCAAGGAAGTAATAAACAGTTCTAGTATGGTAAAAAGTTATTAGACTTGAGTGAAGAATGAATATTTATATGAATTATTATAACGTCTAATATATTGACAGAAATGAAATGATTCATGATTGTAATATACAATAACAGGAGAATTAACAATCATTGAGGTAATATATGTTTATGTGTAAATAAATTTGTCATCAATGTCAAAATCGATTTTTATTAAACTTAATTCATCAATTTGTTATATAGACATAAAATGTACAAATAATAACGTAAATCGGTTTTAATTTTTAAAATCAACATTTTATTCAAATAAATCCACATTTTCCAGCACCACTCATTTTATAAAACTATTCATCATTAACACTAGATTTACGGAGCGAGTCACTTTGACTCATTTAAGATTTTATTGCTATATATATATATATATATATATATATATATATATATATATATATATATATATATATATATATATATATATATATATATATATATATATATATATAGAAAACTTAAATATTATTTTTTAAAAACATACGAGGTGTGATCAAAAAGTAAGGTGAATTTTGAAATTTAGCGGGCTACATCCGTTCGATCTTCGATTTTTTTATTTGGTTATGTTGGTACACTCGTCTCGAATATATGTTCCAAATTTCAGCTATATAGCATGTATAGTTTGTTGGTGAGAGGCATAAAAGTTAGAAGTGTTTTGCAGGCTCCACGATTTTCCGCTGTCAAAAATCATGGATCAAAGAGTTTGCATTAAATTTTGTGTGAAAAATGGAATCAAGTGCTCCAAAACACTTGAAATGTTGAAAGTGGCATACGATGAGTCTACTTTAAGCCAAAAAAATGTTTACAAGTGGTATAAACTCTTCCAAGAAGGTCGAGAAGACACAAACGACGAACCTCGTTCTGGACGCCCCAGCACGTCAACAACTGATGAGAACGTTGAAGAAGTGAAGAAAATAGTGTTGGGGAATCGTCGAATTACCATTAGAGAAATTTCTGATGATATTGGCATCTCGTTTGGTTCGTGCCAATCAATTTTAACGGGTGTTTTAGACATGAGACGTGTGTCAGCGAAGTTTGTTCCGAAATTGCTCAATTTCGACCAAAAGAACCGTCGCATGAGCATCGCCCAAGAGCTATTGAATGACGTCAACGACGACCCAGATTTACTCGACAGGGTCATAACAGGTGACGAAACATGGGTATACGGTTATGACGTCGAAACTAAGACTCAATCGTCCCAGTGGAGGCATTCCGGATCACCAAGACCAAAAAAAGCACGCCAAGTTCGATCAAATGTGAAGATTTTGCTTACAGTTTTCTTTGATTGCAGGGGCGTGGTGCATCATGAGTTCTTGCCACAGGGTAGAACAGTAAATAAGGAATATTACCTGCAAGTTATGCGCAATTTGCGCGAAGCAATCCGCTAGAAACGTCCAAATTTGTGGAAGAACAAAAATTAGCTTTTGCACCATGATAACGCCCCTGCTCACACATCGTTGCTTGTGCGCGAATTTTTGGCTAAAACCAACACACTAATGATGCCGCAGACACCGTATTCTCCAGACCTGGCCCCCTGTGACTTCTTCTTGTTCCCGAAACTGAAGAGGCCCATGAAAGGACGGCGTTTTGCAACGATTGAGGAAATAAAGACGGCATCGAAAGAGGAGCTGAACAAGATCACAAAAAATGATTTTTTGAAATGCTTTGAGGATTGGAAAAAGCGTTGGCACAAGTGCATTATATCCGAGGGGGATTACTTTGAAGGGGACAAAATAAAAATTGATGAATAAATAAATATTCTTTGAAAAAAATAAAAATTCACCTTATTTTTTGATCACACCTCGTATGTTGGTTTTTAATTGCATAATGACAATTATACAAATAACAATTCATTCCCTCCGCCCATCCCTTAATTACGTATAGAAATAGATGTAAGAATCTTTGTGCTAAATGCAATAAAAATGTCTGCGGAAAATGCATTTCAAAAACAAAGTTTATATGTCAAAAATGTTTTCAATAAAGTTTTTTCATAATAAATAAATCATTTAAATTAAATTAAAATTGTTTTTTCCAAAAAACTTCAATTTTGATGTATGAGTCAAATTGACTCATTTTAGTAAAAATAGGTATTTAATCAACAGCCGTAAATCTAGTGTTAAATAATAAATAATTTTATAAAATGTTCTACTGTTAATGTACTATTCATTTGTGTAAAAATGAGTTTGGTTAGAAATTTTTAAAAACTGCTTCTTGATTAACACTTCTTATTTTAAAACAAAACCAATTACAGCTCGAACAGTTTTAGAAATTAAATAAATTACATGAGCTATAAATGGAATTAAGTTCATTTTATTTACTGTAATTTCTCATTATTGAAACCAATTTTTAGTTTTATTAGCGATTTATTTTACGACAAACGCGTCTTTTACTCATTATAGATGTAGGTTTATGATACGTGATTAAATAAATAAAATACGTATTAATACAGAAGTACTTCTTGATAGTAAACAAACTCGACTGATTACTAAACGAAATACATATAAGAAGTTCATTTAATAGTCTTTGCAAAATGTAAATATCAAATCTAAACTTGAAATAATTGATCTTAAATATTTTATTATATCAATGTATTCATTAAATTTTATTTCAACGATTGGATTTTTTCACATTGTAACTTTATAAGGACATCAATGAATTATAAATATATATATATATATATATATATATATATATATATATATATATATATATATATATATAAAAGGTGAATAATAAGTTCGAAAGTTGTTTTAAAACGAACAACAGGCTATCAAATTACAAATGATTTTTTTAATTTATTTACTTGATAAAATGCTATTCGAAAAACTGGGCTTAATAAAATAAAAAAGAAAACATTTTTTATATAATGGTCTTTTTATTTGTTTATTAAAAAAGAGTATTAAATGAATAATTATTAATGTTACCATTTGACAAAAAATTTATTGAAATTTTTTTTCTTTATATTTTTTAATAAATATATAATGTTTTTTAAGCACGATAGGATTTTAAATTGAATCCCTATCAAAAGTTCTTCTAACCTAAAAATACTATCATACCTTTATATATACAAATACAACATACATGTATATATATATATATATATATATATATATATATATATATATATATATATATATATATAAATGTTTTTTTAGGTTAAATAAAACTTTCAATAGGGATTCAATTTGAAATTGTATCACTTTTAAAAAAATATCAAAAAAATATTATATTGTGTAAATAAATTATTTTACTTGATTTTTACTATTTTCTTTGAAATAATTATCAATGATAATTATTGATTAATTAATAATTATCAATGATAATTATTAATTAATGATAATAATACTTTTATTCAATTTTTCATGCAAATAAAATAAAACCAAACTGAAATTTCAATGAAATAATAATTTTTTATTTTGAATAAACTTTCAAAAAGAAATATTTTTTGAACTTGACATCAGAAATGAAACATTATATTTCATTAATAAACATACTTATTAACATTTTATACAAGTTTTATTGTATTTCAAATAAATATTTTTGCTCCTTTTACTATTTGAAACAATATTACAATTTTATTAACAGAGTTTTGAATTTAAATCAATTTTTATATAAAACAGTTATCTTGTATTTTAAAGACATTTTGAAGTATATAAATTATTTCTTTTGAAAAAAATGTAATCATTGAAGAAATATAATACTTTTTTTGAATTTTCTATAATAATAAAATAAAACCAAACTAAAATTTCAATTTAATAAAATAACAATAAAATTTTCAAAGAATAGAAATATTTTTTAAACTTAACATCAGAAATGAACCATTTAAAAAATATATTTCGTTAATAAACATACTTATTAAAATTTTTATACACATTTTATTGTGCTCAAATCAAATATTTTTACTTTTTTGCTATTTGAAATAATATGGCAATTTTTATTAACAAAGTTTTGAATTTAAACCAAATTTTATATAAAAACATTATCTTGTATTTTAAAGACATTAAAATATACAAATTATTTTTTTTGAAAAAAATATACTTTTTTTGAATTTTTCATATTAATAAAATCAAAATTTTAATTAAATATAAAAACAATTTTTCATTTTGATGAAATTTTCAGGGAATAAAAATATTTTTTCAAATTTAATATCAAAAATGAAACATTTTAAAAATATATTTCAATAATAAACATACTTATTAACATTTTATACATATTTTATTGAATTTAAATCAAATATTTTAATTTTTTTACTATTTTAAACAATATTGAAATTTTTATTAACAGAGTATGGTATTAACAGTTTATTGGTCAAGACGAGCTTAACCCAAAAAGCTAAAATTCTCAATAAGAGATCAAAAAGTTGCGATGAACCAAACTTCATTCCTCGGAAAAAATTCAATTAAACATAAAAAAACATTAAATAAAAGTATATCGTCTGATCGTGTAAAGAATATTAGTAAATAACAAGAAACAAATCGTGTAAGAAAATTATAATTTTTATCAGAAAAAATATTACTGTTTTTTATAACATAAAAATTATTAATTCATGTAATTTTTAGTTTTTAGAATGAATATTTTGGAGATGGGTATATTTTTATTTTTAGATAAAAGATTCATGTGTAATAAATGAAATAATTACTTATTCAAATCTATAAAGATTATAAATATAAAATAATATGTATTGATCTGTTGATTGAAATCTGAATAATAAATCATCTTTACAATATATTTAAAAACCACTTAACTAGTAAAAGACATTTAAATGGAAATTCAATTTATATTTAATTTACACTGAAACTGAGGATAGTTTATGGTTGAATAATATTATGAGATTTCACATTTTTTAAAAGAAATACTAAAAGTGTTTATTCACATTTCCACGATTTAATTTTTTTTATAAAAAAAACTGCTCGTATTTTTTATAGCTAATAATTTAAGTACGAGAAATCGCAATGAATTTTACACATATTTGAATTACAAATATAATAAATTTAACAACAAATTTACGAGCAATTCAATTAAATTTATCCCATTATTTCGCAGAACATTATGAGTCAGTATATATTACGACTTTTACAAGATGCATAAAGTTGTTCTTTAAATGTTCATAATCGGCATCGTTTTCACTGTACAAAACGTCTGAAGTATATTTTTTCCATCCGTACGTCTTTCATCCGTTCAAGGTTTTTCTGAACGAATCTTTCACATACAAGTAACATAAGAATTGTGTTAGACAAGCAATTTTCATATATCATTTAACAATGAATTGAAATATTTTACAAATACAAGACGTTCTCGCTGCATTACAGACATTATTGATGCCAAGTGTGTCAATAACGTGGATATTTGTGAAATGGACGTATCAGTTTGACATCACAATAATCAAGTAATAAGAGTACCAATTAGACATTTATATGTTTATCGGACAGACACTGATGTGGTTTCATTATTGCTTCGATATTTTTACAGATAAATTTTATTTATGTTTGTATTCATTTCATTTTCTATTTAAAACAGTCACGAGTTCATTCTTTGCGAGAAATTTCTTGTAGGAATTAACATCAATGTCAAGAAAACAGTTAAGTGTTCAGTTATATTAACACATTACGGCTGTTTGCGCGAAAATTGATGCGTGTGGCTGGCATATTTTCTAAAATATCTTATTGTCTAAAATATTTTAAAGCGATTTAAAGAAATCTTTGGAAATTGTAGGGTTGAAGGTTGAAATTTACTATTATCTTTTGCTTTGAATATTATCAAAGCACACAGTATTAGTCTAGTCAAGTGGTTTCCAAACTTACTATGCCCAAAGACTCCTTCTTATAGCAAAAACCTGATCATGAATCCCCAAGTGAAAGAACTCTACATAACTGCATAATAAAAAAATAAAAATTTAACTTTGATGTCTTGAATGGTAAATGGTGACGTAAAAATAAAATATAAAAAAAACATTTTAATATTTAAAGTAGTATTTATTGAAATTATAACTTTGTTTTAAAATACAAAAACACATTATTATTTTTTAGTACTAATTTCCAGTCGATTTCTTTTTTTTAACTGCACTAAATCCCCGTTTTACTAAATAGGAAGAGTGGAAAGCAATCAACAGCTACTATACAGTGACCCATAAATCAGGATATAAAATTAGTATCTGTTTTTGTAATCAAAATTTCTGGTATCCTTGTTCAAACATTGGTTTCAGCTCCTTATTTGTGGATAATTCAATAAATTGCTCCTGTATTAACATAGATTCATCTGAGTTTGTGGGTCTACTTGCAAAAGGTCCAACACCCAATTGAGGATAACCGAGTGAAGAATGTCTTCAAATCTTTAGCTGAGATCAAAATGAAAAGCCGTTAAATGTTGATAATAAGCAAGCAAATCTTCATCTCGTTTGTGCAATTTTGAAAGATTTCGAAACTGAGAGAATTCTCCTCTCCTCAAGTTTTGTTTGTATAGAAAAAGTTTTGCAACAAACACAGATATTATATTTTTAGTTTTGATTAAATTTCATTGATCACCTTGTAGCTTCAAATTGGTTTCGTCAAATTTGGCAAATAAGTCAGCCATATAAGCTATGTTATTTTTTGAATTAATTAATTGAGCCGCAAATCATTATTTTCCAGGAATTCCAACACTGAATCAAAGAGTGCATAAAATCGATCCAAACATGCACTTTTAGATAACCAACGAACTTCCGTGTTAAGTAGTAAAAGATTATAATCTTCATCATTTTCCAAATAAAGTATAATGAAAATGGGTCACAATTATTTTACTTTATATTAAACCTTTCACGGACCCCCTGACGTTGTTCACGCAGCCCCAAATCAATTTTAATTTGCCACAGACCCCCTTAGCGGTCACAAGGACCCCTGGGTGTTCTAGGAACCACTTTGAGAACCTATGGTCTAGTCAATAAGAATTATTTACTTTCAGCATATTTATTGCAACACATATTATGTCGTCTGCATTTAATGCACAGTATAAAAATCCTATTTATATGTCTCCAGAATTTCACGAGCAGTCAACAAAAAAACATATTTTTATGTCTCCAGACGTTAATAGAATTTTTTTTTTTATTATTTGAAAAATGTTTAAGTTAACAAAAGTCTGAATCATTGTAATCAGTATTAAGAAACATTTTTAAATATCTGATTTATGTTGATTTTTAATAATTATATAGGGTCATTCAGATATGACGCTTAGATTTGTGTTTTATTAAAAAAAATCATGTGTATAGTTTCTTTTCTTTCTTTTTAATAAAACAAATCTAGGCATCATATTTAGATCTCCCTCTTTCTCTCTCTCTCTCTCTCTCTCTCTATATATATATATATATATATATATATATATATATATATATATATATAGAGAGAGAGAGAGAGAGAGAGAGAGAGAGTGTTTTTTAATTATAATAGAACTTAAAATTGAATCCCTATCGAAAGTTCTATCTAACTTAAAAAACAATTTTAATCTTACCTTTATATTAAGTAACTAAGAAAGTTCTGTTGTTGTTATAACGTAAAATAATTCCAGGAATTGGAGATAATGATTGAAATAAATTCCAGTTTAACGCGTCAACAGTTTACAGAATTGTTCAAAGTAAGTGACAAAACAATACGGAAGCATTTACTCAAAATAGGAAAGAGGTGGAAATTAAGTACCACAGGATATAACTTTCAATAATAAATTACAGCGTTTTACAATCTGCACATCTCTTATTTCACGATTAAAATCAGATAACTTTTTGGATGAAATTTTGATCACTGATGAAAAATGGATTATGTATTTCAACTACAAACGTACTCACCACTGGCTTTCATTAGATGATACTGTCCCACAAAGTCCTAAAGTAAGTTAACATCATGAAAATTTCTTCTCTGTGTTTAATGGACTTCGAAAGGAATTATTCACCATGGATATCTACGAGTGGGTCAAACACTCACGGCAAACATTTATAGCGAAGAACTCCAACGAGTACACGATGCATTACCACAAAAACAGCCAGCACTGGTAAATCGTAAAAAAGTTTTCTTTTTGCAAGACAACGCACGACCACACGTTGCAGTAGAGACCAGAATAAAAATTATGAATTTAGAATGAGAGATCATCCCCCATCCTCCGTATTCCCCAGACATATCAACATCATATTATCACCTATTTTTATCTTTAGACAATCATATGCATGGTAAATAGTTGAATAATCAAGAAGAATTAAAAATGGAGGTGTCTACATTTTTTGGAAATAAAAATAATCAGTTTTATAAAAATGGATTTATAAAGTATTTTCTCGTTGTTCAATGCGAAGGTGGATATGTATAAAGTTATTTTATGTAAAAATACACAAGTGTTTTTTCTCAATTCAAAAACGACAAATCTTTCTTGATATATACATACATATGTATATATATATATATATATATATATATATATATATATATATACATATACATACATATGTATATATATATAACAAAGATTTTTTTAGATTAGATAAAACTCTATAGGGATTCAATTTAAAATTCTATCACGTTTAGAAAACACCTATGTATACCGAATTTAAAATAAAAAATTAAAGAAGATACGATTTAAACTTTTCTGTAAGAAGAGAGAGACGTTTTGCCTTTCATGTTAAATTAATTAATTAGTATTACCATAACCAAATTATATAATTTTTAATTTATGATAGTTAATTTTCGCCATCGATATATATATATATATATATATATATATATATATATATATATATATATATATATTTGTACATACATATATTATTTATCGAAAACCTGTAATCTGACTTCTGTAACTTATGTGCTTGACGATAAATAAAACGTTGACTGCATATGTTTTTTTTAAACTTGTATACTTCATCATTCAATCGTGTACAAAATCCATGTTATTGCACACCATTACATATTAATCTGATATCGGATGCATGTTATCTTTTTGTGCCATTGACAATTAAATAAATTTTCCTTAAAATATATTACCAGTACAGATTTTTTTGTTCACATACTTAGTTTTATGATTTATACGTGGATTATAAACACATAATACTTTTTTACGAGAATAATTACAAAAACGTAACTAAGAGATAATGTGCTATGTTATAAATAATCATAGATTAACAGTAGATTAGATACTGTATTAAAAAATAAATAAATAGAAGTTTTAATCATAACGTCATCGAATTGTTTATATATATATATATATATATATATATATATATATATATATATATATATATATATATATATATATATATATATATATATATATATATAAAGAGATTTGTGTTTTATTAACACTAAACCTACCGATACTTAATGTATACCTCTTCCTACTACAGCGGGTCAAATGGTCAAAATGTTATATATTAAGAAATATCTTCCTTCCGTCTTCTTCTTTTGAAAATGTTATATATATATATTACTACCTAATATATTACTAAAAAAATATGTCATTTAGCACAATTTGGTACATGAATAAAACAATTTTTTTCAAATAACGATTCAAAATTGTTTATTTATTTATTTATAAAACCTATTTGGCACCTTTTTCGCATTTGCACACGAGAATCCGAACTTGAATTTGTTGACGTTTTCTGTATAATTTCTTTTTCTTCCTGTTGCTCATGTTGAAAATCTTCGGCAAGTTCTTCAACTAATTGGAATAAAAATTGTTGTCTAGAAATTTTTTCGCCGGTTGTTTCTCTGTATAAAACCCACGAGTTGATTCCAGCCAGGTCAAGAATATTGAAGAAAATCTGCGCAGGCCATCTTTGCGATTTCGATTTCACGGAGTATTTTCTTACCATTTGATCCGTCATGTGTAGATATTTTACCGTATTTAGTATTATTGTAGAATCTGATCGTTTCAGGTATAAGCTTACCGTTTTTTTCGATGGTTATAGATTTATGCTTTGAGCTTAGTAGAAGCACTTTTTTGTTTGGCTAACGAATTCCCCAAGCGGAGATGAAGCTCCTCTGTTTTCATCCTTTCCCAAATATGGAAATCCATTTATAATGTATTTGGTGCTGACGTCAGATGCTAGCCAGAATTTGATACCAAACTTATCCGGTTTGTTCGGCATATATTGCGTAAACCTACACCTCTCTTTGGTTGGGAAAAGCTGTTCATCGATAGTTACATGTTCTCCAGGCTTGTAACAATTTTGGCTATTCTCGATGAATTTGTACCATACTTCAGAGATTAAATCAAATTTATCTGTTTGTAAACGCTGGCTTCGTTGACTTTTTTATCGCTCGCTTGGAGTAGAGTGAAATTCGCTATTCATTCGTCAGCCAACAACAAATATAACGCAATACAGCAAAATATATGATGGAATAGCAAAAATGTCTAATGCAATGGTTTTGTATCACAATCACACATACAAATCTTCATGATATCATATGAATCTTTGCACGGGTCAAATGACCCGTTGAAGTAGTTAAGGCAGATTACATATATTTCTCGGTAAAAAAAATAACGAGAGAGGAGTAAATATGGAAAAATGCATTGTATGTAAATTATATTAAAAGTCATAAATTCAACTAGCGATGTAATAACGCTTTATGTGAAAAATTTTGAAAAAAAATTTAAAAAGGATCATTTGACCCGTCGTGGTAGGTTTAGTGTTAAAAAAAAGAGTATAAGGAAAGATGTAGTTTCTTTTTAATAAAACACAAATCTAGCTATTACATTTGAATGACCCTTTATATATATATACAAATTATTTTGCTACATAAATACTAATTATGAAATATCTCTTTAATTTATAAAATATTATATTTAACAATATGAAAAAACATAATATTTTATAAAAAACAATTTAATTTTGTATAATTTTTTACACAAATAAATTCTTTTCTCATTTTATTTAATATAATTATTTTTTATTCGTCTTAAATTTCTTCATTGTCATTTAATGCATTGATATTTTATATATTTGATCAGATATATATTTTATACCTGTTTAATTTATCAGTTATATATTTTATACTTGTTTAATATCTCATTAAAAAATTTAATGGGTGAATGTAATGTAATTAAAAGTAATATAAAATTATAAGAAAATAAATAACGAATCGTTTATGAACTGTATATCAAAATATAAACTTATCGATCACATGTATTAAAGAGGCGTCTCTGTAAATATATTTAACATTCTTATAAATATCTTCATTGAAAAATATATAAACATAGGCGTTATATTAAAACTGCCGATGATGACGATGTATGCGATCGTATAAAAAATTTATAATATATTGGATACTATGTCAAGTGTTACAAAAACAAACTATGCAAATTTCGAAGATATTTATCGTCGATTCCATCCATCATTAGAAATATTAATTGACATATCTACATATCTTTATAGCCGATTAAAAATTATACAATAGGAACGTTTGAAAAAAATCAAGCTTAAAAATTTGAAATAATAGAAGTGTAGGAATTGAGATTTTTCCTGCATAGAAAAAAGGATACATTTATCAAAATTTATATATATATATATATATATATATATATATATATATATATATATATATGAAATCGTATATAAAGCAAATGACACGGACAATGATTTATAATAGGTTCGTAGCCGTTGGGATATTTGTTAGAAATGATTAAACATTAAAAATTAATAAGAGTAATCTTTGGATTTCAGTATTATTTCCTTGCCATTAAATGAATTTTAAAATAGAATTAATTAAGATTAATGATTAGTCGAGATATCTTTTTTAATGTATTTCAACGGGAAATCTTATCTTATATATATATATATATATATATATATATATATATATATATATATATATATATATATACACTGACCAAATAAACTATGCATACTTTGTGCAAAAAAATCTTTTTCTTAAAAATAAATATATTGAAAATATTGCTGATGACATTTCTTTTTGTTTATAAATGTAAATATAGGATGTTTTTGTAAGCGTGATGATGTTCAATAAGTTCGATACCCTTTTTATAATAAGAACTGTCTTGCTCCTCAAAATACCCATTAACTGCCGACATCACTTCTTTATCGTTGGGAAATTTTTGACCACTGAGCCATTTTTTCAAGTTTGGGGACAAAAAATAATCCGAGGGGACTAAATCTGGCAAATAGAATGCATGAGGTAGCAATTCAAACTTTAATTCATTAATTTTGGCCATTGCAATAACGGATTTGTGAACTGGTGCATTGTCTTGATGAAACAACACTTTATTCTTAGCCAAATGCGGCCGTTTTTGCTTGATTTCTTCGCTCAAACGTTGCAATAAGTTCGCATAATACTCGCCGTTGATAGTTTTTCCTTTTTCAAGATAGTCAATGAAAATTATCCCACGCGCATCCCAAAAAACCGACGCCATGACCTTGCCTGCAGATGAAACGGTCTTCGCCTTCTTTGGAGCCGGTTCTCCCTTTTCAGTCCATTGTTTTGATTGTTCTTTTGTCTCGGGTGTAAAGTGATGGACCCATATTTCATCCATGGTTATGAAACGGCGTAAAAATTCTGCTTTGTTGCTGTGAAACTTCGCTAAACACTCAATTGAAACATCTTCACGACACTGTTTTTGCACGAGTGTGAGCAAACGCGACACCCATCTAGCACACAGCTTTCTCATGTCTAAATTTTCAGATAATATGCGATGTACCGCACTTTTTGAAATGCCTACTATGTCTGCTAGCTCGCGCACTTTCAGTCGACTATCATCCAGTACCGCTTTGTGGATTTTCTTCACCATTTCGGGAGTCGTCACCTCATTTGGTCGACCACTGCAATGCTTGTCTTGGCAGCTCGTACGGCCTTGTTTAAACTCTGCTACCCAATATTTCACTGTTGTAAACGAAGGAGCAGACTCACCCAGAGTAGAATCCAGTTCAGCTTTTATATTGGTCGGGCTGAGGTCTTTCAAATAAAAGTATTGTATCACGTAACGATGACCAATTTTCTCCATTTTCACAAATTCACTGAAAACGTTCACTATTGATGGCTGCCAAACAAAAATACTAAACAACGTTTTTAAATTTCAAACTTGAAACATATGCTTTATAGATTCTGTACTTTCTAATACAGTGATATTTTTCAAACAACTACCGCCATCTCTAGGTCAGGCTATATATATATATATATATATATACTTATATGAGACTACCCTATCGTATATAGGGTTGTTTGATATATATATGGTAAAAATATATATTATATAAAATTTTTAGATTTAATAATTTTTTAAATTTTTCATCAATTTTAAAATTTACCATACTTATCAAACGACCCTCGAATATGTTTATAGACAAAAAGTAATTTCATTAGCAATATTTTCAATGTATTTATTTTAAAGAGAAACATTTGTATGCTATTTATACATATATAATACATTTATATATATATATATATATATTATATATATATATATATATATATATATATATATATATATATATATATATATATATATATATATATATATATATATATATATATATATATATATATATATATATATATATATATATATATATATGAATAATATTTGGAAAAACAGATAACATTTTATAAATTTGCTTCTATAAGTGTTCAAAAAAAGGAATTATAAATAAATTATTTAACTATTTTTGAATACGATTAAAAAAATTCTCTCTCTCTCTCTCTCTCCATATATATATATAATATTTTTATAAACAAATGTAGACATTTGTGTTCTATACAATGTAATATATTTGTCATTATTGAACAATGATTGTAAAATGAAATATTTTAATATTTGTTATGAACTTTGTTGGAAATGCTTTGAAATATAATCCACTATTGAATTTACTAATAAAATCAAGTATCATAAACAACTATTTATGCTTGTAAAGGTATGTATAGGTACATACAACAGTAGCAGAATTAAAATACCTCTTGCCGGACAATAAATATCTATTTTTTAACCGATGATTATATTTACCTGCTGACTATTCTCCTTTATATCATTGATTTTATTATCTTGCTATATAGTTTTATTTCTTAATAATTATCAATTCGTAAGCAGATATATTTGCAGTACATCTCTTTATAAAACTATATATATATATATATATATATATATATATATATATATATATATATATATATATAAATGTTATAAAATCAGATAGAAGATACTAATTGAAAACATCGCTATTCATACATCTCTATCTATCGTTTTCGATAAAATCAACTTATTAAATATGACCAAACGATTTTTTTCGTTCGTTGTTCTTGAATGTTACGACCTGTGTCTCATCTATGATCCAGAAAGATAAACAAACGAATAAAATAATAACCGGACGAAGGACATCATCATCTCGGTCGTGTTGGATATTTTACGGCGTGTTTATATAATATCACGACAGGAGGTTCGATTCTAGCCGCAGGATATCGTATCGCGTCCAAAACTGAACTGATTTCGGAACGGCGTGATATTCGACACCTGTAGTTGTGTGTCAGTGTTGTTTTTTTTTATATATCTTTCCATTCAGGTTTTAGTAGCGACTATTAAACCTTTTTGCAGTGATTCATGCATCGATTTATGAACATTATATATATATATATATATATATATATATATATATATATATATATATATATATATAAGTATATGTATATAAATTTGTTGTCTAATGTTTGATGTTGTTTTAAAATTATAATAGTATTTTTTTGACAGTTATGTCAATTAAAACTTCTTAATCGATCATTTACTTCACAACTTTTCATTTTCATTAGATTTATAGTGTTTGTAAGCAGACTTGAACAAGTTTCAATTTTTTTTTAATACTCTTCTTGATATAAACTGTATTATTTGTTACTAGTTAGATTATATTACAATAATATCATGACTGGAACACCCTATGTGTTCTAGACAATCTCAATAAAAGATAATATTTGACATATTGAACATGTTATTAGTCGTGTTTTATTAAGACACATGGTATTTATTTACATGAAACGGTTTTAATTTATAGGAATATTTATTTATTTTTTTTGAAAAATTAATAATCATTTTTATGTGAAATGTATAAATGTAATAAAAGTAATTGAGTAATTTTTATAGGCAGTTCTAATTGAGTTTCTGCAATATAATTCCAACGTTTAAAACAGTTTTAATGTTTTATTATTAACGATGCATTTGCTGTAATATAAAATATCTTAATTATTAACACTAATTATCTATTTTACTGATTAAGAAATAATCAGTAAAATAGATAATTATTTCCTTTCATAAACTTTGTGTTATCTTCTAGTCAAGTCCTGTTGATAATAAAAGTGTTTTCATATTATTTTATTTGTATTTAATTTATAAAAAAGTTTCATTTTTTTAATACATATATATATATATACCCAGTCGGTATCCAAAGAGTATTAATTACTATTATTACAATTTTTGAATGACTAAGGGAGTTAATCGATTTAGCAAGTGAAAATTTTTTTTAAAAAAACATCAAATTCAATCTTCAATTTTTTTATTACAAAAAAAGTTCATTATCATATATTTTAAAGATTTTTTTAAAAAAGAACATTTAACCCCTTATCGGACGTTAGCATTTTGTACTTAACTTTCCGCTAGGTCGAAGATATATTTGGGTACTTATTGTAAAAGAAGAGTAACTAAGGTTACTTAATATAAAAAGATAGTTTTGTGCATAAAAATATTTATATTTACACTTTAAATGTTAACATTTTATTAAATATGTAATCGTCAAGCTTAAATGTTATTTATATTTTTTCAATGTCTGGTATTTTTTGAAACATTTTCCTACATGAAGGAATGGTTTTCTGTTACAAGTTTCGCAGAAGTATATAGTGGTCTTTCATTAGTCTCTCACAAAACAACCCCGAAAAAAGCACTTATTTCATCATATGAAATATCTTTCCAATTGAGCCAAATTGACCTGGTTGTTAAGTTTTTTTTTTTAATTTCCTCATTGGCATATAAGTTAGTTTGCGTTGAAATTCTTGTTATAAGTTCGTCCATACACAATTTTTTAAAATAATTTATAGGCTCCTGAACATTTCCGAAGATTTGGCGTTCTATATTTGTAAAAGGAATACTTGAAGTTAAATTGTATTCATCATCACTGTCGATTTCAATCCAATCTTCATTACAATCAGGAACAATTTCTCTTTCCACTTCGCTTTCCTTTTCACTTGAATATTGAATAGGGATCATTTTTTTCCTTGACTGAAATATAACACTTGTATCACTGTCTCCTTCATCGCAGTAATTAAAATCACTTGCCGAATATTCAAAATTTTCACATATTTCACTACAACTATTACTGTTACTTTCCATAATGCTATAGTTTTCTTTATTCATTTTTGGAGGAATAAAATATTATAATATAAATAAAATAATTGCTGAAATATGACAGAACGTATTGTCTGCTATCGAGTAAGAATTAAACTGTAAAAACATACAGTGTGTACATTCAGCAATGAGGACGTTGTTACTTGTTCAGTCTTGTCACTTCGCACGTGACATACGACTGATAGAGCAAAGTTGTAATGCCACGTCAGAGGTGACATACGACCGATAAGGGTTAAAATATATAAAAATTTAAATTGAATTCCTATTGACAGTTTATTTTGTCTTTTTCAAAATAATCCCTCCCGTTGTGATACACATACACTAATCAATTTAATCCACTTTTCATATTCACTTTTTGGAATTTTCATCAGCACCTCCTTCAATTTTAGTTTTATTGATTCAACTGAGTCAAATCGGGTTCCTCGAAGTGTTTTTTTCAATCGACTGAACAGAAAAAAGTCTCACGGTGACATATCTGGAGAATACGGTGCTTGTGGAGCATTTGTTGAATTTTTGGCGAAATACTCACGAATATAATTGTTTTATTGACAAACGTTTCAAGCCCAAAACATCACATAAAATTACGTCTACTGAACCAATTGATATATCAATATCTTCTCTCTCTCTCTCTCTCTCTCTATATATATATATATAGAGAGAGAGAGAGAGATTTGTGGTTGTTTATATCACAAAGTGATCTTATTTAATGTAATCATAAATTATATACAACACATTCTAAAAAAAAAATAATAATTCGTGCAAATTCTGAAGAGCAGACAGACAAACAGAAAGTAAATATAGTTCGATCTTTAATAGCTAAGCATAGCTTCACGAATCAGTGATTTTATGCATTCAGTGCTATAGTGTTTTTATGTATTTATCGACTTAAACCAATCATATAAATTTATTCTATAACAGATCCAGATTTTTCAGTAATAAATGTTAAATAAAAAAGACATTAATAAAAACGTACGTTCCTTTTTTGTAAATATAAAATTCACGGAGGTTATTTAAATGAAATAATAAAATTAAATCAAAACACAACACGTCTCTCAGGTTGAATAAACATCAAAGATTATTTCCATCTAAATTTAAAAATGCTAGTTAATTATGTAGAATAATTAAAATGGGTATGTAAATTTAATATTTCAATTTCTCTCTATGTATGTATATTATATATATATATATATATATATATATATATATATATATATATATAAATACACACGTATGTATTGGTACATAATTGTTGCTGTGGTTATTTTTTTTTATAAATTTATAACATACATACATGCTATACCTTCTTCTCCTGATAATATAAAAAAAATCTAGTATATGTTTATTACTTAAATGCAAAATAACAACAAAACATTCCATAATATTTTATATCTTCATGTATAACAAGAAAATTTTCTTATGTTATTGGTTACGCTTCGTGTAAACATGAGATATTTTCATTATATATATATATATATATATATATATATACGAGGTCGTTAGATAAGTCCGTGTAAATTCCGAAAGATGGCACCACTGGTGCATATCGAGGTTATTTTTAATTAGTAGCACCTCTTGGAAGAACACACATCAAGTTTTAGCCATATCGGTCTATTCCTTTGTGTTTGACAATCGTTGGAATCAAGGAAATCGAGTGATTGTCAAATAATGGACGAAAAAGAATTTCTCGTGTTGATTAAACACTACTTCATTAAAGGCAAAACGCCTCCGGAGACTAAACAGAAGCTTGATAAACATTATGGTGACTCTGCACCTTCGATTAGTGCGGTTTATAAGTGGTTTCAAAATTTTCGGAGTGGCCATATGAGCACAAGAGACGCTGAACGTTCTAGACGTCCTGTTGAGGTTACCACTCCAGAAATCATTGATAAAATCCATGATATGGTAATGGATGACAGAAGAGTGAAAGTGCGTGAGATTACTAGTGCTGTAGGCATCTTGTGTGAACGGGTACATAATATTTTGCACCAACATTTGGACATGAAAAAGCTATCCGCCAGGTGGGTGCCGCGATTGCTCACGATCGACCAAAAACGAGGTCGTGTGAAGTGTTGCAAGAACGGTTTGCAGCTGTTTCAGCGAAATCCGCAGGACTTTAAGCGTCGTTTCATCATTGTAGATGAAACATGGATACATCACTATACTCCTGAGACCAAAGAGCAGTCTAAACAATGGGTTATCAAGAGGGAATCTGCTCCGAAAAAGGCGAAGACAATTCCTTCGGCCGGGAAGGTTATGGCGACTGTCTTTTGCGATTCGCAAGGAATAATCTTTATCGACTATTTGGAAAAGGGTAAAACCATTACAGGTGCATATTATTCATTGTTATTGGATCGTTTGAAAACCGAGTTGCAAGAAAAACGTCCCCGATTAGCCCACAAAAAAGTCCTCTTTCATCACGACAACGCACCAGCTCACACCTCAGCAGTTGTGGCCGCAAAACTAATGGAAATAGGGTTCCAAATCGTTTCACATCCCTCCTATTCTCCAGACTTGGCTCCATCGGACTATTATTTGTTCCCTAATATGAAGAAATGGCTCGCGGGAAAAAGATTTTATTCGAACGAGGAGGTGATTGCAGGAACGAATGACTATTTTACAGACTTGGACAAATCCTATTATTCGGAAGGGATCAACAAACTAGAGCAACGTTGGATGAAGTGTATAAGCCTAAAAGGAGACTATGTTGAAAAATAAAAACGATTTATTCAAAAAAATGAAGCAGTTTTTATTTTTACACGGACTTATCAAACAACCTCGTATATATATATATATATAATTTTTAGAAATTTAATACATTTTTACACTCTTATTTCTTTAAATGTAATTAATATAGTTAGAAAATTTTATGTACGAGGGTCGTTTGATAAGTATATTAAAAAAGTAAGAAAAACTAAATTGAAAAAATTAATTAAATTAAACAATAAATAAATTTACCATACTTATCAAACGACCCTCGTATTGAAAATATAAATAATATTTATAACATTTTTTTAAAAAGAGATTTTAAATAAATTGTTGTAATAAAATTCTAACTACACTTCTTAAATTGCAATTTTTTAAATGATTCATTAAAACATTCTCAAAAATTAGTTTAAAGTATAGATATATAAATCAGTGAATGTTTGTCACCTATTTCTAAAAATAAATACAGCGATTCTTCAATTAAAAGTATTCAAGACACAACTTCTTCATGAAGATTATCTCAGGAAATGGGGATGTTTCACTCCACTGCATATGGAATTCTCAGAAATCACTTAAAATTGCATCCATGCATAAAAACAATAGTACATGAACTGATACCCAATGATCATGAAAAACAAATACGATAATCTCGAGTTTAATTATTTTTTTTATGTCAATTCTATTTCTGATCTGATGATTCTATTGAATTTTATAAAAAAATAATCTGTGGTAGGCAGATAATATGATATTGAAACTATAGGTGTTTTTTAAATCGTGATAGAATTTTAAATTCAATTCCTATCGAAAATTCTATCTATCCTAAAAAAAAAACATTTCATCATATCTTTATCTATACATACACATGTATATATAAACTGTGTTTGTTTAGGTTAGATAGAAATTTTGATAGGAATTCAGTTTAAAGTTCTATCACTTTTAAAAAACACCTATATTAAAAGTATTTATATTTTTTAATCTAAAACATAATAAATATTGTAATATTTTTCCTTTTTTTGTAATCACAATGACAAGTTCAGGAAATTGAAATAATGATAATAGTTGGACTATTTTTAAGTAAAATAGTAAATACTTGAAGTAAGAGTTTAAGTGAGAAAAATATATGTGTTAGTTTTCAATTTTTGAGAAAATAAAATTCTATTTAAAATTCTATCACGCTTAAAAAACAGTTTATATTTTTATAAAAAAAATCCTTTGATATATTTTAAAAAAATCTTCTTAGTAAATATAAACAAATGTCATGAATCTGAGAAACAAATATTGAATAAATTATCAGCCTTGTGTTAAAAAATCTGTAAAGTGTTAAAGGTTAAAAAAATGTGAATAAAAAGTACTTTCAAAATATACATTGATTTAAGTATTTTTTTTATGTTAACAGATATATTTTTTGTGTTTTTTTTATTTCAACTATTTATATTGAGATGTTTTTTAAGCATGATAGAATTTTAAATTAAATCCCTATCGAAAGTTCTATCTAACCTAAAAAACATTTTTAAATATACATGAGTGTATGAATATATAAAAATGTTTCTTTAAGTTAGATAGTAATTCAATTTAAAATTCTATCATTCTTACAAAAACACTTATACAAAAATATATTTTATAGAAAATCAATTCTAATTATTGTTTTTTTTGTTACAGGTATGCATTTTGAAAATTCTTCATAAATTGAAAAAAAATATGCACTAATTGGTAAGCTTGTACGTTTTTTAAATTACTAATTGTTTTTATTTCATATATTCAATTGAGTGAGATAAAAAATTACAAAATGTACTTATTATCTCATAATTCTCAAATTATTAATTTCGTATATTTTTTGCTTAATTACTTACCAAAACCATACGTTTTAATGGAAGGATAATTATTTTTTTACCTCATACATCCGACAAAAACTATTAGTTATGTTTGCCATTAGCGCTTTCACGCTTTGGTTATCATACTATAAATTTATAATTTCTCAAACATAATTCAAATAATATGTAACAAATAATAGTGTTCTCTATATATATAAATAAAAAAGGCAACAGTGTACATATATAAAAAAATTAATACGTAGTTTTATTATAGAGCCTAAAGCTAATATAAAATTTGTTCAAATTTGATTATGGATTATTTATGACTGTAGAAGTAATTAAAGCTGCCCGCGTTAAAGAACATCGTCGTGTTGTAATCTCGACATTGTCATTATTATATATCTGTTAATATTAATAACAATAATAATATACAAACAATTCCTCAATTCAATAACTTGATCAGTCGTTCGAATATAATCACAAACAATCGCAAAGTTAAACCAACACAAAAAATAATGTATAATAATTCGCAGCCCGAGGGCCGGTGTGTCTTCAGCTTAGACCATTCCACCCGTGATACCCGTTTAATTTATCTTCAGATGACGCTATTTTCCTCATGACTACTTCTTTTTTATTATATGGACGGATGCATATATAGTGGTCCGAAAATGATTACAATGGAACTCGTCTCGTGCGTACGTTTATTAAAAGATTTTTTTATATTATTTGCTTCTGCATTCACGATATCACAAATAAATTTCTGCAATCGTTATTTGTATTTATATTTTTTTTTACATCCGTTTTAAGTCAAACCTTGCAGAATCATAACTTGTTTAATCTTCTCAAAAAGAATTCTGACAGAAAATGTTTATTTATTATTCAACATTCACTTACTGGCCTTTATATCTCTTTTTATTTTTATTTTTTAAATCACATTTGGATTTAATTCGGAATTTATTACTTTTTTATATAAATATACAAACACATTTTTCGATTTTGGATTGTTAATATGTTCATTTTTTTATATATTTGACACTTTTCTTACCTATATAAAAATGTTTTTCAAAATACACTGTTCGTTAAATTTTAACATTTTATTAACACTTAAACGACGGGACGGGTATTAATACCTTGTTGTACTCTAAATCAGAGACTTTTATAACTCGGGTAGGTTACTATTACTTTCATCCAGTAAATATTTATAGATTAGAATAAATTATTTATTCAAAAGTTACGCAAATTTTTGAAAATTATTATAAAAGGAGTTAATTTCAATCTTGTAAACAAAATTGTTATAAAAGGAATCATAAATCGTGAAAATTATTTTTGAAGTGAAACTTCTTTAGTGGCGTTGGGGTAACATTTTTACGTGTAGCGAAAGCCACATATATAGCCGATCTCTGTTACGGAACTCTAAATGCATAATATTCTCAGCGGGAAAATTTTCCCGTGGTCTCACATTCTTAAACATCCCAAAATTCAAAACACAAACATCTGCTTTCACTGCATACTGGTAAAATATCTTAACAGATAACACACCACATCGACTCATTATCTCATTTACTGTAAAATTTATGTATATATATATATATATATATATATATATATATATATATACTTTATATTAATATTTTTTTTATAATAAAGTGAGAAAACAAGTGTTGATATCGATTCAATTTAATACTGGTAACCACCGTATAACACGGTTGTTACTAAGGTGACCAACCGTCCTCCTTTTGGAAGTTCTGTCTTCCCTCGAAAAGTGTCCTTCTAGATGTCCTCCTTTTCGATATGTAAAAACTAATTTGTAAATCTCTGAATATTTAATAACAAAAATTTCCCATAATGATGAAAAACCCGCTTGTTTAATTTTATGTAGGCAGTAATTTTGTTGTGACTCTACATTCGGGGAAAGAAAATAATACTTCTCAAAAATACAACAGTTGCTATTTTCTGTTGTGTTAGTTTATTATTTGATTAAATAAACTAGCGATATCCTTTGATGAATTAGTAGCCTTGTTGACTTCTTACAATTCTTACTGAACTGAAACACGACAGTAATTATTTCTTTCCTAGTGAATATTCGACATACAGACCTAGGTAAGCACAATTCAAGTTTTATTAATTAATTATCAATTTGATAATTTTCAAATATTATCATTTTATTTATACAATTTTGTTGTCATAGAACTTTAAAATAATTTGATTTTAAAATTTAATGTTTATTCCTATTATAATTTTTTTTATTTACAATATTTGTTTCTTTAATTTATTTATGTCCTCCTTTTCATTGGAAAAAAGTTGGTCACCTTATTGTTACGTTCCTAAAAAATTCCGTGTTATACGAAACAAAGAACTAATGCAAAAAAAAAGAATTTAGGTTTCAAAAATTAAAAAAACATACTATAATATTTTTATAATTAGGAGAAATATATTTATTAAAGCAATTTTCATCAAAAGTATTACATATTAATATATATTAAATGTTTTCTTCGTCATCACTAATAAGCACCATTAACCAAGAGCGTTTTCTTTTTGACAAGATATCCTCATCCTCTGAACTTTTTTCAGCATTATCTTCAGTTCTATGCTCTACTTTTCACAAAAAATCTGTTATTTTAAATTGCTTGCTTTTAGCTGAGAGTTAAATCTGTAATTTTCGTTCTAGCGAGATGAAATGTCTTTGTAAAGGTATTTTTTTATTTTCGCCAGACAACTCAGGGCTACAAATTAATTTACAAAAATGAAAAACATAATTACTATTTCTAAAAAAGGTTGAATAATACGCACTCGAAAATTGTTAATCTATGTATAATGTAGTAAAAAGAAAAACACAAAGTTTTAAAATATACTCAATACTTCACGAACAAAATGGATTTCAAATTCTAATAAATTTCAAAATTCTGCATACAAATCTGATACAACATACAAGCTCAAATGAAAAAACTCCAACGAGATATCTTGTGCCCTTAGAAGCTCTTATTTCGTTCCGTGTTGTCCGGGGATTTCCCTAATTTCGAATGTTGTTTTTGAAAACTAAGTGTTGTACAGGGATTTATCTAATTCTCAAACCGTGTTCTAGGTTACCGTGTTGTATGAGGGTTTTCCCTAACTCTCGAACCGTGTTATAGAAGTGTTATTCGGGGGTTACTTGTACATACAAAACAATATCTCAATTTTTAATGGCTACGTTGTTGCTATTTATTAATAATAATATTTTTGAAGTGAAGCTCCTTTTTTTGAAAGAGCTACGCCTAAGTCATTCCCTACTTTTAAGTGATTTTTGGCATTTATTTTTAAATGCGTTCGTTAGTTTGTCACAGACGTTCAGGTGGTAGTTTCCATTGAAAATTTAGAAACTTCTCTCGAACCTCCAGGTTAAGAACCACTGCACTAAAATGATTGATTTTTGTAATATTCATATTTTTATTTTTAATTGAATTATTTTTCAATTATTATTTTTTTCAATAAATGTTATATTGAATTACATACTTTTTATAAGTTTCTATAATATTAACTCCCATAAATATGGCTCAAATTAAAAATAAATACTGCTTTATCAAAACCATATCATTGTGGTTGTTCATTTTATATTTCACTGAAAAATGTTAACTATTGTCCAAGTTATAAAAGTTTTAGTAATTTCTCATATTTCCAGACGATGTTGCGAAAATATGCCCCCCATTAATGTATTGCGTAATAATTTATCCCCCGTCGCTTAAGTGTTAATATATTTAATTTTAGATCAATTTTAAAAATAAATATTCGTATATGGAATTTATTTATAATATTTTCAATAATATAAATAAATTCTACACAAGATATATATATATATATATATATATATATATATATATATATATATATATATATATATATAATGATTATCAATATATAATTTAAAAAAATATCAAAACATCATAAATGTATTTTCGGAAAGCAACGTACAGTAAATACTTTTTAAATACATTTCACTCGTACATTAATAACTTGAGTGTGGAAGCAGGAGGTCTGTTTTATGGGACCACTGTATACTCTTACACCGTTGTTGATTCAATAAAGACATATTTAGTGTAATGTTGCTGTCAACGCAAACTCTTACATCCATCGATCACGCGCTTAGATCTTTTGCTTGAATCATTTATCGATCGTTATATTGTGTCTGCTCGGGTATTTAATAATAATAATAATACCTAATATTGATACCGAACGTTGATGATCTGTAAGTTCTCCTTCTCATTTATTATAAATGGCGATCGGCTATGTCGAAAAGTGATGGATTCTCAACATAATAAATTTGCTTCTGAATTTGGTATTCAGAAAATGTACGATGACGTAATCACACTATTTATATGTGCATACAGAATTCTAAATGGAGATTTTAATAATATTTAGATTTTTTTTGATATATTGAACTATTATATTTCAAAGGAAATTAAATAATTAATAAATCATTCGAGAAGAAATTTTGATATATGTGCACTGCAATTATATATATATATATATATATATATATATATATATATATATATATATATATATATATATATATATATATATAAGTCATTCAATAAATATATTCATAATTATTCACTAGATAATTTTCAGGAGAAAATTATAGGAATAATTAAATTATAATATAGTATAATATTTACAAGACAGATAAATTAATGATATGTATTATTTATTGCCCATTTTTAATTTATTTAAATGTATAAGATATATTTGATATTTTTACATAATTAAATTAATGTTTTTGAAATTATTTTAATGTATATTTTAATTTATATAAAAGATATCATATGGCATATATGCATATATATATACACCAGTCCCTCCATTTACGCGGTACTTATTTTACGCGAGTCTCTTTTTGCACGGAAATTATAACACTATTTACTAGGTATTTTTTAGACGCGATATCAATTTACACGATCTGAATTTACGTACCCAGAAAATATATTGTGACCCGAATAAAAAAAAATTACTTTTGTTTTCTGAAATGTTATTATAGTTTTTTTTTATGTAAAATAAATATGTATTTCTAAAACGTATACCAGCTTTTCTTTCCAATATTTTGTTTTCTTTTGTACTGATAGACTCTATTTACGCAATTTTCATTCGCGTAAAACGAATCTATGTGAAACGGATACTCCGCGTAAATGGAGGGACGGGTGTATATATATTTATTAATGAATTATTCAAATCTATTTATCTAGTTACAAAGAATATTGATAGAAGAATCAAATAAAATTACTTTGAAAATCCCAATAAAAAGAATGTCGAAAAAACTAAAACAGTTTTTATTTTAAAAAAGATTTATTAAAATTAAGTCTATTTTTCAGTAAAGATAAATATAATTAAAAAAAATATTTGAATTTGTTCTCAAACATTTTTAGTTATCTAAATTAAAATAAAAAAAACTAAAACTGGATTAAAACTTGTTAAATGTTAAATGTAATTTATATCAGCATTTCCCAATCGCCAGTCCGTAGAGAAATTTTATTAAAAGATTTTTTTGAATTTTTGTTATCCTGAAACTAACCTAGGCAAATAATTAATATCACATTTTTAAAATGTTGAAATTGTAATACTAAGTTATATATATATATATATATATATATATATATATATATATATATGTGTGTGTGTGTGTTGTGTGTGTGTGTGTTATGTGTGTGTGTTTATACACCCGTCCCTCAATTTACACGGGACTTTTTTTACGCGGTATTGATTTACGCGGCACTTTTTATACGCGATCAGATAGATTTCATTTTATATAATTTTTCATGGAATTTATAGCATAAACCAATGATTTCACATAACCTCGCAGAAAATAATCAAATGGAGTTTAATCACATAATCTTGGTGGTCAATTGATAGATCCATTTTGTGAAATAATGGACTCAATCTTTTGTATCAATAAATCTTTTGAAGTTTTTATAATTTCTAAGCGTTATTGTAGTGTTAAACAGTTCATGATAATTTGTCAAACTATACTGAATTGAAATATCAAAATGAGTTTTTTTTTAAAAAAATCATATTGGCTCCCACCAGCTGTCAGTTTTGATATTCTTATTGAAAAACCCTATATATAATGTATATACATATTTATTCATTTTTCTTGAAAAATAAAAAAAATCCAAATGCAAACAATAAATAAAATAAATTATTTACATGTGAAATTTAATGCAGGTTTAAAGTATTCATAATTTTTTATTACAATTTAAGTCATAATCAGGTATGAAAAAAATTAAATTTGAAATATTAACATGAAAAATTATCTTCTTGTCTCATTGACATTTTAATTTATTTTAATTTAAAAATACTTCAACTTACATTTTTAAATTTGTATTATCTAAATCAGTGGTTACCAACCTTTTTATTCGTGGACCACCAAACGACGTGGAATTTATTTGCTAACCAGTAAATTAAAAATTATAGAAAATGTTTTGCAAAATAAATCATATAATAATAAATAAACTTTTATACTGTTAAAGAAAAATCTGAAATATCTATTCTTTATAATAACAAAAGTAAACAGGTTTATAATTTGAAGATTTTGGGGCAAAATAGTAATAAGCCATATCCGTGTTAAAATTTAATTTCAATTAAATTTTGATTTTTTTTTAAATAAGTTGCATAAATACATAAATGAAAATACAGAACATAGTAAGTTTATTTACATAAAAATATATGAAGAAGTAATATTTGTAAACTTAGTATTACAATTTCAACATTTTAAAAATGTGATATAATTATTTGCCTAGGTTAGCTCCAGGATAACATGAATTAAAAAAATCTCTCAGTAAAATTTCTCTACGGACTGGCGGTTGGGAAATGCTGATATAAATTACACTTAACATGTAACAAGTTTTAATCCAGTTTTGATTTTTTTTATTTTAATTTAGATAACTAAAAATGTCTGAGAACAAATTTAAAAAAAAATTAATTATATTTATCTTTACTGAAAAATATATTTAATTTTAATAAATCTTTTTTAAAATAAAATCTGTTTTAGTTTTTTTGACATTCTTTCTACTGTGTTTTTCAAATTAATTTTATTTGATTCTTCTATCAATATTCTTTGTAACTAAATAAATAGATTTGAATGATTCGTGAATAAATGAACTCTTAATTTATTTCCTTAAAAAATAAACAGGATGTATAAAACATCAATATTAGATACAATAGTGCTATAAATCTAAATTGCAATTAATTCTAAACTGATATTTGAGCATTTATATAAATAGAAAATAATAATATAATCAACCGAATCGTTTCTAATTTTTCAGAACGATGATATAGTATTTTGAAATCAACATGCAGAGAATACCGTGACTGAATTCCTATATGCATTTGTGTATTTATGTTCAAATGTAATTTTGTGTTCATCGTTCGACTAAAAATAATCGATTTAAAATATATTAAAATTTTGTTAAAGCAATTACAGATAAAACACTATCTGAAATGCATGTTAAATAAATATAATTTAAAAAGAAATATAACTACCTGCATAAGATTTGTAAAATCAAAACCACTCAAAATACATAGCTATAAAGATAAAAGTGAAGGCAGTAGTAATTGATGTAGAAATTTTATTTGTATTGTAATTCGGTTTTATGTAAAAATTATTTTACATGCTTATATATATATATATATATATATATATATATATATATATATATACTCATGTGCAAAAGTGAACATACAGGGAATATTTTTTTACAAAATGATTACTTTTTTCCATTTTTTCATTTTCATCAAAAATTTTTTTCTAATAAATTTTTTCACTATAGAAAAATTGTTTCTTTCTTTATTTTTTTGGTTATTGTTCAAAAAAATTATGGAATCCCTAATTAATATTATTTCGAATGTGCAAAAATCTACATACAGTTGTATTTTATTTCGTTTTTAGACATTTTTGAAGAAAGTTGTGAAATGTGTGTATCTTTAAGAATATTTTTTTATTTTATAATACAAAGAGTTTTGAAATATTAAAAAAATAAAAAATAAGAGTAATTAAAGCCAATGATGTTCCGCAAAAAGGAAATATTCGATGATTTATGAAAATTAATAGAAGATTTAAGGTAACAAGGAAATAGTTTGGGTGAAATAGTAAAAATATGTAAAGAAGAAGATCTAAAATTCAAACAATAATAAAAAATTATTATAGAACTGGTTGTATCGCTTCAAAATCACAATCTGGAAGGTCAAAAATATTTACAAAAAAAAACAAAGATGTAAGGAAAATGAATGAAAATGGGAAAATTTCTTCAGCCTGAATTGCCACAGACATATCAACAGAAAATAATAAAAAGTATCATCGAACCACTATAGAATATTGAATACTGATGAGTACTATAGTAGAGTACCTAGGAAAAAACTTTATATAAATCAAATTAATCATAAAAAGCATATTGAATTCGCTAAACAATTTGTTAATAAAGATAAAAAGTCCTGAGAGAACATAATTTTTAGTGATAATTGTAAATTTAATGTTTTTGATAACGATAGAAGGATTAAAGTGTATCGAAAAAAAATTCAAAAAATGAATCCAAGAATTTACTTTATACCGTGAAGCATGGAGATATAAATAAAATGGTCTGGAGATGTTTTCCGGTTTCTGGGGCGGGAAATATGATTTTTATTGAAACAACAATGAATAGCTTGAGATATTTGAACATTTTATAACAAAATTTGAAAGTGATAAAAAATTAAACCTAGAAAATACATATATTTTCCAACATGACAATGATTCCAACCACACATCTCACATAGTGGGTTTTTGACTTTTGTATAATTGACCCAAATAGCTTAAAACTCAACCTCAATCCTCAAACCTGAATCCCATAGAACAACGATGGTAAACCTTTTTATATGCGCGTGCCAAATATTACAATTATTTTTTTTGTCCATCTTCTGGCGTGACGGAATTTTTTTAGTAGGAAATGAACAGTAAAAATTTAATTGTTATAAAATTTTATTAAATTAAGGAGTTGACTTAAAAATTCAATACATTTTGCCATATAAAAGTCAATACTAATTATAACTTTTATTAATGAGATTTTTGTTGTACTTTGGATGCCAAATGTTGTATATCGTTATAAAATGAGGATATTATTTAAAAATCAATAACGTGTAAGAAAAATTTTCATACGTGCCATAGGTTCGTCACTGCTGCCATAGAACATTTATTAGACGAAATCAGAAAAGAGGTGTACAAAATAAATAAATCTTGAGAGAAGTCCTTCGATATGAATGAGAAAATATTGAACCTGAAATAACAAAAAAATCGTCAATTTTATGACCAAAAAATTAAAAAAGTCATTAAAAATAAAATTGCTCGAACTTCATATTGAATGTTAAAAAATATATATTTATTTAGTAAATTTTCAAAGTGTATCTTAACTGTTGAGCGATTAAAAATATATTTTATAATTATTGACTTTTTTATTTTATTTTTGTTATTGATTTTATGTTGAAAATAAAACGTATTAAATTAAAAAAATATGTATATTTATTTTGAATTTTTCAGAAAATTTTACTGAATAAAATAATTTTGCTTGTATGTTGACTTTTGCACACGAGTGTATATATATTTAAGCTTGCACGCGCGCGTTTATCTTTGTATGTATATAATTATTTACACTGATTTACATTTATAAGACATTTCGTTCATCATTATACAATATCGTCGATCAACACGATACATACAATGTGTAAATCAAGCTTTAAATACATTTATTTTTCAATAGTATCAATTCTCAATTTCAATTTAAACCGGCTAGCAATGTAATGATATTATAAATTCGTTGCAACATATGGCCACCTAGTTGCAAAACACGGTTGGTTATCGTTTATTTGATTGGCGAGGAACCCCTAGACGCGCCACCGGCCATGCAAATTCACCACTCGGTTGGTATCGCAACGAGATGTTCGCGTGACAACCGCGTCCGCGGCAGAGATAGCCTTAGATCATTTCCAATCGATAAGAGAATGATGAACTACAAGACGATATAATCAATACGATGATGATGATGGTGGTATAGAATGCTACCTGCGATCTATTGTCTACAGAAGGTGACTAGAGCACCACTTCTGACGCTGCAGTATAATTGTTGCAACCTATTATGGCGCTTTTTATTGCGTTACTTATATGTTTTTTGTTTTGTTGGATTCTTGGCATGCTTTCCATTTTGTATAGGATTTATCTTGTGCTCGTGCTGAAAAAGTTATTAATTTTATTGTTTGTGTACTAAACTATTTTTAAATATACATATACTATTGAATATATACAATAAATTTAAATATAACAAAACTAAAGTCTCTAAATAATATAAAATGGTATCACTTTTTTCTAACAGAATTGTTCGCCATAATAACATATTTTTAACTAATAAACATTTTATTTGTTATAACACATTTTTCACTAATAACAGCTAATATCTTTCGATACTGATAACAACAGTTCTTTTTCATCTAACAGCAACAAATAAATCTTAATTTGTATCAATCAGGAACTTATTTGAATTTAATAGCAATTAATAATTCTAGATTGATAATAATCAATAATTTATATATACGAGTATATATATATTAGAGGGACCGGAAAGTAATGTTGTTTTTCTACATTAAATTCAAACAGATACATTTTTACCAAGTTTTTATTTTTAATCAATAATGTAATCACCCTCGTTATCAACAACCTTTTGCCATTTAGTGTGCAAATTTTCAATGCCGGATCGATAAAAATCAATTGATTTTTGAGCAAAATATCTGGAGATGGTATTTTGGACATCATCCGAATTTTCAAATTTTTTGCCACTTAGAAAATGTTGTAGCGATCGGAATAAACACCACCCTATACACATGTTTCTTTTTAATAAAACACAAATCTAGATGTCACATTTGGATGACTCTCTCTCTCTCTCTCTCTCTCTCTATATATATATATATATATATATATATATATATATATATATATATATATATATTTATATATAATTATTTTTTTAAAAAGAAAATGTTCTTTCTTTTATATAAATGTTGTAATTAAAAATAGTTTCGTCTGCAGTTTTGTTTACAAAATATCATAAATTCCCATAAAAATGATATCTTTATTGAGATATGATGAAATCGAAAAAAATCGTTTCATGAGAATTTTCAGAAATATCAATTAAAAGTAAAATTTCAAGATGTATTAAAAAGCAATTTTTGCTCGATATAAAATATTTTATGATTTTGAACAACTAAATTGATAATTTTGTGTTTTTTTTCTGAGTTAAATATCATTTGTCAAATATCATCAAACATCATAAATTTAAAAAGAAATTATAAATTTATTAAGATATGATGAAATCGAAAAAATCTTTTGATAATAATTTTTAGAAATATTGATAATTTCACCTTCAGATGATCGATGTGTGTGAAATGTCAATTAAAAATGAAATCTCGAGATTTTCCGAATAGTGATTTTGACTCGATATAAGCAATTTTGTTATTTTACAGTTAATTTTTTTAATAGATAAAATATATAAATTTTTAAATACAATAAGATGTGTAAAAACATTTTTAATAAATATGTTTATTGACAAAATATATTTTTTTAATGTTTCATTTCTGATGTTAAATTTAAAAAATATTTCTGTTCTTTGAAAATTTCTTCAAAATAAAAAAATATTTTATTTAATTGAAATTTTAGTTAGGTTTTATTTTATTATTTGGAAAATTCAAAAAAGAGTTATATTATCATTCATTGATGATTATTGCAAAGAAAAGAGTAAAAGCAAGTAAAATAATTCATTTACACATGATATATATATATACACACCCGTCCTTCAATTTACGCGGAGTACCGTTCCACGTGGATTTGTTTTACGCGAATGATAATCGCGTAAATTGAGTCTGTCAGTACAATAGAAAAAAGATTGGAAATAAAAGCTAGTAAAGTTGTAGACACACATATTTATTTCACATAGCTTAGTAAAAAAATAATGACGTTTTAGAAAACAACAGTAGATACATTTTATTCGGTGTCATTATCGCTACTGTAATTCAAAACAATCAACCTTTTATATATTTATATCGTGCTTTTATACGTTCAAGTAAACATTTGGGTCACTCTGATATATAATAAATTCCATGAAAAATTATATAAAATGAAATCTATCTGACTGTGTATAAAAAGTACCGCGTAAATCAATACCGCGTAAATTTAGGGACTGGTATATATATATATATATATATATATATATATATATATAAAAGTATGTATGTATATATATAGAAAGTTAAGGTTGGGAAATAAATCAACTAGTATATCTGTATATATTTTGAATCAAATAGACCGACTAGTAGGAAGCGACACATTTCACAAATTAACAGCATGTAAAAAAGTTATTCTAAAAAAGCACTAATTAAAAAAAATACAGAATACTTCTGTCGTTCTATGGAAATCGGTTAAAAATTTTGATATTCATTTCCGTTTTCGTATTAATTATATATGATTATTGTAATTTAAGTGAACGTCTCTAAAAACCGCTGCTCCAAACGTTCAAAATAATCGCTGTACTAGTCCAATTAACAGACATATACGCATCGATGTGGATGACATTAAATTTTTTTTTCTTAATTACTGAACACTGTTTTGAATTTTTACGATTATTTTTATTATGCCGACCTTTTATCTTTCATCTTAATTATTTGAAAATCATTTTCGTGGTAATTGTTCGCGGAATTCGTCTAATATTACTTCAGAAAAAACGTTCATACCAACAATTATTACAATTAGATGAAATGTGTGTACGTCTATGCACCTTAAACTAACCACATTAAATATTTTGTCGTTTAATTAATTGTCGCTAAATTTTAATTACAATAACCGTAATTTCTAAAATGATATTCATTATTTAATTTTGTATTTCGTTTTAATAAAAAATAATTTATTTAAACATTTTTAAAATATTATTTACCTTACTAGTTATTTTAATGTTTTATATCTGACTATATTCTCAAAGTAATATTAGGTTGTCACCTAAGTCTGCGTTTTTTTAACATAGTTGGAGATAAAAGTGAAAATAATTTCATTATATTGTTTAATTTAGTTTTTTAAATTTATATTTTGAAATAATTCATAAAACTAGGTTAAAATATATACGTAATTAAATACAAATATTTTTTATGACAGGCAATGAAATCTTTGCTAAAATAAACGACCGCAATATCTTCCTGTTATTCTTATTAGATAATGATATACCAAACGTCAATGGTTTTGAAAATAAATACGAATATTATATTAGGTTATCACCTAAGTCTTTGCGTTTTTTTAAACATCAGTTAAAATGCACAACTTTTTGTAAACTAAAGACATTTTTAGTATTTTTTCGGTGTTCACTAGTAGTGCTAGTATCAGTGGTACTCTTTCGAAACCCATTATATATATTTTTAACATTTTCAACTACAAATAAACAATGGTAGTGGAGATAAAAGAAATTCAGTTACGGTACATTATGCTTTATGAGTTCCAACTTGGACATAATACAACAATGGCAGTCGAAAATATCTGTAAAAAAATGGGCACCAATGCAATAAAAATTAGAAAGTGCCAAATGTGGTTCAAAAAAATTCATTCTGGGAATTTACACATTAAAGACTTATCAAGGTCAGATAGACCAAAAGTGATTGATAGTGAGGAGATTGAAGTTGTCATCGAAGCAGATCCAAGGTTAACGGTACGGAAGCTAGCACAAAGACTCGAAATACATCCTGGAGTCGTTCATAAACACTTCAGAAAAATGGATAAGGTGTCAACTTGCGGAAAATGGGTGCCTCATAAATTATCAATATGTCAGTCATTATTGATTCAGGAACAATGCGAGTCATTTTTGAAACGTATTGTTACTGGTGATGATAAATGGATTCTCTACGTCAACACACAACGCAAGAGGTAATGGTTGAACACGAATCAACCCCCAATTCCTACACCAAGATCCGGATTAAACCCCAAGAAGATCATACTGTGCATTTGGTGGGATATGAGGGACGTAATTCATTTTGAATTATTGGGTTATGGGTAGACAATCACGACAAACGTGTATTGTGCACAGTTAGATCGTTTCAAAGAGGCTTTGGCCATAAAAAAACCGGCACTTTTAAATCGAAAAAGGATAATTTTACACCAAGGTAATGCTCGCTCTTACGTTTCAAAGAAGACAATTGAAAAAAAATGAATTTACTTGGGAACTTCTACCTCATCTACCATATTCTTCGGACAAAGCACCAAGAGATGATCATGTATTTAGATCTCTACAACATTTATTAAATGGAAAAATTATCGAACGAAAAAGACATAAAAAATAATATTGAAGAATTTATTGGTTGTAAAAATCTAATATTTTTTGAAATATATATATATATATATATATATATATATATATATATATATATTTTGTAAATGATAGAAATTCAAATTGATTACAATGTTAATTTATATCATACTTAAAAAACATCTACATATTGTCATCCAAATGTGAAGCTTAGATCTGTGTTTTATTAAAAAGAAACTAGAAACATTTTTCCTTATACACCACCCTATACATATGTATTTTTTTAATAAAACACAAATCTAGATGTCACATTTGTATGACTCTCTCTTTCTCTCTATGTATATATATATATATATATATATATATATATATATATATAATTATTTTTTTAAGAAGAAAATGTTCTTTCTTTTATATAAGTGTTGTAATGAAAAATAGTTTTGTCTGCAGTTTTATTTACAAAATATAAATTTCCATAGAAATGATATCGTATTTGAAATATGATAAAATCTAAACAAATCGTTTCATGGCAATTTTTAGAAATATCGTTTAAAAGTGAAATCACAAGATGTACTGAAAAGCGATTTTTGCTCGATATAAAGGATTTTATGATTTTGAATTACTAAATTGATAATTTTGTGTTTTTTTTTTCGAGTTAAATATGGGTATTAAAAAATTAATTGACAGATGGAGAAAGGTTGTAGAAAATGAAGAAAAATATATAATTGATTAAAAATGTTGCATGTTTTTTTCCTTTTCTTAAATTATTTGCAATAAACGCAAAGACATATCTGATAATTTGATAAATAGAATTTAAAAAAAAAATAGTTCTATTTTACCTTTATTAATGTTGATGTTTTCCAACATTTAATTTTATTACATCCAGTGATTAATAGTAAAGTATATTAAAACATGCCCGTATTTATTTTTCATACTCCCAAAAACACGATTCATTTCTTGAACTTTTTTCCAATAATTTGTCGTTTTCTCAAAAGTCCGTGTTCTCACAACTAAGATGTAAATAAGCCACTCTAAGAGGAACTGAAATTGTTTCTGTACATTTGTTATTTCAATATACAAAAACCTGTATTGCCTCTATATATTTTCTATATGAATTCCATTCGATCGAACACACACACTTATATATATATATATATATATATAGATATATATATATATATTTATATATATATTTCATCGTCAATAAACACAACCTACCTACCTAACTACTAAATGCACCACTCTAAAACTGTGCAAACAAAACATACACACACACAAATACTCTCACACATACGCACATGTCATATTAATATTAAAAAAAAATGTTCTCATCATAGTTCTAGCGACATATGTCCGATGGCCACCGCGATTTCTTTGATCTGGCCGACGAAAAGAACTCCTCCTTCTATATATTTTGGTAAATCGTACCATTGACCATGTTTATTATAATGGTCTTAAAGTAAATAAATAAATATTTCTTTGTTTAACAAAACACTTTTTATACATAATTTATGTACATATACATTTATCCATTTATATATATATATATATATATATATATATATATATATATATATATAATTGTATATGTACACATGTATATAAAGTATATTTAAGTATTATACATATGAATATATTACATTATTATTTAATATGCATCGAGGGGAAATGTTTTATTATTATATGAGTATTTGAAAGAATCATAATTAACATAAAATGTACCTTAATTTCAAAATGCATGTCCTTAGAATGTAGAAACAAATTTAAAAGAAAAGATATGATCTGTAATTTTATTGCTGTTTTATTAAGAGACTGTCGGTTGATGTTAGATCTAGAAAAAAATAATACTTTAATGAATAAAGTGATCTATTAAATCAATTAATTGTTTAATTAACATGAAATAAAGACCTATTTATATTCAGTCATAGAAATGGAAATTCACATGTTTAGTATATAAATGTATAATTTTATTTACTTATATTTTGAAATATTATAAAGATTTCATTTAATCTCATAAATTAATCATTATTTCAAACATGATTTTTTTTGAAAATGTTCAACGATTACTGTTTTTCATTTTGATTTGTTTTGATTGATTCTATCAACTTGTGAATAATTTTTCTGAAAGTCATTTATTTATTTTTTCGAATAATTATTTTCTCTGTTTAATTCAATGATTATTTCTTTAAATAATTGTTGTATATAAATCATTTTTTTTGTTTGAAAATGAACAATCGGATTTTCATAGTACACAATATTTATTTTAAATAAATCTTTATATCTTATTAAAACAATTAAAAATTGAACTACTTTAGAAATAAACGTAGTCTTCGAGTTGTGTGTGTAATATTGTATGTACGCGTGTGCAAACAAGAGACATAAAACACTAAGAGCACATTTTCTATTGGGTGCCTAAATATACAAATATATATATATATATATATATATATATATATATATATATATATATATTTGTGAGTATGTATGCACAAGTATTAGTCGAAGTTACGTCTTCCTGAACATACGTATGGCACGGCAGGCACTCCACACGTTAAAAGTAGCAGGTTTTAAAACGATTCTCGTGTACGGATTGTTTTATTTTAATATTTGTTTAGGGTCGCGCCAGGTACAAGTAGGACTTGCTAATGCGCTGACGACACAAACAACAACTTACTCTCTCACCCATTTTTTTAACGTACCAATGTTATTTCGAACGTGTGAAACGCTACCTGAAAATTGGTTAGACACATTCATTACGGGTTTTGTCTGAAACAATTCAATCGATTCTTAATGAAAAAAATTAGGCACGTTTATTAAAAACGGGTAAAAAAAGAATTTATTGGAAGGTGTTTCAGAAAATAGACATTTTGATACAGATCAGGTTACTAAATTGTTCAATTGAAAGATTTGTCGATTCGTTTTTAAAAAGGTTGCAGTTTTTTAACAGCTATTAACAACCATGTTTCATTTTTTTAAAGCTCATTTTGACATTTCAGTTCAAAATATCATGGAACGTTTTACACTTCCACAGTATTCAGAAATTGTGAAAACTTCAATAGATTTATTGAAAAAAACAGTTTAATGAATCCATTATTTCACAAAATGGATCCATCAATTAGCTATGAAGATCATGGAATTTTGTGAGATTATGTGAAATAATTGGTTTATGCTGATAAACAACAAACAACAAAAGTATTAAAAATAAATATTGAACGTGTAGTTCATGAAATTGGACCACAATTATGTAAAAGAGTGACTAAAAAAAGGGACTAAATGAATACTATGTTAAGTGAAATCTTGATGATCATATGAGTAAAATTGTTCCATTATTAATGCCATAGAATATTCTTAAAAATAAAAATAGAATAATTATTTAATTAAATACTTTTTGTTTTATTTCCATTTAAACTTCTGAAGTGCTTATTGGAAAATGTTATAGAACATTTTTTTATATACATGAATTAAGGTTGATATAAAAATATTAAATAACTTTCTAATTAAAAATATTAAATAACTCTCTCACAAGTTTTCCTGTACAATTATAAATGTATACAAAAAAACATACTAAATAAAAAATCATCATACAATTTTATATAATTATATCTAAAAAAACTAAACATAACTTTTAAACTATTTTTATAAAAAAGTACTAAATGTACTATGTCAAATGAAGTCGTGGTAGTTACATAAGTGAAATTGTATTCCATCATTGATGTCATAGAATGTGCATAAAAATAAAAAATTAATTAAATAATTTTTGTTCTATTTCCATTTAACCTTCTGAAACGCTTAAGGGGTTATACGCAGTTGCGAGGCGCAAAAACGACGTTTTTTTAGGAATTTTTTTTAGAAACAGTATTTATTTTGCAATTACAAATTATAGTTATTTGAATAGATCCTACTTTCAAGAATAAAATAACATGTCGATCATAAAAAAATATTGAAGTGCACCGCTCCTGCAGACGATGTCCCGAACGACCTCCAAAAAAGGCGCTTGGCGGTGATCTCCATATCGGCGGTTTGGATTATTTGAAATCAAAAAATATGGTTAATTCTCTTAAAGGATAGATTAATACAGGTATTGAACGAAGGAATAATAAAAATTTTCATTTTTGACAAAATTGCGTCTACTTGAAAAAAAATTTTCGTTTTTTACTAAAATTTTCGTACCAAATTGTTTAAAAAAAATAGTAATAATTTTTGTAAACCTTATTCCTTCGTTCAATACCTGAGGAATATATTTGAGAAGATTGTGTGAAAATTTGAGACCGATTGGTTCAGCCATTTCTGAGATATCGAGATCACCGACTATGAAAACACCGTTTTGAGATAAACGCGTTTGAAGTTTCGGAAGTAGTTTACACATAGTTAAAAAAAATTTACAAATTCAGGTGTATGTCCGAAAATATTTATCGGATTTACTTCAAATTTTCAGAGAATATACTCAAATATATGTGCATTCCGAAAATGCAAAAAAATAATCGATTTTTTGAAATTTCTAACTGCGTATAACCCCTTAATGGAAAACCCTATATATATAATAAACAATAATTTTACATACTCAATCATTTTCAATAATCAAGTCTTAAAACACAAATCAAACTATTTAATTAAATAGATATTAACAATTTGAATTGAATTTCATTTGAACACAAATAAATTACATATCTAATATTAAAATATTTTATAAAATTAATATTGAATTGAATTATAGAACTTTTAAATGAATTGTTATTTAGTAGTGTCTGTTTCAATTGACATTAAAATATAAAATCACATTCCTTAAAAAAAGTTTCTATTTAGAAGTAGCAATTGTATTTAAAAGAATATAAGAATTTGTGTATAAACTTGTGTAAAGTCCTTGTTATTAAAGTAGTTTAGTTAATAATCGTGTTAAGATAGAAAAATACATTTTCAACAGTAGTTCAAACATTATTCAGAAAATATATTGAGGATTCTATCGGATTATGAATTATTTTAACCTTGGACTGTATAAATATTAAACATATTACTCTGTCCGTTTATACAAAAAAATATATTAACGATAATATAGCACAATGTCAAGGTTGGTACTGAACATATGTTAATAATAAAAAAAATGTAATTCATCAGTGAGGTGCAAAAAAAAATATGAAAGGAATTATATCATACATGTTATATTAATCATTGTACTATAAATGGATTAAATAATATTATTGTAAATAATAATAAAAAATTACATGTATATAGACATGGATTTAAAGAAGATACCATAAAGCAGGTACAGTGGAATATCAAACGATTATTTATAATTAATTGATCGTCACGTACTATTTGCACATATCTCGATGTTCGATTTCAGATTGTTTCTTATTTTTAATTAATTCGTTTTGGTCAACCGACTAGTGTTTATTTTAATCTTGAATTTTTGACAATTGTTCGATTTGTATAACGACATGTGAAACCTTTCAAAAATTTTCATTAAAACAAATATAGTGCTATGTACGACCGGAATTCAGTTAGTTTTTTTCATAAAATATAGATTTCAATAGTCGGTCGTCAGAAATCCGTTATTAATGAAAAATATGTACTTTCTAGTTTTTTTTTCTAAAAAAAAAGTTTTACTGTTATTCATACCTGATTCATTATTTGCAAAATAATTGTTTGGATATTTCTATTTTTATTCATATTAACATTATTGATTTTATGTATTTATTTTTATTGTTTTTTTTAAAAAAAAAATGTTTAAATAATTTCTATGAAAAGATAGACTTTATTTATTTAATGCACTTTTATATTCCTTATATCATTCAATGTTCTTTAATACTTGTTATATACATATAATTGGGCAAGTTATTTACAAATAACACGAATAAAATCACTTATAATTGACATCCATGAATACTAGAGAATAAAACTATTGTATAGAAAAGTGTTCACTTTTTCAATTTGAATTCTATAGTCAATTAAATTAAAAATATATAAAAGAAATTATACAAATTGAACTAAATTAACTATATCTTAGATTGAAGACAAATAAAAAATAAATAAAATAATGATCTCTTATAACAGAAGAATAAGAGGTCGTTTCCGTTTACATAGATCTTTGAAGTTTTGCTGATCAATTACATAAAATAATGTTAAATCATCTATATTTCAATAAATATTATCAATTCAATTTGGTTTGTTTTAAATACTGTATATTTAAAGAATTTATGACAATTTATTAGTCTTTATAAGTTTTGTATTCTTAGAATGTGTTTTTTTAAAATTCATCATTATATATAGTATTCCTAAGTTATTTTCTTCACTTTAATTTAACAAAATCAAACAAAATGAAAATTAATCCGAAATGTTTTTGATTGACAGATTTAAAATCTGTTATTTAATAATTATATTTAATTCAGATGTTTAAATTTTATTTTAAATTTAATTCAGATATTCTAAGAACATTACTGATTTAATAGTATGTTTTTAATTATTTGAAAAAGTTTTTATAATAAATGTTTAGTTTATATACAATAAAAAAAGTATTAAGAATTAATTAATATTTGAACTCTAAAGCAAATTAAAAGAATTTTTAGACAAATGAGTTAACAAACAATAAGTATAAAATCTTTAAAAAAATATAATTAAGATTTATAAAATTAAATAAACGCCCCAAACATTATATAATTATTTTGAGTAATTTTATATTGCTATTCTGAAGATGATAGATAATATTTATATATATATATATATATATATATATATATATATATATATAATTTTTTATTTATTTTGATAAAAATAATTAATTGTATCTATAATGTTAGTTATTTTTTAAAATTAATTTTGTTACGATATTTCTTTTAAACTTTTTATAATTAAAATAATTAATATTATTTATGTGATTAATAACTGAGTAACTGAATTTTTTTCATACATTTGAATTTTATTCAAACCCAAATGTTCCAACTAGCAATTCTTGAAAATATTCTGAACACTTAATCGATTTGTATAACGCCCAGTTATTTTAAACTACACATATAGATGGTTCACAGGCCAAAGTGATTAACTCCACTTTTTGAATTTTTTTAAATTTAGTATCACTACGTTTAACAATACTTAGATATATGAAATAGACTTAAATAAATTGTAGGATTTATATATATATATATATATATATATATATATATATATATATATGTGTGTGTGTGTGTGTGTGTGTGTATGTATGTGTGTAAGTATGAAAGAACTTTAAATTTAATCCCAATCAGAAGTTCTATCTAACATAAAAAATATCATATATATACACGTGTGTGTATGTATATATAAAGGTATGATGAAGATGTTTTTAGGTTAAATAAGATTTTCCCTTTAAGGATTCTATTTAAAGGTCTATATCATATATCTATCTAAATCTATATATATCATCTATATATATATATATATATATATATATATATATATATATATATATATATATATATGTCATCTAAATGTGATGCTTAGATTTGTGTTTTATTAAAAAAATACTATACACTTGTTTCTTTTTAATAAAACACAAATCTAAGTCACATTTAGATAACCCTATATATCAGATAACATTTTACAACTAATTCAAATTATTTAAATAATCTTGTTTTGTTCCTGTTATTTCATATTCATATAAATTAAAAAAATACATTACAACAACAATCAACCTTATTTTCTGTAGAACAGAATTCAGTATTTATGGCAGTTATTTTCTTTTGTAGAATATTTTCAATACCTCAGAAATAAAAATTCAATATGTATATTACTGTAATAGAATTGCTAAAGTACCTAGAATATGTTTAAATCTGCATTTGGCATACATAAAATGTTTTTATTAAGGAGAGAATCTTGAGTTTAAAAAGTAATAAATAAATATATCATTTCTTTCAAAGAAATGATACTCTCAAACGATAAATTGATTTGATGATGTATCCCCACATGGTTTACTGTAAGACATGTTTTTTGACTCTTCGATTCTTCTATTCTTTCTTCCAGTTGATCTGGGTTTTGCAGAAAATAATATCATTAATAAATCTTTAATGATTAATAATTCATTTATGTTTATTTCTTCAGATTTTCAGTGTAATCTTTTAAAAAATTCTTCTAAAAGATACTAAATATATTACAGAAATAAATACATAGTATAAAATAACTAAACAATAATAAAATGTACAAAATTAAAATTTTCAATCTTCATCATTATTTGATCTTCTTTGCAGGGCAAAACATTCACAAATTACAATAATTGTACAACATGATTACACTCTACATAATACAAAACACTACTCTATTTAAATTTGAAACCAGTTAAAAAAGTTTGTATCAATATCACCCAAGAAATAAGAATCATCTTTTCATTTATGTTTATTTCTTCAATTCTGAGTGTAGTCTCTTAAAGAATTCTTCTAACTCAGGGTTAATATTTTTGATGATGTATCCCCACATGGTTTGCTATAAGATATGATTTTTGACTCTATTCAATTCTCCTATTCTTTCTTCCAGTTGATCTGGGTTTTGCAGAAAATAATATCATTAGTAAATCTTTAATGATTAAGTATTTCTTCATTTATGTTTATTTCTTCAGATTCTCAATGTAATCTTTTAAATAATTCTTCTAAATCATATTAAATATATTATAGAAATAAATACATAATGTAAAATAACTTGTCAGGATTTTTTTGACAAGTAATTTTTATCACTGATAGAAAGATAACAGTTATGGTAATATTGTAAATTGGCTTAAAGTGTATTGGATAAAATTAAAAAGGCTAAACTCTATGTCATAAATTTTAAATATGATTTTAACAAAGATGCAGAATTCATTGTCATTAATATTAAAAAAAAAAAAACTGTATCAAGTAGATTAGTAGTATTGAAAAATGTCGACCTGTCTTTTGTTATATCCTACAGGCAGAACTGTGACAAGAGAAAAAAGAGAGATATGATGGACTTGTTGAAATTCATTCCACCTATTAAACATGGTTATTGTAAAAACTTAAGAACAAATCGAAATGATGGCTCCCTGAATATGTCTGATGAAGTAGACATTGTTTATGTTGATGATTTTGATATTAATATTTAAATCTAACCATACTTATGATAATAGTTGTAATAATAATAAAGCATTGTTGATTTTTTTCCTATAACTCTTCAATAAATAATGTTTGATAATGATTTTTTTTTAATATTTTTTTTGAAGGTTAGTTCAATGGTATTAATTATTTTCTTGTTATATTCAGTTGTCAAATTGATTAACTCTCTTAGTTATGCAAAAAATGTTAAAATAATAAAGATTATTTTAAGGATATATTATTTTGAGTATTATTTATTAGTTAAAATTTAAGTCTGTAATAATATAGGTGTTTTTTAAGTGTGATAGAACTTTAAATTGAATTTCTATCAAAAGTTCTACATAATCTAAAAAAACCTTTATACATATATGTGTGTGTATGTATATATAAAGGTATGATTTTTAAGGTTAGAAATTTGATAGGGATTTAATTTAAAGTTCTATCACACTTTAAAAAACACTCTGTACATTCTGCAATGTTTATTTGAATTAAAATTTTAAAAAAGAATGTATATTATTTTATCAATTTCTGTACTTTTTGTTTTGTGTAATTAATCGATTTAGCTAATGAGCAGCTCATATAAAAATCATCATTCATAGAACAGTAGTCGAGTACAGATCATAAAATACACAAGAAGTTATTTATAGAAATTAATGTAGTCATATTTTTAACGATTTTTTTTTATTTCATTCGTATCCTTTACTATACTGTTTTTAAAAAAAGAATTTGTTTAAAACAAATATTAATCTAACAAAATCTATTCTATTTATATTTGAACACCGAAGTCATTTATCAAAATTCCAAGTTATTGATGCAATACCGTGTACTAGGAACTGTTTGAATCGATTTCATATAAATTTCAACGCGGTTTTTCAACTTATATTTTTGGTAACTACTTAAAACGTTTATTTACCTCAGAAGTTATTAACAAATATTTTGTTATCCATAAAAATATCATCGACAACACTTCTAAATGATGTATCGTTTACTTATCTCACCGCGTTCCATAAATAAAAAATTACTTCTTCATTCATTTACATATTATTTATTCGCCGTACAGCTCACAAATGAACGACAATTTTCCTGGTATTTATATTGTTTATTGTAACTAATATGTACAAAGAAATACACAAATGCACACAATCGAAAATGGTTTTATTGTATTCTATTTTTTTATATCTGGATAACAGTAACTGATTATTATTATTTCTGATAAGTGAACCAGTCTAAATGCAGTAAACACAACATAATATGATTAACAATATAACATATAATGTAAGTTAAGAAATTAATGAACGTATAAAAATATTTGCTACTAGTTTTAATACGTAATGACTTTCAATAAAAACATTGAAAAAATAATATTTCAAATGCTTCGTGTGTGGTTTATGCTCCCGTATACATGTTTAAATTTGTTCCACTGTTGTGTTAATCATTTTTAAGTAACTGCACATAACAATATACAAACTACAGTTGCATGTATTAGAATTATTCATCTGGCAAACGACATAACCAAAAATAAAAAGTCACAATAAATATCACATACGTCCATTTACTCATTCTTTTACCAATACAATTCATATTTTATATATATATATATATATATATATATATATATATATATATATATATATATACATACACACACACACACAACGACGTGCATAACTCATTGCCATATGAGTAATATAAGCAATTTATTGATATAATTCAATAAAGTCGTTAAATTAAAAATATATATATTTAATTGATAATAAATATAATATTCATTATATTTATTTCAATTAATTTTTTTTTTATTTAACGACTTATTGAATTATATCAATAAGTTTGCTTATGATATAATTCAGGATATATATATATATATATATATATATATATATATATATATATATATATATATATATATATATATATATATATATATATATATATATATATATATATACACACACACAGACGCTCATAAGTCATGGCACACATGGGTAACATAAGCAATTTATTAATAATATAATTCAATGAAGTTAAATTAAAAAAAATATTTAATTGAAAATAGATATAATATTCATTATATGTATTTTCAATTAAATATATTTTTTTTAATTTAACGACTTCATGGAGTTATATCAATAAATTGCTTGTTACCCATGTGTATCATGAGTTATGTGCGTCAATGTATGTACAGTGAGTCAAAGTGAAACTCATACAGAGTTATGTTTCCAATAATTTTACACATTTTTTTTAATATTAGGTTGGCAAGTATCTCCCTTCCGCCTTCTGGTCTTTTGAATTTCGCAGCTATGTACAAAAAAAAAATAATAATAATAAAAAAAAAGCGGAAGGGAGATACTTGCCAACCTAATATAATAACAATTTTCTTTATTTTTTGCATAATTTCTTTATTAAGGTTATTTTTATTATATTTGAAAATTTCAATCGTAAATTAATACTTCTACTTCAGAAAAAGTAACAATTTCTGAAAAATGAACAAAAAAATACATCAAAATGAAACTCATACAACGAATTATTCTTGCTTGAAAACTGCTGTGTTAAGAAAGTATACTCTTCAAATATGTGTTTGGTGACTTTGGTTATAAAAAAACCTATTGTTAAGTCGTTTTTAATCATTTTGTAAAAATATAAGTTGGGTTTTCACTTTGAGTAGACAGAGAGGACAATCATCGACGGACAAGCGAAAGCTAATGATTTTTTATTACCAAAATGGAAAAACTATGGGAAATTGGGAAAATAATTAATACAAACCACGCTACAATGCAATCTGTAATAAACAGATTTAAAAATGGTCAAAGTGTTGACAATAAAGTTAAAAAGAGTCTCCGCAAGATTTTTAATGACCATGACGAGCGTTGGATTCTACGAAAAATTAAAGAAAATTCGAAAATTAGCGCGCCCAAATTGACTTTAGAAGTTAAAAAGTATCTAAATAAAAAAGCAAACCCCCAAACAATTCGCAATATACTAAATAAAAATGTGTTTAATGCTCGTATTTCCAGGAAGAAAAATTTCATAAATCTAACTAATCGCAACAAAAGGTTAAGCTTCGTTTGGGAACATATTAATAAAAGTTTTGATTATTGGAAAGATGTTTTATTTACGGACGAAAGCAAATATAATTTATTTGGATTCAATAGGAGAATTAATGTATGGCAGAAACCAAATACAGAAATATCTTTAAAACACTTACGTCCTACAGTCAAACATGGGAGCGGTCATGTTATGGTATGGGGGTGTATGTCTGCGAGAGGGGTTGGAAATTTAATTTTATAGATGGCATTATGAATCAAAATGTTTATATTAATCTATTAAGAAAAAATTTGAAAGCCAGTGCTGAAAACCTTGGGATTTTACAAACATTTAATTTTTATCAGGACAACGACCTTAAGCACAAAGTTTATAAAACACGTAGTTGGTTGTTATATAACTGCCTCAAAGTACTGGAAACACCACCATAATCATCTGATATAAGTGTGATTGAAAATCTATGGAATCACTTAGAAGTTGCCATTAGAACACGCACTATTATTAATAACAATGATTTAAAAAAGCGTTATTAGAAGAATGGGGAAACATTGATCTAACTTATTGTGAAAAATTAGTTAAATCCATCCCGAATCGTTTAAAGGCTATAAAAATTAATAAAGGCTACTTAGACAAAAGAATAATAAATATTTATATTTATAATTTTATTTCAAAGATTAAAAAAGTAATTAAAAGTGCAAAGTACAATTTAAAATAAATAAAATCATGCTATTAGCTAAGCAACAAAAAATTATATTTATTAAATGCATCGTTTCTTATTTTAATAAGCATTAACCAAACATATATTGCAGTTATTTTTAATTTATCGATTTACATTAAAAATTATTTGAAATTCACTTCTAATCAATTGAAATAAAACAGAACCGTAATTTAAAAATTCATAAAAAACACATTCATATTTAAATGACGTTTACTCAAAAACGTAAATCATAAAACAGTATTCGTCTGACAATGTACTATTGTTCATTGTTAATTGCACATTCAAGCGTACTCCTTTTTTAATTCCTGCCACAGAAACAATAAATGTACATTTCAATTTATGTCTAATGGTCTATTTATTTCTTTACAAATAATTGAATTTAATTATCATTTTTTTTAAATGTGTTTCACTTTGAAATAATTGTCAGTTTACATTGTATTGTTTGAGAATTTATTTTCGTTCTCTCAGTTCTATCAACGAAACGTGCGACATAGTGTAATTCCGGTAGGGAATTATTATGCAGTATAGTGTTTAATTTTATGGAAAGGAAAATTATTTAATAATTGTTATTGTAATAATATGTTTTTGTATGGACTGTGTAAGACAATGATATGGGAGAGAATTCTAAAAATGAGATGAGAATAGAATTGAGTATAACTTTTATTGTTGAATATAATTTTTCTGTGACTTTTTAAAATTATATATATACATATATATATATATATATATATATATATATGTATATATATAATTAACCAATAATTGTATGTGAAATAACTTAGTGCATAAATACCTTGAATTTTATAAAAAAATTATTGTAAAAAAAAACAATAAATTTAATTTTTGTTAATATTTTTATATTATAAATTATTATAATTTTTTAATTTCTCGCTATTGAATTTATTTATTTTATTTTCATTTCATAATTGAAAATACACATTTTTCTAAGTTTAGTTTATTTACAAAAATTCAACATAGATACTGATTTTTAAATGATGTAGATTTTACTATTTGTATATATATATATATATATATATATATATATATTAACCAACAATTTTATTTGAAATGTCTTAATAAATAAAAATCGTGATATTTTTTAAAAAAATAATAATAAAGAAAAATGTCAATAAATTTAATTTGTGTCAACATTCTTTTTTTATAAATTACTATAGTTTATTTTATTTTTATTTATTTTTTTTATTTCCCTGTGTTGCATTTATTTTTATTTTATAATTGTAAATATAAATTAATCTAAATTTAGTTTATTTACAAAAATTTAACATAGATATTGATTGAAATTTTGATTTTTAAAGGATGCATATATAACTATTTATATGTATATATATATACATATATATATATATATATATATATATATATATATATATATATATATATATATATATATATATATATATATATATATATATATTAGGTTAGTTTTATGTCAAATATCTCCCTTCCGCCTTTTTGTCTTTTGAATTTCGCGGCTATGTACAAAAAAAAAAAAGCGGAAGGGAGATATTTGACAACATAATATATATATATATATATATATATATATATATATTTATTTATTTATTTATATATATATTATTAACCAACAATTCTATGTAAAATGACTCAGTAAATAAATACCTTGATATTTTTTTTAAAGAAAAGTGAATAAAGAAAAAGCCTAATAAATGTAATTTTTGAGAAGATTTTATATTTTATAAATAATTATAATTTATTTTCATTTCTCTGTGTTTTATTAATTTTTATTTTATAACTGTAAACATAAATTCGTCTAGATTTAGTTTATTTACAAAAAATGAACATAGATGCTGATTTCAAAGGATGTATATTTAACTATTTGTATATATGTATGGGTATGTATGTATGTATGCCAATTATATATATTTATATATATATATATATATATATATATATATATATATATATATATATAATTAACCAACGATTTTACATAAAATGACAGTAAATAAATATCTTGATATTTTTTTAAGAAAAGTAATAAAGAAAACACTCAATAAATTTAATTTTTGACAATATTTTATATTTTATAAATAATTAGAATTTATTTTATTTTTTTTTATTTCTCTGTATTGTATTTATTATCATTTCATAATTGTAAATATAAATTAATTTAGATTTAGTTTATTTACAAAAATTTAACATAAATGCTGATTTTTAAGTGATGCATATTTAACATTTGTTTGTGTGTGTATATATGTATGTATATATATATATATATATATATAAATATATATAAATATATATAAATATATATTTAATGTTAATCAACAATTTTATGTAAAATGACAGTAAATAAAATACCTAGAGATTTTTTAAAAAAAAGTTAATAAAGAAAACAACTCAATAAACTTAATTTTTATCATTATTTTTTCTCTGTGTTATATTTATTTTTATTTCATAATTGTAAATATTAATTCATCTAGATTTAGTTTATTTATAAAAAAATGAACATATAGATACTGATTTTTCGAAGATGTATATTTAACATTTGTATGCATGAATGTATGTGTGTATGTATGTGTGTGTGTGTGTATGTATGTGTGTGTATGTATGTGTATGTGTGTGTGTGTTTTTAACCGTGATAGAACTTTAAATAGAATCCCTATCAAAATTTTTATCTAACCAAAAAATCATACTTTATATTAGGTTGGCAAATATCTCCCTTCCGCCTTCTGGTCTTTTGAATTTCGCAGCTATGTACAAAAAAAAAAAAAGCGGAAGGGAGATACTTGCCAACCTAATATATAATTGTATATTCATGTATGTGTTGTATATGTAAAGGTATGATAAAATGTGTTTTTAGTTTGGATAGAGCTTTCTATAGGAATTCAATTTAAAGTTCTATCACGATTATAAAAACATCTATGTAATTAATCAACATTTTTTTATAAAATGACTTGGTAAATAAATAGCTCGATTTTTTTTGAAAAAAAGTTGATAAAGAAAAACTTAATAAATTAAATTTTTGTCAATATTTTATAAATCATTACAAATTATTTTATTTCTTGGTGTAGTATTTATTGTCATTTTATAATTGTAAATATAAATTAATCTAGATTTAGTTTATTTACAAGAATTTAACATATATACTGATTTTTAAAGGATGTACATTTAACTTTTTTTTGTGTGTATGTATGCATGTGTATATATATATACATATATATATATATATATATATATATATATATATATATATATATATATATAATACATTGAAGAATAGAAAGGCGGCAGGCAACAAAATTAAGTAAATTTAGAATTAAAAGGTTATCAATTAGACCACTTTAGTTGAATATATTAGAATTTTAAGTGGCTACGTGTTTGTATAGGTAATTGAATTCAAATCTCACTTTGGTCATAATAACGATTTAAATTCAGCAATGACGTAACCGTCGCATCGAAAAAAATAATCATTAAATAGCCAATGTATGTATTTTCCATACGATTTTCATAACTGCACGATTCTGTTTTCCTTTTATTCGTGACGAATGCGTAAAACATTTCATTAATAAAATTTTATATGTTTGTATATATTTTTTTTAGTACATTAAATGCGTGAATTGAATTTCTGAACGACTGTTTGTGAATGCTAATTTATGGTTTACGCGTAACTGGAAACAAATTTCCGAAAAAATTTAAATTCAGTACAGTTTTCAATCATGTCACGAATCTCTTTTGACTGAATTGAATTCGTGTGTTATTGTGTACCTTTATTTATTTTTCCTATGTAAAAAAAGAATTATGATTGAATGTATGCTTCAGTCCATGTTTTGTTTATTAAGCGAATTGTTTAAATAAATAGGATTTAATTACCGATTCTCATAAACTTATTAATTGTGTTTTACCGACAAAAACATTTAAATATTTTTTCCAATCTTCTGTTTATTTATTTTCGGCTCGTACAATATTTGATTCATATAATTGTGTTTAAATAAAAAAAATGTAAATAAAAAAAGAAAACTATGAAGAGTTCTATTTGAGTTTATAATAAACAATATAATCCTTATATTTTTCTTCAGTAATGGGCCAGACATTTTCAAAGTACTTACGTGCAAATATTTTAAGAATCATTTATTTATTTTCAAGTTTGTTGAATATATTGATATTTATTTTAAAATTATACTTTGTAGGTTAGTTAATAATGATTTAGTCGTTGATTAACACTGATAATTTATTAAAAATATTTATTTATTATTTAATAAACATTGAGGTAATTGCATTAAACAATACTGCATGTTTGTTTTTCTTATTTGTATGATAATGATAATTTTTATTATAATTTTTTCAAATAAATATAGATATTTTTTTAAAAAAATAATAATGGTTTTTCCAATAAAAACGTCAGAACTTTGACAGTTGGTGGAAGCCATGTTAGTATTTTTTTAAGAATATTTATTTATTATTTTATTAATGTGATTACATTAAACAATACTGCATGCTTGTATTTTTCATTTGTATGTTAATGATATTATTTATTATTATTTTTGAAGTTTAATATAAATATTTTTCATAAATAAAAAAAGATAGAGTTTTCCAGTAAGAATGTCAGAACTTTGACAGTTGGTGGCAGTCATGTTTGATTTCTTTTAATAATATTTATTATTTCATTAACAATAATTTAATTACATTAAACAATACTGCATGTTTATTTTTTCATTTGTATGTTAATGATATTATTTATTATTATTTTTTCAAATAAATGCAAATATTTTTTATATTTAAAAAAAGGGTTTTCCAATAAAAACGTCAGAACTTTGACAGTTGGTGGAAGCCATGTGTGATTTTTTTTTAATAATATTTATTATTTCATAAACATTAATGTAATTACATTAAACAATACTGCATGCTTGTATTTTTCATTTGTATGTTAATGATATTATTTATTATTATTTTTGAAGTTAAATATAAATATTTTTTATAAAGAAAAAAAGATATGGTTTTCCAGTAAGAATGTCAGAATTTTGACAGTTGGTGGCAGCCATGTTTGATTTTTTTTAATAATATTTATTATTTCATTAACATTAATTTAATTACATTAAACAGTTTGTTTTTCTCAACTGTATGTTAATGATATTATTTATTGTTATTATTATTTCAAACAAATATAAATATTTTTTTTAAAGAAACAAAATATAGGATTTTCCAATAAGAATGTCAGAATTTTGACAGTTGGTGGAAGTCATGTCTGCATTTTTTTAATAATATTTATTTATTATTTCATAAACATTAATGTAATTACATTAAACAATACTGCATGTTTGTTTTTTCATTTGTATGTTAATGATATTATTTTTGAAGTTAAATATAAATATTTTTTATAAAGAAAAAAATATAGAGTTTTCCAGTAAGAATGTCAGAACTTTAACAGTTTTTAGCATCCATGTTTGATTTTTTTTAATAATATTTTTATTTATTATTTCATAAACATTAATGTAATTGCATTAACCATTGTGCGTTTTTCTCATTTGTATATTAATGATATTATTTAATATTATTTTAAACAAATATAAATATTTTTCATAAAAAAACAAAATATAGGATTTTCCAATAAGAATGTCAGAATTTTGACAGTTGGTGGAAATTATGTTTGCATTTTTTTAATAAGATTTATTTATTATTTCATAAACATTGTATTACATTAAACAATACTGCATGTTTGTTTTTCTCATTTGTATGTTAATAAAATTATTTATTATTATTTTTTCAGTCAAACATAAATATTTTTTATAAAGAAAAAAATATAGGGCTTTCCATTAAGAATGTCATAACTTTGACAGTTGGTGACAGCCATGTTTGAATTTTTTTGAATCTCATTTTGACACATCACATAGTTTGACAAATTATCATAGAACGTTTAACACTTCATTAATGCTTCGAAATTGTAAAAACCTCGATAGATTTATTGAAACAAATTTAATGAGTCCATTATTTCATAAAATGGACCCATCAATTGACCACCAAGGTCATGTGATCTAACTCTATTGATTTTTTTTTGTAAGGTTATGTGAAATCATTGCTTTATGCTGATAAACCACAAACAACTAAAGTATTAAAAATAAACAACATTGGATGTGTAATTCATGAAATTGGATCACAAAAGTGGCTAAAAATTGGATGGTCATATCAGTAAAATTGTATTCCATCATTAATGCTATAAAATTTGCTTAAAAAAGTAATTAAATAAATACTTTTTGTTTTATTTCCATTGAAATTTCTGGATCGTTTATTGGAAAATCTTATATGTAAGGTGATTTGAATGAGACTAAAGGATAGTAAAGAACAAAAATGACATTAAGAAATAAATGTATATGGTCATCCAAATGTGACTTTAGATTTGTATTTGATTAAAAAGAAGCAGAAGAAACTATACACATATTTCTTTTTAATAAAACACAATGGATAACCATATGTATCAAATTTTTTTTAAATAAATTTATAAGTAATAAAGTGATTTTATCTAACAATAGTCAATTAACTATTGGTTCAGTGTGTTTATATCAACACGGATTTAGATATTAGTGTTGTTCTATGAAATCCACTGTTGAGGTTGTCATTTTTCGAACCGGAAGTAACCACAAATTATTTAAACGCGCAAAAGATATAATTTATGAATGCTTGTATGCAAATCTGAACTTTTATTTAAATATCGTCTCAAAAAAAAAGTCACGGCACAATGAAAATATCAACTAACTCGAATTACAACCAAAAACCCACACATTTCCACACTCCATTGTTACAGTCGACACGGAACATTTCAAAAAATAAAAGATGGAAATATAACGCACGCAATATTATTTATCACTCAATAACTTACTCTCTTCTTTCTAGTTTGTTTTTAAAACGGTAACACCAGTTCAAAGTTGCATTGTTGTTCGAAAATACCTGTCCAGGTAATTGGAACGTACGTCGATCTGACAGAGACACGACGATACGTGGATCGGACACGGCCGATGGTTCGATCTCTCTTATCATTGCCGTCTCGTTATCGTTTCCGAGGCGTGTGGAATTTGTCATAGTCAGCCTCCCTGCTCCGGTAAAACAACTTGTCACCCAATGTCATAAATGTCCCACGGGCGACCTTGATCTTTTGCTAAATTGGATTATTACCGTAAGCCTGATGCTGTATATAGCGAATAAGCTAAATTATTATTTTAATATTTACATATACACCTGTTTCACTTTTATCTCTATTTGTGTTTTAATAACGATGTGCGATTTTGTTTAAATAAGGTCGCTTATTATGACATTAATACGAACACACATGTTGCAGAGACTCGGTAATGAATACAGAATCATTTTTTTTCTTCTTTGGATTCAAGTCCGAGTATCAACGTCTCTCTATGACGATACTGTTTTATTCCAATCGCATCGTTGTGTAGTACGTCTATGTATAATATTTAATACAGTACGATCGAAATTCAAAAAAATCAACATCACAATAATATTTATTGTTCTGAATAATTCATATTAACTATACACATATCTATAATTTATTTTTATAAAATGAAAAAAATCTATAAAACTATACTTAAAACTAACTTGCACAAATGGTTATGTATTTTTAAAGCGGAATATTAATTTTTAATTACACTAGTATGTTTTTCAGATAAGATTTATTGTTATTAATAGGAAATAGATCTCTTTTGATCGAAAAACCAGTTTTGAAAATTTTGATTTTTACTAAATTTTACATAAATTCCTTTTTTTAAATTTAAAGAAATATAAAAATATTCGTCTTAACTTTAACAATTCAAATATATTCAATTTTCATACTGAAATGTTGATTAATTTTTAAACAAGTCGATTTCATTTTTTCAATCTATGAAAAAGCCATCATTTTATATTAAAAAATCAGTTTTTGAAATTTTGATTTTTACTAAATTTTACATAAATTACTTTTTTAAATTTAAACAAATATAAAAATATTCGTCTAAACTTTTAAAAAAATTCAAATATATTCAATTTTCATACTGAAATGTTGATTAATTTTTAAATAAGTCGATTTCATTTTTTCAATCTATGAAAAATCCATCATTTTAGATTAAAAAATCAGTTTTTAAAATTTTGATTTTTACTAAATTTTACATAAATTACTTTTTTTAATTTAAACAAATATAAAAATATTCATCTAAACTTTAACAATTCAAATATATTCAATTTTCATACTGAAATGTTGATTAATTTTTAAACAAGTCGATTTATTTTTTCAACCTATGAAAAAGCCATCATTTTAGATTAAAAAATCAGTTTTTGAAAATTTCAATTTTATACCAAATTTTGTATATAATTATAGATTGTGGTATTTTTCTGATAAAAGAATGAAAGGTAAAATCATTAATTTTTTATCACAAATCTATTAAATATGTTAAAATAATCATACTTTGGTATTAAAAGATGCCTGAATTGCGAAAAATAAATTTTAATGGCAAAAAATGATTTTTAATAAAATTGAATTTTTTTCTATTCTTAAATTTAAACTTTAAAAATCAATCCGATTAATATTTTATACTTAAAATAAACTTTATGTATTAAAAAAGTATGTAATATTTAAATCCAACATTTTTATTTAAAATAAATTACAATTAATTCATTAAAAACTCTTTAATTGAGAAAAATGTAAAAAATATCCGTCTAAACTTTGAAAATTCAAATATACTGAATTTTCATTCTTAAATGTTGATTAATTTTAAAACAAATCGATTTTTTTCAATTTATTGTTATCTATAAAAAAATCTATAATTTCAGATTAACAAAATCAGTTTTTGAAAATTTTAATTTTATACCAAATTTAGGTTATGGTAATTTTTTGACGAAAAAATGAAAGTTGGAATCATTAAATTTTTCATGATAAATCGATTAAATATATTGAAAATAAACTTCAGAATTAAAAGACATATGATTTATAAAATATCGAGTTTAGAAAAAAGAATGATTTTTATAAGGATTAAAAATTTTCCAAGTCTTAAAATTATTAGTAATATTAAAATTTATACAATCAGAAAAAAATAATAATTTATAATTAACATACAAATAATTGCAATGTATATATTTTATGTTTAATAAATTTATTAATAATGAATGCTAGTTAAAATTTGAATATTTTCGATTATTCAAATCTGTTCACAAATATTTCAAGGAACTAACAACCGCGAATGATTCACAAACCACAATCGACAAACTCTGTCTTAAATAAATTTATGTAATATACAATTCTAAGAATTTCTTCTTGCTTGAATCTAGATGTTTCTATAAGTATGATTAATTAGCCACTTCTCCACACAAAATTCGGCTACTGTAAGCTATAAACCCAATATAACCTAATCAATAACTCGTTAATCTTTTATTTTCTATTTTTTATCATCTAATTGAGTTCACACTTTATATATATATATATATATATATATATATATATATATATATATATATATATATATATAGGTTTATAATATATAGGTGTTTTTTAAGCATGATAAAACTTTAAATTGAATTCCTATCGAAAGTTTTATCACTTTTAAAAAAACATTATATACATACATATATAATTTATATTTAAAAATATTGTACATTTTTTTAAAAAATAAAGTCAATTTTATACATATGAATAATCAAAATAAAATAAATAATTATGCTTTCATCATTGTATTTTTATGATAATGTAAATAATAAATGTTAAAAAAAATAAATTTATGCTACTGTTAAAAATTATTTTGACCATTTTAATAGATGCATGGCAAAAAATAAAACACAACTCTGTAATATGATACCAGTATAAAGATATTTATGTTACATTTTCGAGTTTCCCATTGATTAAATTAATTAATGGCTTGACATTTGTTCCTTGCAAGCAACTGAAGAAAATTACAAGATTGTCCATTTACAATCAAGCACAGCGGGGTAGTAAACTCAAAATGATTAAATTATTTGACGAGAATTATAGCCGCGAAAACTTTAAGAACAAATAATTTCATATGTTATATTACAATTTATCTTAACCTACAATTAATGTCTTGTTGCCTGTCAGACGTTGCGCAATATAAAACATGTCATAACTTGTATACAAGCAGCTGTACGAATTTGTTGTATATTTCTTTTTTATTAAAAGATCCTGTCAGACACTGCATGAGATTGCTGAAGAATTCTTTTCTTGTGGTTATCTTTTCGATTATTGACGAATATGTGAATTTCATGTATTTTTTAATCAAATTTTGATTGTCATGTTAATCGCCATTACTCATTAATTTCATTCTTTACTTGAGTTACTTATAGATCATTTTATTCAATTTAATTTTTAAAATATATAATAAGACAAAATTGATTTTAAATATAAAATGAATATTAAAAAATAATATTGATATTTTTTCATAAAACACAAATTCCAGTATAAGATTTTTTAATTAAAAAATTAAACAGCGCAAAAATGAACGTTTTTTTTAATTATTTTTAAATAAACGTTAATATTTCTTTATTTTAATTGATATGCTTCAGTTCTTTATATAAAATAAGCAGCTAGATATTTTTTAAAAATATAATAAATATAATAAAATCTGCATATCATGATATTAAATCAACGTTTTTGAGCATTTAATCTTATATTATTCATTACAAGGTGTATATTTTTAAAATATTATCCAGGCACATTGACATTCAAAATATTTTCTTTAAATTACTTGTTCACTACTTGAGCATTAAGTACCCACTTCTGGTTCGAAATACAAGTGAAATATTTTATAAAAAACTCGTATTAAATAAAAATATAATTCTTTCAACATTTTTTTTACAAATTTACAAGTTATTCTTTACAAAATTAACAATTTATTTAATTATCTAAAAATATATATCTATATTCAAATTCTATGCAATGTTGAATTTGTTGATCGGTTTAATTTTAAAAACCTTAATTATTAAAGTTGCAAAATTTTCATTTTTTTAAAAAATCATTTTTTGTCATTAAAATTTATTTTTTGCAATTCAGATATCTTTTAATGTCAAAGTATGATTAAATCCAACGTATCTGATCGATTTTTGATGAAAGAATTAAATGAATCCAACTTTCATTTTATTGTTAAAAAATTATCATTTACTAAATTTGTTAAAAAAAATTGATTTTTTTTATCTAAAATAATAAATTTTTCATTGATGATAATGAATTGGAAAAAGGATATCGATTGTTTTAAAATTAACAAATATTTAATTAATAAAATTGAATATATTTTTTATTTTCTAATCTTGGACGGATATTTTTTACATTTTTCTAATTTAAAGAATTTTAATGAAACGATTATAATTTATTTTTAATAAAAATGTTGGATTTGAATATTAAACACTTTTTTAAGTTTATTTTAAGTATACAATATTGATCGGATTGATTTTTAAAACCTAATTTTAAGAGTTGAAAAATTTTCAATTTTATTATAATCATTTTTTATACTTAAAATTTATTTTTCACTATTCAGAGACCTTTTTATGCCGAAATTTAATTATTTTCAACATATTTTATCGATGTGTGATAAAAAAAATAATTTCAACTTTCATTTTTTTGTCAAAAAATGCTATATGCAAAATTTTGTAAAAAATTGATTTTTTGACCAAAAACGATTGATTTTTCATATATGACAATAAATTAAAAAAATAAAATCAATTCGTTTGAAATTAAACAACATTTAAAAATGAAAATTGAGTATATCTGAATTTTCAAAGTTTAGATAGAATTTTTTTACATTTCTCTAATTTAAAGAATTTTTATTGAATTAATTATCATTTATTTTAAATAAAAATGTTGAATTTGAATATTACACATTTTTAATATATAATTTTTTTTAGGTCTAAATTTAAAATTCAATAATTTCAACTTTTTTGCAAAAAAATACCACGACCTTATAGTGTGTAAAATTTGGTAAAAAATTAGATTTTTTGATCTGAAATGATCGATTTTTTCATAGATAACAATGAATTGGAAAAAGAAAATCGATTTATTTCAAAAATTTATCAAAATTTAAGTATGAAAATGAGTATATTTGAATTTTTTAAATTGATTATAAACAGTTTGTCCCCAAATAATTCATTTCATAGAAATAAATCCAAGTAATAGAAATCATATGTGTATAAAATAATTAGTAGAAAATAAAGAATGTATATATAGGGTCAACCAAATGTAACGCCTAGATTTCTGATTTATTAAAAAGAAACAAAAAAAACTTTACACGTTTTTCCTTATACACATGTTTTTTTTAATAAAACATAAACCTAGGCGTAACACTTGGATGACCATATACATTGATGACAATTATTATTTTTTAAAATATTTCAATATTTTTTTTTTTGTAGTAGAAAAAAAATTTTTTTATTGTTCAATAACTAAAAGGGAAATTTAAATTATTGGTATATAATATTGACACGTTATTAAAATATCACAAACATTTTCATAAATTAAAATTTTTATGATACAATACGAAAAATTTTTCAAGATTTAATAATAAAATTACAGATATAGTTGTTTATCTAGTTTTCAACAAAATCATTAATGACATTTATAATACGTTTTAAAAATGTTTTAATATTAAGATATATATATATATATATATATATATATATATATAATGATAGAGAGAGAGAGAGAGAGACGAAATCATATTTTGGATATAAAAATAAAAATTTTAATTATTAAATACGAATAAAGACCAAACATATATTTGTTGTTTAAATATTGTTCCATTGGTAATAAATTTCAGATAATCATATATCATATTCGTCGGCGCTTAATATTTATTACTTTATAATTATTTATTTTTATGTTATTTTAATTGTATTTAAATACATTGATGATGTCACAACGTCGTTGATGAAACTTAATAAACAAAAAATGAGTTGTCTCAATATTTTATTAACTTTCAAATTGGAAAAACAACAAATATAAATAATTATTATGTTATAAACTTTCGAATATTCGTTATAAAAATATATTTATTAATAAAATATTTATTGTTTTGTTCATATATATATATATATATATATATATATATATATATATATATATATATATATATATAAATGAAATTTAAATTATATGTATGGCTTTAAAATGTGATTTTTGATTTATTGCTTATTAATACAAATTGTCAATAAATATCAGTATGTATTCATATTTTTAATAGTATAATTCCGAGAAAAGCAATCAGATTATTTTCATATATTGCTTATAAAAATGCCTGTATATATATATATATATATATATATATATATATATATATATATATATAATTAAAATTCATTTGCTGAAATAGCAAATCTGATTGATAAAGGTTGATTAAAATAGATTTCTTTATTTTCCTTTTCTTTCTCTCTCTCTCTCTTTCTCTCTCTCTCTCTCTCTCTCTATATATATATATATATATATATATATATATATATAGTTGGCAAATATCTCCCTTCCGCCTTCTGGTCTTTTGAATTTCGCAGCTATGTACATAAAAATATATAAAAAAAATGGAAGGTAGATATAACCTAATATATATATATATATACATACACACATGGATGTGTAAATGTATTATACAAAAAAAATTGGAATTAAATAAAAATATACATCTTTCAATAATTTTTTTTACAAATTTTCAAGTTATTCTTTATAAAGTTAGCAATTCATTTAGTTATATAAAAATATATATCTACATTCAAATTGTATACAATGCTGGATTTGAATATTACACTTTTTTTTGGTTCCATTTTATTTATTTTTTGCAAAAAATTTTACTATTAGTTACTAAAAATAATATTTTAGAACTTCATTTGCAACGTACAAACTGGGACATAAAACTGAGATAATTTTAAAACAATGAGTGCAAATACTGCATCGAATTCGGGGAATTACCGCCTAATACAATTTGTACCCAGACTTTTTCTATTGAATTTGATTGAATCTTGTGTTTTTTCTTCTCTAGTTTATTTTTTTTATATAAATTTAAAATGTTTTAAATTACCATGTATAAAGAATTGGTAGTTCATAGAATTAATAAAAAAAATGTTTGTTTTCAAATTGAAATTCACGAGTTTATTTTATTGAGAGATATTTCCTTATTGATAAGTAAACGCAGACCTTTTCTACCTAGTGCATGTATCTATATATAGGTGTTATGATATGTTTAGGTAATTTTCTTAATGAGCTATCGATGTATATAAAAAGTACGTTAATTTTAAAAACGTAAAGTTGAAAAATACCAAATGGTATAAAACACGCTAGTTAAAATTTTCCTCATTCTAATCAGACATGTAGTTGCGGCACATCATTTATAAAATGGTACGGTTGAATGGGTAAATAGGCTGTTGGTACACGTATTATATCCGACGAGTAAATAATTATAGCCGAGTGTTGATTGAACACCATGCATCGATACATATATAATATCTTCGAGGCCGATGCATACTTCTTGTTCGAATGATGGAACTCGTTGATTTTAGTTTTACATCGATTTATTTATTTTAATAATAGCCGAAGACCAAAACATCAATATTGAATGTGCTTCTGGGTTGTGTAAAAAGAATCCGCATGCACATCAAATTTAATTCATATAATAAACGTTTTACACTTTTCTTCACTTTGAACTTTTTCAATAACAAATAATACATTGTTCATAAATTAACTTCCATGTTACCTGAAAAATATTATTTATCTATATTATCTGTTTGTTTATCTATCTAAAAGTATATATATATATATATATATATATATATATATAGAGAGAGAGAGAGAGAGAGAGAGAGAGAGAGAGAGGAAGAGAGAGAGGGTCAGACAAAGAAAAAGAGGTGTTTTTTAAGCGTGATAGAATTTTAAATTGAATCTATCGAAAGTTCTATCTAAACTAAAAAATACCTTTATATATATATATATATATATATATATATATATATATATATATGTGTGTGTGTATGTGTGTGTGTGTGTGTGTGTTTGTCAATAATTTTAAATATATTTCAAGAATTAAATACATTAGATTGTGTTATTTGCAACAAGTTGATGTTCTGATAATGCTTAAAAATAATTCAAAAATATGTAATTGAAATTTCGATTGAATATTTTAAAAAATTATAAACACCAATTCTTCTTCTTATGTATACGAGGTCAGACAATTAAGTAATGCGACCGATTTTTTTTCTCGGCCTGTGGTAACACTGCGAACCTGTAACTCCGCCACCGTAATAGCAGATCCCTACTCTCTCGATTGAGACCTTGACCACCCTCGTACGATTATTTCTTCGCCAGTTGTTTAGTGTTTTGTAACAACGCGCGAGTAGTGCATGTCACGAAAATGGAACAGAGAAATTTATTACTGGTTATTACTGGTGATGAAAGTTATTACTAAAAAAAAAAAAGTTATTACTGGTGATTAAAGTTGGTTCTTTCAATATGACCCCGAAACTAAACGACAAAGCCAACAGTGGCTGTCCTCTGGAGCACCAAGGCCAAAGAAGGCGAGAATGAGCAAGTCCAAAGTGAAAACCATGTTGATTTGCTTTTTCGACAGCAAAGGGGTGGTTCACAAAGAGTTCGTACCACCTGGACAAACCGTAAATCAAGTATTCTACCGAAATGTGCTCGAAAAATTACGAAAAAGGGTGCTCAGAGTGCGTCCAGAGATCGCGAAGACTTGGGTTCTGCATCACGACAATGCTCCCTGTCACAATGCGTTCAGTGTCTCTCAGTTTTTGGCGTCTAAAGGCATCGCAACGTTACCACAACCACCCTATTCACCGGACATGTCACCCTGCGACTTTTTCCTATTCCCCCATATGAAAAAATTCGTCAGAGGTCGACATTTTGACTCCGTTGAAGATATCCAAGAATCTGTGACAAGGGTACTCGGAGAGGTCCCACAAGAAGTGTTCCAGAATTGTTACGAAAACTGGAAAACTCGCTGGAATAAGTGTATAGATGCGGGAAGGGACTACTTTGAAGGGGATCGCAGCGATGTACCTTAATTTTTAAATATACTCGATTTTTGAATTTTGTCGCATTACTTAATTGTCTGACCTCGTATACGATGGTCATTTGATAAATATGGTAAAAAAGTAAGAAAACTAAATTGAAAAAGGATGTATGTACTTATGTACGCACGCCAGAAGTGAAACTTCTTTGCCGTAAAGTAATAAAAAATTATGAAATTTTTTTCGTTTTGAATTTCTTCGTTTTCCATTGCTTCCTCCGGTGGTGATTGAGTAGGTATAAACGATACAATTCGTTTATGATAAAGTAAGATATGAATGCCTTTGTAGTTATATTTTCTAAATACTTCGTAAATACGGTACCATATATTGTCGTTGCAACAATTAAATAATAAATACAGCGTGCTGCTAATTTGCTTTGCAATACTAATCATATCTTAACACAGCGCGCATGCGTGGTGGGCCTCACTACCCCTCTATCCTATGCTCTATGTATACTAGATTTCTCACCACTTTTTTCTGCTGAATTTCGGGACTGTAGATTCGGTACGTAATTTCCGTTGCATGTAAAAATTTTACCCTAACGCCGCTAAAAAAGTTTCACTTTAAAAATTTAATTAAATTATTTAATTAATTAAATTAAAAAATAAATAAATTTTTCATATTATCAAACGACCTTCGTATATATATATATATATATATATATATATATATATATATATATATATATATAAAGTCCATCCTGGTCAATAATTTGACCAGGGACTGAAAACCATTTTTCGTTCTACTTCATTTAGTGAAAATTAATCAGAAATAACGTACTGAAAAATATTTCCATGTTAATTAAATTTCACGTAATGATATATGAGTCTCCATTGTGATAACTTGGACACAGTAAATCTGTTTTAATTTTTCAAATCAACATTTTATTCAAATGAATCAAAATTTTTCAACACCATTCATTTTATAAAAATATTCATAATTATAAAATAATTAATTTATAAATAATTTTATAAAAATTTCTACTGTCGATGTATAATTCATTTATGTAAAAATGAGTTTAGTTAGAATTTTTCAAAAACTGCTTCTTGATTTTCCTCCTATTTAACACTTCTTAGTCGTCTTTTTAAGTCATCTCCGTGGTATTGAAAATTGGTGCATCGAAATTTAAAAATCGCAATAAAGGTGCGTTTAATAATTTGATCAGGGACTGTATATATAAAAACATTTTTTTTAATTTTACAAAAAAAAATGATATAAACGTACATATACATGTATGTATATATAGATAGATGAATAAATAAATAGATAGATAGATGATGCAATTTATTTATTGCAATAATTAATTTACATAATAAAACAGGATTCACGCTTTCTCTCAACACGCATTACGTCTCGAAATAAATCTCAAAAGCATGTTGAAAAATAGTAAAACCAGAAACACGTCGTTTGTTTCTAATTATAGTACGCCAATGACATATTAAATGCTGTTTATACAGTTGCTGAAAATTATCGCTCGCATTACATGTGAGGAAGACCAAGGCTCTTATCTTCGAACATATGTAGCACGAAATAGATCCTGTGCACGCAATTTGCGGACGTTCTGCAGAATCCATCCACGGGGATTACAATGTAACAGCACATTGACTGCTTACAACTGTTTTTTTGTACGAGATACCAGTCAGACGATGGACTAGTATTAAAACGTTCGTCATTACTGATTTCATCCGGAATTTCATAATTGGTTTTAAATACAGTAGTTTATTCCTTAATTAATAATATTGTGTAATGATACATGTATGTGTATATTTCTATCAATTTTATTTTTACTGAAAAAATAGATATATTATTCATGTTATAATTACTTATGATTTTTATTTTTTAAAAAATATTGTGAAATTCAGTATAAAATATCTATTAATGCTTTGAAATATCAAGTCGTCCAGATGTGACGCCTAGATGTGTGTTTTATTAAAACGAAATAAAAGAAACTATACACATATTTATTTTTAATAAAATACAAATCCAAGTGTCACATTTGGATGACTCTATATTACAGAATATTTTTTATTTTATTAAAAAAATGTAATTACAAGCTGTTTTCTCTCATGATTTTCTCTACACGATCAGACGATGTAATTTTATTTAACACTTATAAATAAATGTTCATATCAGACATAAATACTTGTGGAAATTGAATATTTATTTATTTTTACTGCTATCTAATTTAATTTTGAAATATTATTAATTTTTACTTACAGACAGTTTTTCATAGAACTTAAGTATAGGTGTTTTTTAAGCATGATGGAACTTTAAATTGAATCCCTATAGAAAGTTCTATCAAACCTAAAAAAAACTATGCATATACACATGCTCGAAAAAGTCTGCGTATACCTATCAATACAGTTATGTTTCTCAGTAAAACAAATTTATTAATGTAAATTTGAAAACATTCATATTTTTTATCAATTCTAAAAACTACTCATTCTTTATACATGATAATTCCAGACATTTCAAATTTATAACAAATAAACCAAAAAATAAAAAATACAAGAGTTTATACAAATTGAGCACAAAATGTCTGCGTACAGCAAATGAAAATCAAAAAATAATATAAAGAAAATAAACTTTTCAAATGAATTAGTAACTGGTTGGATAGCCTCTTTTACTAAAAACCTTCTATAATTGTTTTTGCATGGAATGGTTCAATTTGAATCAAATTTAAATAACCATATCAGCCAATAGTGGTGACAGTGAAACGCACCTCATAGATTATGTCGGTCAATAGTGGTGATAGAAAAATTAATTAATAAGTATTAATTATTATTTTTATATTTCCTGGAAAAGTTTTTTTCGAAATGAAACTTCTTTAGCGTTGGGGTTAAATTTTTACATGCGACGGAAGTTACGTATGAACAGCCACGAAATTCAACAGAAAAAAGTGGGGAGAAATAGAGAAGTATCTCTAGTATACGAGGATCGTTTGATAAGTATTGGTAAATTTATATATTTTTTAATTTAATTACATTTTTCTCACTTTTTTACTATACTTATCAAACAAAACTTATCAAACGATCCTCGTACATAGAGTGTAAAGAAGAGAGGTAGTGAGGTTCATCACGCATGCGCGTCGTTTTAACATATGATTATTATTGCAAAACAATAGGCAGCACGCTGTATTTGCTATTTGAATAATTTCACTTTAAATTCCAAACGAAAACGAATAAATTTTCATAATTCGTAATTTTATGAAAGTTTTAATTTGAAAATAAATATTAACCCTTATCGGAGGTTAGCATTTTGTACTTAACTTTCCGCTAGGTCGGAGATATACAATTTTTATTGTAGAACTGATGTTGTCGTTGCAACATCCAGTTTAGAACTGATTTTACAGAGTGTTTTACTTAGCAAAGAAACCTCTGGTTCTCATTATTAAGATATTTTGTTTACATACAAGATTAATAATTGATTATGTTGCATTTTTGTAGTTCTATATACTTCTTTTCAACTCACAAGAGAAGTATTGTTTTAATAATTGACACTTTTTATCATGTTGCTGTTCCCGTGTGACTAGCCTTGAGAACGTAATATGTGTTACATATAACTTGAGAACATTTTTGGTAGCTTAAGGGGTTATACGCAGTTAGAAATTTCAAAAAATCGATTTTTTTTTGCATTTTCGGAATGCACATATATTTGAGTATATTCTCTGAAAATTTGAAGTAAATCCGATAAATATTTTCGGACATACACCTGAATTTGTAAAAAAATTTTAACTATGTGTAAACTACTTCCGAAACTTCAAACGCGTTTATATCAAAACGGTGTTTTCATAGTCGGTGATCTCGATATCTCAGAAATGGCTGAACCGATCGGTCTCAAATTTTCACACAATCTTCTCAAATATATTCCTCAGGTATTGAACGAAGGAATAAGGTTTACAAAAATTATTACTATTTTTTTTAAACAATTTGGAGCGAAAATTTTAGTAAAAAACGAAAAATTTTTTTCAAGTAGACGCCATTTTGTCAAAAATGAAAATTTTTATTATTCCTTCGTTCAATACCTGCATTAATCTATCCTTTAAAAGAATTGACCATATTTTTTGATTTCAAATAATCCAAACCGCCGATATGGAGATCACCGCCAAGCGCCTTTTTTTGGAGGTCGTTCGGGACATCGTCTGCAGGAGCGGTGCACTTCAATATTTTTTTATGATCGACATGTTATTTTATTCTTGAAAGTAGGATCTATTCAAATAACCATAATTTGTAATTGCAAAATAAATACTGTTTCTAAAAAAAATTCCTAAAAAAACATCGTTTTTGCGCCTCGCAAGTGCGTATAACCCCTTAAATGTTAATTCAAAAATAAACCTCATCACTGAACAACATTTTACGGTGGAACAAAACACTGATTTTTAAAATTTGTGTAAAACGTTCCATAATGACTTCAAATGTCACTTATAGTGCGCAAACTGAATATCCTTATCGAAAGTTCTATCTAACCTAAAAACAATCATTCTTTACATATACCAAACCGGATATCGTGTACAAAAGGAAAAGATGAGTGTAAAGCATAATTTTCTTTGATGTCAAGTCAATTAATTGTAATTTGCATTTATAAATATATCGAAACAACTGTTATATTCGATACGTACGCATCTTATGCAGATTATGTGCGTATTATGAATACACACCTGCGTGTATATAAACATGTGTACACGCACATCCGAAATGATATATAGTATCGTTTTTTTTCCGGCGCCCGAAACTTCTAATTCTACTTTTCATCGCACACGAACAAATCGAACTAAATTATTTCGTACGGAGCTAATGATAAAATATGACTGGTTTTGACAAATTGCATTAAAATGAACAAAACTGTTCGAGTCAACATTGATAAATAATTTCCTGTGAAATTGCTCATTTTAGTTTTATACGAATTTCGTTATTCAAATGATATCTGATTTCGACGGGAAAAAAACGTTTATATTTGAATATGTTTTAATTGAAATTTTATTAAAATAACAGCTCTGTTTAATTACAGACAGTGTAAAAATTTCGTAATAAATTAGATATCTGTATTATTTTTTTTTTTTTTTTGCTAGATTGGAGATAAGAACGTACGCGAGGAAAACGTCCACGTAATCAAACTGAATGATAAACATCACATTCCGATATATCATACCACATAATTTTCGTTTCTTTAAAATTTTTAATTATGAATTCGATCACACAACCTATAATTTGCACTACCTTAATTAGAAAGGTAAATCTGAAATTAAAAAATAATTATTATTTGAATACTCGAGCTGGACACTACCCCGATACTCGATTCCCAATTTGTACAAGATCGATCTGGACCGAGAGGTCGCAAAAAAATTTTTGTCAAGATAGTCGATCATTCGCTCATTATCTTCGCTTGTATTCGTTTCATGTAATATTTTTTTCGTTCGACGGAGACGAAAAAAACAGATTTCATAAATTCTTCGTAAAATAATCAACTACACCTATCAGTCGAAATCCCATCAACTAAAAATAAATAAAATATCTACGATAATAAAAAAAAAATATATTTATTCGCATAAGTTATAAAATGTCGTGCCGAAACGTTCAACTGTTTGATTTTTTTGCACCGCCTTCTTAATTACTAATAATAATAATAATAATGATAATAATGATCCGAGGCCAAACTCGATCTATAAGAGGTACATATATATCTATTTTTATCGACAGATACACACAGACCAGCGGTCTGCTACTAGATCGTATCTATCTGTCCTGGTCGTTCGGTTATAGTGCGACGAGGACGGACATACCACGTGTCGTCTGAATCTGTAATTATTATATGTGTGTATTACAGAGCCGGGTTTGTATTCCAAAGTTAAATGACTCGAAAAATGCGACCGTTAATGAACTACATGATTTGTTTATAATCGACTTTGAAATATTTTCATCATAGTTTCTCACGACAGATTTATTCGACAATGAATATATCTTTTTTTATCCATCTTTCTTTAAACAAATCTGAATCTTTCGACGTTTTGAAGTTCATTTTGAATTCGTTTTATGGATGAAAACATATTTTTAATACAAATTTTCTTCAAAAATCTCATTTTAACTTCTGAATGAATACAGATTTTCGATCATATTAATTATTATTTGAATACTTGACCTCAAGAATACCTCAAAATCCTGTTCCCAATTTGTACATGATCGATCTAGACCGAAAGATCTATTTTGATTAGAAAGGTAAATACAGGTAACCCTCCTATAACACGATAGATAGGTTCCTAGAAAATCCCGTGTTGTGTGAAATCGTGTTATATGAGACTAGAAGCCTGTACAAAAAGTAAGGTTACGTTCCGAAAACTTATTGAAAAATATTTCTTTTATTCCGTATAAGCAACTTAATTTTTATTAAAAATATTAAAATATGTTTGACACAAAACGTAAAAAAACAGACAATATTTTTTTTAATTTAATATCACCTCAATTTAATAATTTTCTTCTTAATCACTGCTCAGTACAATCAAACGAGAACGTTTTTTCAGTTAAACGATATCATTTTCATTTTCTGAATATTTTTCTTCAGTTATTTTTTTTTTACTTTCTGGACTCTTTAAACATCTAAAATATTAAAATATGTTTGACACAAAACGTAAAAAAACAAACAATATTTTTTTTTAATTTAACATCACCTCAATTTAATAATTTTCTTCTTAATCACTGCTCAGTACAATCAAACGAGAACGTTTTTTCAGTTAAACGATATCATTTTCATTTTCTGAATACTTTTCTTCAGTTAATTTTTTTTTCACATTCTGGACTCTTTAAACATCTAAAATATTAAAATATTTGTTGGACACTTTACGTAATTTGATGATATGAATAGACAATTTTTTGCTCCGTTTTGATTTAACATCACCTCAATTTAATAATTTTCTTCTTAATCACTGCTCAGTTTTGGCTCAAACGAGAACGTTTTTTCAGTTAAACGATATCATTTTCATTTTCTGAATACTTTTCTTCAGTTAAATTTTTTTTCACATTCTGGACTCTTTAAACATCTGTAATTTTGGTTTGTTTGCTGGTTCTTTAAGGTCGTTGTAGATTTGATGATATGAAAATAGACAATTTTTCTGTTCCGTTTTGAATTTTCGGTTTCTTTCAGCAAAAAGGTCTGCATTCAAAAAAAATGATTCTAGATTTTTGGCTAAGCTTAGGCCTTTTTGTAATTTTTTAGTGTTAAATTATTAACTTTACAATCTTCATCAGTACTATTGCCCCAGAATCGATTTGATTTACAACTTCGGATGCCATTTCCATCAAATGCACTTCGCTAACTTCTTCCACTAATACTAAAACGTGAAATAAAATTTATTTACTTTTATCTCTCTAAAAAATTCAAATTGTAATTATCGAATTTGATTTTTATATCAATTTTTTTAAGATAAATTAATTATATTTTCTAATAAGTTATCAGCGAAATTTTAGAATCTTATGACAATATTAACAATTTGACTCATTTATTATTTTATTGCTTTATATATAGAAAAACTTAAATATTTTTGTTGTATACTTTCACAATGTAATTAAAAACACATATGTTTTTTTAAAAAAATCAAAATCTAACATTTTCTAATATCAATTATATTAAAAATATAAAATTGAGTCAAATTGACTCGCTCTATAAATCTAGTGTTAAATAAAGAGGGTAAAAGAGGAAGGATTTCTTCTTTATTATTAAAAAAAAAAAATCTATATTTTTTTTAGGAATGATTTTAATTCAGATTCCAGATAATTTTTATAATCAAAAAACATTAGAAAAAAATATAGATTTAATTTTTTTTCAATAATAAAGAAGAAACCCTTCCTCTTTTATCCTCTTTATTTAACACTAGATTATTTACAGAGCCAGTCAATTTGACTCATTTAAGATTTTATTGCTTTATATATAGAAACATTTCAATATATTTTTTGTATACTTTCACAATGTAATTAAAAACACATATGTTTTTTTAAAAAAATATTCCAGTTTTTCTATATATACAGCAATAAAATATTAAATGAGTCAAATTGACTCGCTCTGTAAATCTAGTGTTAAATAAAGAGGGTAAAAATTGAAGGGTTTCTTCTTTATTATTAAAAAAATATCTTTTTTTTAGGAATGATTTTAATTCAGATTCTAGATATTTTTTATAGTAAAAAAAATTAGAAAAAAATATAGATTGAATTTATTTTTTTGTAATAATAAAGAAGAAATCCTTCCTCTTTTACCCTCTTTATTTAACACTAGATTTACAGAGCGAGTCAATTTGACTCATTTAAGATTTTATTGCTTTACATATAGAAAAACTTGAATAATTTTGTTTCTATACTTTCACAATGTAATTAAAAACGCATATTTTTTTAAAAAAAATATTTAAGTTTTTCTATATATACAGCAATAAAATCTCAAATGAGTCAAATTGACTGTCTCTGTAAATCTAGTGTTAAATAAAGAGGGTAAAAGAGGAAGTGTTTCTTCTTTACACAAATGAATTTTAACCCCAACACCAAAATAATTTAAAGTGTTCAATAATCACTTATTGTTCACTTATTATTTATAATTATATCGGCTGATGCATTTCGATGGCGACGCCATCATCGTCAGAGCCTTTCTGAAAGATTTGTTCTTTATTATTACAAAAAAATAAATCCATTCTATATTTTTTAGGAATGATTTTAATTGAGATACCAGATAATTTCCATAGTAAAAAAAATAATAGAAAAATATCGAACCATATCTTCTTGTACTATTTTAAATATATAATCAAAATGGACTCTATTTGATAGGAATTCATATATAAACTGTGCTGTATTCGTCATTAACGAACTCAACAATTACAGAATAGCCATTGAGAATAATTGAATTGACAAATGAATACCTGTTTAGAAATCAGTAAGCAAATATTAATTTCGACACACCTCGATAATGCTATATTATTGTACATCAATATTACTATGACGGCTCTGTGTTTATACGTAAAAGCGTGTGGTTGTATTTCAAGAAGAAATCGATGCAAAAATTTTTAATTAAAGTCTGACATTCCCGTGTAATAATAATAACGAACTGATTACGTTATTTAAAAATATATGTTTATATATATATATATATATATATATATATATATATATATATATATATATTCTTTTTTTGTAAAAGCACTACGGATCAATAATATTAAAACGAATGACGACTCGAGCGAGTTAATTACAATATTTAATACAGGGAAAGATAATTCATGATTGAATGTGAAATTAAAAGTAACCTATACACATATACACAGATAACGTGTAAGTATGTATGTATAGTAGTTATCTGGACATATTTTGATGTGGTAGTGCAGGCTTGTTCAACGGTAGGCCGGCCAAATGGGCAGTACCAGTTTCGTCTTCTTGTTCTTGTCCAATATTACCCATCGATTTTACTACTAGTGGCCTTTAGTTTGGTGTCTTTTCGATACGGAATATTGTGAAAGAAATTGTTCACTGGTAGTAGTTACACGCATGTTTTGTATTTTTTTTTCGTAGAGTATATCTGTAATAACAAAATTGATCTAAAAATTATCTTTAATTATATATATATATATATATATATATATATATATATATATATATATATATATATATATTCTAAACAGTAATTACTTCTTTTTTCAAATCTTGTTGTACTTAATGTAAATTTCGTTACATATTTGTAATTTGGAAGCATAATAAAACTTTGATAAAATGTATAAGTAAGTGAATCTTAATTATAAGTGTTAAAATTTATTTAATTCTAAAATTGATTCAAATTCCAAATGAGACTATTTTTTAAAAAACTATTTTTTTAAATTGTTCTAAAAATAATTTATTTTAAACCTTGATATTTTCTTCAGTATCAAAAATTGTAACCAAATATTTTAAAATATGAATTAGAATTTATAAATGCACTGTTTTGTATAAATATATTCTAAACAATATTTTTTTTTCAAAAGTTACTGTATTTAATTTAAATTTTATTACAAATTTGTAATTTGGAAATATAATAATACTTTGATAAAATGTATAAGTGAATTTTAATTATAAATGTTAAAACTTATTTAATTCTAAAATTGATTCAAATTCCAAAACAAAGACTATTTTTTCAAAAAATTAGTAATATTTTACTAAAAAAAGAAGTTATTTTAAACCTTGATTTTTCTTCAGTATTAAGAAATGTAACTAAATTTTCTAAAATATCAATTGGAATTTATAAATGCACTGTTTTGTATAAATATATTCTAAACAGTATATTTTTTTTTCAAAACTTACTGTATTTAATTTAAATTTTATTACAAATTTGTAATTTGGAAATATAATAATACTTTGATAAAATGTATAAGTAAGTGAATCTTAATTATAAATGTTAAAACTTATCTAATTCTAAAACTGAATCAAATTCCAAAAAGAGATTATTTTTAAAAAACTAGTTATATTTTCTAAAAAAAAATATTTTAAACCTTGATAATTTCTTCAGTATTAAAAATTGTAACCAAATATTCTAAAATATCATTAGAATTTATAAATGTACTATTTTATATAAATATATTCTAAAAAGTATATTTTTTTCAAATCTTACTATATTTAATTTAAATTTCATTACATACACAAATGAATTTTAAACGCAACACCACAATAATTTAAAGTGTTCAATAATCACTTATTGTTTACTTATTATTTATAATTATATAATCTATAATTATATCGGCTAATGCATTTCAATGGCGATGCCATCATTGTCATAGCTATCGAAATGCATCAGCCGATATAATTATAGATTATATAATTATAAATAATAAGTGAACAATAAGTGATTATTGAACACTTTAAATTATTGTGGTGTTGGGGTTAAAATTCATTTGTGTAAAGTGAATCAGCCACAGTTCCAATACAACAAATAAATTTCATTACATATTTGAAATTTGGAAGTATAATAATATTTTAATGAAATGTATAAGTAAGTGAATCTTAATTATAAATGTTAAAACTTATCTGATTCTAAAATTGATTGAAATTCCAAAAGAGACTATTTTTTAAAAAAATACTGTATTTCACTAAAAAAACCCTTATTTTAAACCTTGATATTTTTTCCAGTATCAAAAAATGTAACCAAATTTTCTAAAATATCAATTAGAATTTATAAATGCACTATTTTATATAAATATATCCCAAACAGTATTTTTTTCAAATCTTACTGTATTTAATATATATATATATATATATATATATATATATATATATATATATATATATATATATATATATATATATATATATATATATATATATATATATATATGTATATATATATATATATATATATATATATATATATATATATATATATATATATATATATATATATATATATATATATATATATATATATATATATATATATATATAAGTGTGTGTATAAGAATATATATGGTTAATTACAAATGAATTTATTATTTTTCTTGAAAAGTTACACATACATTTTTCTATAAATAAACAGCAAAAATAATTTTCAAGCCAGTAGTATGTAATTATAAATAATAAACATCACATAATATATAATTTGTAGGCAGTGCTTCAAACAATAAACAACCAAGCAATACCAATAATAAACACTGATAAATATGAGTGTATATTTTACTACTTCAACATTTATATATATATATATATATATATATATATATATATATATATATATATATATATATGTATGTAATGTTTAAATATTTATTTTACATTCAAAGGTAAAAAATATATTTTTGCAACTAAATATGAATAAAACATTTTACGAGAATAACTGATATTTAAAATCTTATTTATGATAATGTGTAATGTTCTAAAAGTAAATCTTCGGTTCAAACAATTAATTACTGTCGTTGTTTTAGGACTTTCTTACACTTACTGTTTTATATATGTACATTCATTAGAAATAAAGTATCAATTTATAGAACGTAATAAAGTGTATAATTGATTGTTAGCTGGAAAATACTTCATACATTTTATGACATTGTAATAATTATTTCTTTTTAAATATAACAACGACGCTTTACAATAAAAATAACTTTGTCAAGTGTCAACTGTGTTGAATGCATTCAAATTAAAATTTATTGTTTGAATATTTATATTTAATTCAATTCTCAAATTTAATTAAAAAAATACAAATATATATAGTAATATCTCGATTAGAGTTAGGTTTGAAATTTCCCAAAAAAAATTTTTCATTTGAAAAAATCCTACAAAAATTTTTTCTTGAAAAAAATTTCAAAAAATTAATACATAAAATTATTTTTATACACAAATATTCAAGTTTTCCCCTTTATTATGAAAACATAAAAAAGAAAACCGAAATCGTATATCCACATTATGCGCAACGCATGCGCAGTTCTAGTTTTGTGGTCTTTTCTATTAGTTTTAGATTTGCAACTCTAGAGTGAAGTCGATTTTTTGATAATTAATTTTAATTGATTTGAAAATGAATTTAAAATTAATGTATAAACCATTGATTTTGTTTTGTTGATACATACCAACATTTGAATATATTACTCTAGTTTTATTTACTGAAAAACAGGAAAAAAAATTTCTTTGGAACCAATTAACGTTTTTTGTATTTAGTTAGTGTTTCGATTAGTCCGGTAAATCAGTGGAACCGATTAACGGACTATGCGAGGTATTCCTGAATATATATTAGGTTGGCAAGTATCTCCCTTCCGCTTTTTTTTGTTTTTTTGTTTTTTTTTTTTGTACATAGCTGCGAAATTCAAAAAACCAGAAGGCGGAAGGGAGATATTTGCCAACCTAATATATATATATATATATATATCATCATCATATATATACATCATACGAAAGCCACAATGAATGCTACCATCATTGGTATTTGGTCATATTCACCACGCTGACCAGGCGGATTGGTGAAGATTTTTTTATTCGGGGTTTACACCCTTCTCGACAGTTATTTTTTACAAGATGAGGTTGTCGGCCTTTGCTCATAAACGAGGTCTCCGACTGGGAATCGAACGCAATCTCCCGCATGACACGCGGTGATGCTAACCACTGTACTACCCATATAGTATTATATATATATATATATATATATATATATATATATATATATATATATATATATATATATATATATTTGGAGATTCGGTATCTCCGGTTTGAAATAAAATACACCGTTACATATGACGAGTATATTTATTTGAACAGTAATGTTTACAGAGTTATCTATTGTAGCGACGGTGGCGAGACTCGAGTCCCTTGTGTTGTATTGTTGAACGTCTTGCCTACGGCTAAACACTGACTAAAGATTCACGGTTTTTGCAGTCTACGATATCGGTCAGTTTATCGCTTTCATTCCTGACCGATATGGGGTAAAAGATGTTGTCCTTGCGGCTCGGCCGTTTGATCTTTCGGTGTCTTCTACGAGAATCGGCAAGGCCACATCTGGCTTTGATTGTCCGTTTAGGGGTTGACGGTCTAGCGGCATCTTTTTGCTAGCGTTGTCACACTTTCTAAACGGTACTTTTATTAGCGTTGTCTAATTGCCACGGGCGGTTGACTGATCTTGCCATCGGTGCGATGGGATAACCGCCACAGTACTCCCTTCCCAGTGACTCTGACGGAGTCAGGAAGGAACGAAATGTTCTTGGCTTCCGAGAAGAGAAGTGTTGACATCGAGGTGTAGCTGATTCGTAATCGGTAGTTGGTCACAGCATTGACTTCGCCTTGGCGTGCGTGCGTTGCGGCATGCGTGCGTCGCGGGTGCGTTCGTGCGTGCGTTGCGGTTGCGTTCGTGCGTGCGTTCGTGCGTGCGTTGCGGGTGCGTGCGGCGTGCGTTGCGTACGTTGCGGCGAAGTGATGCTGTGTTTGATGGGAGACGGTTCTTCGGCGGCAGCTATGCTGCTCTTAGAGCGTTCGAACGCCTCGTCTGGGCTGGAGAACGAGATGGGGACCTTGCGCGTGTCGTTGTTTCGAAGTCGGACAGTCAGCGAGTTTTGAACACGGCGCGTGGGTGGTTTCCTCTACGTGTTCGGCGGACGGGGTTGGGCCGGTCGTGAAGCGTCGAGGTGCCGTGGCGTGTTTGTGAAGCGTCGAAGTGCCGTGGTGTGCTTGTGCTGCGTTGTTGGGTCCGCGTGTCGCGCCGAGGGTTGTAGAATCCGAATGGCGTGTGAGAGCTCTTTCGGGGCATCCATTGAAGTGACGGGATCTGGTGGATCGCCGGTCGTCCAGCCCTTTCTTCCGGAGATGTTGGTTGTTCGTTTTGTTGGTTGTTCGTGTTGTTGTTTGTTCGTGCTGTTGCTTGTTCGTGCTGTTGCTTGTTCGTTGTTCGTGTCGTTACTAGTTCAACCACGTTAATCACGTCGGGGTCACCAATTTGGAGATTCGGTATCTCCGATTTGAAATAAAATACACCGTTACATATGACAAGTATATTTATTCGTAATTAACGTAGTTGAACAGTAATGTTTACAGAGTTATCTATTGTAGCGACGGTGGCGAGACTCGAGTCCCTTGTGTTGTATTGTTGATTATGATTGTTGTGAGACCAGCGTCTTGCCTTACGGCTAAACACTGACTAAAGATTCACGGTTTTTGCAGTCTCTTTTATATCGGTCAGTTTGTCGCTTTCACATTCCTGACCGATATGGGGTTGCAGGTCCAGATGTTGTCCTTGCGGCTCGGCCGTTTGATCTTTCGGTGTCTTCTACGAGAATCGGCAAGGCCACATCTGGCTTTGATTGTCCGTTTAGGGGTTGACGGTCTAGCGGCATCTTTTTGCTAGCGTTGTCACACTTTCTAAACGGTACTTTTATTAGCGTTGTCTAATTGCCACGGGCGGTTGACTGATCTTGCCATCGGTGCGATGGGATAACCGCCACATATATATATATACACACGTCCCTCAATTTACACGGCACTTTTTTTACGCGGTATTGATTTACGCGGCACTTTTTATACGCGGTCAGATAGATTTCATTTTATTTAATTTTTCATGGAATTTATTATATATCAGAGTGACGCAAATTCTTACTTGAACGTATAAAAGCACGATATAAATATTAGGTTGGCAAATATCTCCCTTCCGCCTTCTGGTCTTTTGAATTTCGCAGCTATGTACAAAAAAAAAAAAAAAAAAAGCGGAAGGGAGATACTTGCCAACCTAATATATAAAAAGTTGATTGTTTTGAATTACAGTAGCGATAGTGACACCGAATAAAATTCATCTACTCTTGTTTTCTAAAACGTCATTATTTTTTTGTTAAGCTATGTGAAATGCATATGTGTTTCTACAACTTACAGAGTGCTTTTTGATGATGATTGAGTGCTTTCAGATGTTTAATTGTTATGAACGTCGACGAGTTGATGTTTGAAGGTTTTTTTTAACATTTTTATATACAGCAGCAATATTTTCACCTCAACAACCTCTACGAACATATATTTTTGATCTATGGTCTCTAACACTATCAAATTATTAAATTTCACCATTAAGTTATACATGAATAACAGACTCAGAAGACAATTGATTTCAAGGAAAAGATGCATGAATTTTACGCATTGACGTTGTAAAATTTTTACCATTTTTTGTAGTGACTTTTCACTATTGAAGAGCATTTCTCAAGCATGTAACTTTTCATCACTAAAATTCACCAATTTTTTAATAAACAAATATTAAATAATGACTGTTAAATATTTGACATTTCATCAAATAATAGCCAACTTACTTCCTAACCTCAAATTTGGACACCCGTTATAATATAATATAAACGTTCATGTATAACGTATACGTGTCTTATATATGTAATAAATAGTAGTAATTATAATTTACAATTGTATGCTATTATATTTCTTAATTTGTAGTTCAATATGCTAAATATTCTCGAATTGATTAATTAAAAAATTGTAATTCTAAAAGACAGACTTGATTAATCGACTCTCTTGCATTTTCATTTATTTGAATATCGATATGAGTATTAATTTCCGTTATAGATATAATTACCAGTTAAGATTTATGCTTATTAGTATATTTTTTTAAATTTAATAATCATATTACGAATATTATTTGTTTTCCTTATTTTGATTAATATATTGAAAATGATTTTATTCTAAATTTGTATTAATACCAAAAATAAATAATTAGATAAACAAGAAATCTTGTAGCTACACAAAGTACATAGGAAGTAGCGTATTATTTTCGTGCAGTCTGCATTGGAAAATAAAGTAATAAATACACCTAGGTCTGTTTTTATGCGGTAGATACGTTCCACAGAAAACTGCATTAAAAACAATCGCACAAAAAGACTTAACTTACATTGAAAAATTAGGAATACATTCCATAATTTTCGAAAACCACATAAAACCAAAGCTACAAAGTGAAATTACTTTAAAATTCGCATAAAAAATCAGGAAATAAAGAATGCTTAAATAAATTTCAAATATCTGCAGAAAATTGATACAAAACAAAGCTTTTTTACTTTATTTTTTAATCAACTATTTAATTTTATTTAAAGCAATATGTATATATGTGTAATTTATTTTAAAATTTTTCATACATATTTTAATCATAATCGCAATAATAGCTGCACTGTTTAGAATAAAAAAAGAAACTGAATAGCTGCACTGTTTTCAAGACATGTAGGCCAAGCCTTTTTCCAACAGGCATTTAAAGTGTGTGGGTTTATTTGAGCAATAGCAAAAACAACATGATTTATAAAGTCAAAGATAGATTTATTTTTCCAAGCGTCAGTTACTACTATTGACTTATTTTCTAGTTTATCCAATATAAATTGAAAAGTACGTTTAACGTAATATTGTTAAAAGTTGCAATTATGCCTTGATCTAATAGCTGAATAATGCTTGTTGTATTGGGTAGAAAAAACATCATGTTTACATTTGGATGTTTTAAACATGGATAACCTGGTACATTGTCAACAAAAAATTAGGCAACTTTTTCATCTGCCAAAGCAATCGCACCCGTAATCTTCACCTTATGCAGTGTATTCCTTTTTAAAAACCCGGTTAACCACCCTTTGCTAGCCGAAAATTCCTTACGAGTTTGAGAAGCGAAAGTAAATGGCTTTGATTTCTTCATTTGTTCATAAAACTGAAGAGCTTTTCGTTGAATTAAATAACCGCTTGAAGAAATTCTTAAAAAAATCGTATAAAAAGATACTAAGAAGAAATATGAATCGCATAACTTCAAAATCGCATTAAAATAATCCGCACAAAAACAAACCCAGCTGTATTTGTATGAAATAATCATCCCTGTATTAAAATTTTATTAAAAATAAATAATTACCCATTAAGTTATTTCAAATATTTCAATCGATAATCGAAACCTAATCAATCATAAATCAATAATTTTTAATTGACAAAATATTAAATAATTTCACAAGTTGTTTGAGTACCATTGTCATCAATTATTAAATATTTTTCTTTGTTAATGTCATTGAAAATCTTCTCTAATTGAAATGATAAAGTACTTATATATGCATATATGTGCATAAATTATATTTGTAAGTTATTTTTAATGTCGTCAAAAGTTTTTAAGACAATCGTTTTCTTAATGACAGATGACGCTTTCAATAAATGCATTTATATATAAATTGGGGTGATCAGAAATTAATTTCGTTTTTTTCCACGAGTGTCATTAGTTGTTCTTCATTCTAAACCATTTTGTCATTATATATTTTGACAGCTAACATTTCAAGGTTTATTTTAAAAAAATGATTCTATGCAGTTGTTTTTTTGGGTGCTGTATCAAAAATGGAAAATAAAAAGGAGAATTTCGGCATATTTTGATTTTTTATTACCGAAAAGGTAGAAATGTTGTTCAAGCAAGAAAAAAGTTATGTGAAATGTATGGAGAAGATATGTTAACAGAACGCTAGTGCCAAAACTGGTTTGCAAAATTTCCTTCTGACAATTTCGATAATAAAGATGCACCCACGTCTAGTTGAAGCGGATGAAGACAAAATAAAAGCATTGGTTGAAGCAAACCGCTGAATAAAAACATGAGAAATTGATACAAGATTGAATTTATCGAATTAGACCGTTCATGACTATATGAAATGACTTGGTTTCGTTTCAAAGCTCGATATTTGGATTCCACATGTTCTCAGAGAAAGAGATTTGCACCATCGCATTGACATCTGTGATCTGCTGGTCAAACGTGAAGAAAGTGATTTATTTCTGAAGCGAATCATAACTGGTGATGAAAAATGGATTGATTACAACAATATTAAACGCAAGCATCATGGAGCAGAAGAGATGAGTCGGCTTAAAGCACTTCGAAAGCCGATATTCATCAAAAAAAAGTAATGTTCTCTGTTTGGTGTGATTTCAAAGGAATTGTTTTTTTTTTGAGCTTCTACCAGAGAATTCCAGAATTAATTCGGAAATGTACTGCCATCAATTGGAGAAATTGAGTGATTCCATCAAACAGAATAGACCGGAATTAATTAACAGAAAAGATGTAGTGTTTTACCATGATAACGCCAGTCCTCATACAAGTTTGATGACTCGCCAGAAGCTGTTATAACTTCGATGGGATGTGCTATCCCACCCATCATATATGGCACTCTCCGATTATTACTTATTCCGGTCTTTGTAGTCTAAACAGAACTGTTTAGACAAAACATTTAGTTCAAATGAGGATGTCAAAAATCTCTTGCTTCAGTTTTTTTCAAGCAAAGATCAAAAGTTCTACGAGCGTAGAATCATGTTGCTACCAGAAAGATGGCAAAATGTATTGGACCAAAATGGTCAATATATAATTAAATAAAATATTTATATACTACAAAAAAGGGTATGTGTACTTATGTATGCATGCCAGAAGTGAAACTTCTTTTCAGTAAAGTAATAAAAAGGTAAACGGACAAGCATATGCCTAAAACTCGTAAATGAAAAAAATCATCAGGATAAAGCAAGTAACAAAATGAAGAAATGTAGTAGGGAGAGAGGCGATAAATACACGAGATAAAAAATTAAGTAGAAAATGATCAATGTTTTAAATAAATTAAATTTTTATAATTATTTCATATTAGGTAAGATTAATATTTATTTTCAAATTAAAACTTTTATACTCGTAAAATTATGAATTATGAAAATGTATTCGTTTGGAATTTCTTCGATTTCCATTGCTTCCTCTGGTGGTGACTGAACGATACAATTGGATTTTGATAAATAAAACTTTTGCGTAATAGACTTTACCATCTTAAAGCCTGTAAAAAACATTTTTTTAATTACTATTATATTACTTTTGTATAATATATAATATACAATTAGATCAATGTTTTAAAAATAAAACAATTAAAGGAAATACTCACAAATAATATATAACTGCAATAAATAGCCTCTATTTGGATATTATTTATTGATAATGGATAATTTTATAACACCACGTAAAATTTAATAAGTCTTCAAAATGACACCTGGGAACAAAGAATTCATAATAATTTTAATATAACATTTTTTTGATAAAAGTATACAATAATTTGATCATAATTATAAATAAAATTATTGTAAGAAATTGTTACAAATAAAACAACAGATAACCTCAAAACTGTTATAGGTTTCGATAATTTTTAAATACCACGTATTTTCAATAGTATTTCTCTTATTTGATAAATAGATGAAATGTATATACATAATGCTATAAAATACTATATCTATATATTAATATACTTGCCCATAATCTCAATTTCACGTTGATTTGATAAATTTTTAAATACCACGTGGATGTAATGTAGTCTTATTTGTATGATTATTTAGCTTAACATTATAATATGAAATTATATAAAATAATATACTCACCAAAAATATCAATGTTATCATACTGAATAGCATTCTTATTTAAGCTCAATTCACAGATTAATTGTAAATAATAATTACTAACAAAACAGTGAAATAATTCAAATAGTAAATGCATAACGTGATAGTAATCATATGTTAAATCGATGCGCATGCGTAGTGGGTGTCCGTTTTTATTTGTTGCTGTAGATTCGGTACGTACGTCACTTCCGTTGCAAGTAAAAATTTTACCCCAACGCTGCTAAAGAAATTTCACTTCAAAAATTGTCATTTATTTTCCTGAAAAAAACAACATTAATTTCCGATCAACCTGTATATATATATATATATATGTGTGTGTGTGTGTGTGTGTGTATGTAGATGTGTATTCTGTGAAATAACAGTTACCTTGAAATTAACACTCAAAGTAATCTCCATGTGCATGTTTCTTTGTCATATGAAATCAGTCGAATCGAAAAGACCAATATTCACAAATTTATACATTTCGTATGCATACAAAAACGACATCGACATGAGTCATGTCTGTATTTGTGAATCAGACAAACGTACAGGTATTGTAATATCGACGTTCTTTATTGTATGCGGTTATGTATGTAAATCGTTGGATATTCATTGTAACCTACCTTCTCCTCAGACCGATGGTAATCTCGATATTGAATCGTAATGTTATTTATGATTCCAGTTGTCTCCGGGATAACAGCATTAGCATAATGAGATTTTTAATTAGTGTTCTGTTAATTTGTTTCGTTGCTCAATAGAGGAACTCATATTTATGAGCAACGATACTGTTATGGATCCAATATCGAATTTATTCAATCTATATTACTTTTGATTTCATTCAGTACAAGAAGCTGGACTTACAGACAACTGCTTTTTTTACTTATTATTTTTAATATTTTTTTTCACTTTACTACTTTCAAATCTGAGTATGGATATCGTTTGTTTTGAAAATGGAGGATTTACTTTCAATTAAATGAATTTTTATTCCCAACACTATAATGATTATCAGGTGTTTAATAATCACTTTTTGTTTATAACAATGTCGACTGATGCGCATTTCGATAGCAATGCCATCATCGTCAGAGCCTGTTTGTTAAAATTAAATTAAAAAGAATCTGACGATTTACCAATTCGTATGTATTCACCAATTCTGACGTATTCACCAATTGTTGTTCCTTCAGATTTTCATTTAGTTCGGTCGATGACACATTCATTTTCAAATCAGTACTTAAATTCTTTTGAAGGCATTAAAAATTGGCTTGATAAATGGATCGTATTAAAACAAAAAAATGTTATTCTGTGGAATTCATAAGTTTATCAAAAAATGAGAAAATATTGCAGTTAAAGTTGGAAATTATATTGAATATAAAATTGTTGACAATTTTTCAAAATAAACAAATAATAATAGTAATTACTTGTTGTTTTGGAACAGTGGCTGATTCACTTTACACAAATGAATTTTAACCCTAACACCACAATAATTTAAAGTGTTCAATAATCACTTATTGTTCACTTATTATTTATAATTATATCGGCTGATGCATTTCGATGGCGACGCATCATCGTCTGAGCTTGAACATTTAAATTATTGTAGTGTTGAGGTTTAAAATTCATTTGTGTAAAATAATAGTAATTTTTAACCAATAATAATAATTTTTCGAAATATTTTTTTTAAATAAACGTGTTTTTATTTGTGAAAAAAAATTGTACACTAATAATTTTGCTTATTTTTTTTTTAATTTGTGTAATATAGATATATTTGAGTTTTAATAAAAGATTAATCTTTTTTCATTATTTTATTTTGTATCTTCTAGTGGTTTATACTGCTTAAATATTTTGTTACAAACAGAAAGAATGATAATTTCAGTGAAAGTCTCTATAATAGACAGACAATTAGAATTTAAATTATTATTCATTTTGAAATATCATAAAAAAATATTTATTGGTTTTGAAAAATTTTTTTTTGTATAAAATTTATTTAATATAACACGAATTAATCTTTATAGATAATATAAAAATTCCAATTCCTCATTCGTTTAAAAATATTTAAAAGAAATGTTTATATAATAATTATATATATATATATATATGTGCGGTTTTTTTATATCGTCTGACGACGCTTTCCGCTTATTCGGGGTTTTACTCCAGAATGGACAGCTATTTTTTTTACAAGATGAGGTTGTCAGCCTTCATGCTCAACCCTCGAAAACATGAGGGACTCTCCGACTGAGACTCGAACGCAATCTCCCGCATGACACGCGGTGATGCAAACCACTGTGCTACCCAGTCGGTTATATAATAATAATAATAATTATTATTATTATTATTATTTAAAAAATATAACTTACTAATGCAATGATTCTCAACCACTGTACCGCGGCACTTTAGTGTGCCGCGAGATTCTTGAAATGTGCCGCCACTGCAAATACCTATACATAAGCGAATACCCTTACTTCGAAAGAAGAACTAATTTCGGTGTATAATAACCTAGATTTAATTTCAAAACATTCAGAAGAATCAATTAATTCGTTCTGGATTAATCTTAGATAAGATTATCCGACAATATCACAAAAAGCTTTAAGTGTGTTATTACATTTTTCCTCATTTTATTTGTGTGAATTCGGATTTTCGGCTTTGACCGACATAGAAACGAAAAAAAGATACAGACTTTTAAATCTGGATCACGAAATGAGAGTAGCATTATCATTTTTACGCCCAAATATAAATGAAGTTATCAAAAAACACCAAGCTCAAATTTCGCATTAAATGTAATTTGTAATTTATCATTAAATAAACGTTTTGTTTACTTTGTAATGCAATTTCATTTTATATTTCATTGAAAATTATTATTGTATGCTATTTTTACAAAATATATTATAGTACATCAACCAATTAACCAAGTAAAATTCTTTTAAATTTTATTGTTAGTGTGTCGCCAAATTTTTAAATATTAAAAGTGTACCGTGACGAAAGAAAGATTGAGAATCACTGTACTAATGTATAAAAATTACGTTTATTTTTTTATATAAATTTCTTTTAAATTTTATTTATATAAATATAAGCAAGTCGAGGATGTTATTTAAAGCGTGATATAACTTTAAATTGAATCCCTATCAAAATTTTTATCTAACCTAAAAAAACACTCAATAGGTTAGATGGAAATTTCGGTAGAGATTCAATTTAAAGTTTTATCACGCTCAAAAAACACTTATACTATGATTAATAAGTGTACAATAAAAAAAATTCTTTAAATAATTCTGAAACAATGGAGGAGCTGGGATTTGAACCCAGGACTTTCCGCATGCGAAGCGGATACTCTACCACTGAGTTACACCCCCTTGTAGGTTTTTGCTGCATTGTAAAATAGTAATCTTGATTATAAACTTAAAAATATCAATTTATTAAGTTAAGATTTTTACATATTAAATTATTAATAATAACATATAGATATATTATTAACAAATATATAATTATTCTCTTAATATATACACCCGTCCCTCAATTTACGCGAGTTTTTTTTACGCGGCAAATTATACCTCTATTTACACGGGACTTTTTTACGCGAGTTTTTTTTACGCGAAAAATTATACCTCTATTTAGGTGGGACTTTTTTACGGGGTATTGATTTTCGCGGGACTTTTTTATAGAGTATTGATTTACGGGGGACTTTTTTTACACGGTCAGATAAATTTTATTTTATATATTTTTTCATGGAATTTATTATATATCAGAATGACGCAAATTCTTACTTGAACGTATAAAAGCACGCTATAAATATTAAAAGGTTGATTGTTTTGAATTACAGTAACGACAGTGGCACCGAATAAAATTTATCTACTGTTGTTTTCTAAAACGTCATTATTTTTTTGTGAAGCTATATGAAATAAATATGTGTTTCTAAAACTTTACTAGCTTTTATTTCCAATATTTTTTCCATTGTACTGACAGACTCAATTTACGCGATTTTCATTCACGTAAAACAAATCCACGTGGAACAGATACTCCGCGTAAATTGAGGGACGGGTGTATATATATATATATATATATATATATATATATATATATATATATTGTATGTGTATGTGTATACAGCAATAGAACTATAAAAAAAGATTAATCTTTCTTATTCCACTTTTTCAAATTTTTACCGACATTTAATGCGTCTCTATACAGTTAAGATGATAATAAGAATGATTTATGACACATCATAAAACTTTCCACTAACGAGCTTCGTGATAGAAATATACATTCCAGTATAGAAATAAATTAATTGTATTACTTTTTTTTGCTAGGTTATATATAGATTTTTATTTAAACTTGCAAATAATTTCCAAGCGAATAATTAAATATCTTTACGGTCAGTTATATAGGCAGTTTTTTTAAGCGTGATAGAACTTTAAATTGAATTCCTTTCGAAAGTTCTATCTAACCTAAAAACAACACTATACATATGTGTGTGTATGTATATATAAAAGTATAATAAAAAACGTTTTTTTAGGTTAGAGAGAACTTTCGATAGAGATTGAATTTAAAGTTCTATCACACTTAAAAAACACTTTTGACTAGCTTATTTTATATAAGTAAATAAAAATTAAAATAAATTTGTATAAAAGAAACAAATGTCATTTTTATATATTAATAAGTTATTTTTTTAAAAAATAATAATTTTATATTAAATAATAATATTATACTTTTGGAACATCTGTATAATTAAAATATATAGCTATTTATATTACATTTAATATTGTCGATTTTTTATGCTAATTCGTTGTGAAATTTATTTCCTTTTTTAATCACCTTTAAGTCATTATTTTTGGATTTTTCTGACTGACATCAGTTTCTATACCCCTCTTCAACTACTTGAAAACATGACATTAGGTTATGTAATATTAAATGTCGGATTTTATTTTATTTTCGATTAAATAATCCGATATTTTATATTAAATGACCTAATATTTATGTATTTATATATACAAAATGTCTAACAATACCTTTATGATTTTAATTAATATAAAGAGTGGTGGATAATAGAAAAAATATTTCTACAGTTGTATACACAGTATATAATTATATAGAAATATTTTTTTTAAAAAAATAATGAAAAATAGTTAGATCAAAGAAAATATATTTCAAACTGATAGATAAATAATTAAAATATATGTTTATAGTACATTGAATTAAAAAATCATTTCAAATGGAGGAACTGGGATTCGAACCCAGGACTTTCCGCATGCGAAGCGGACACTCTACCACTGAGTTACACCCCCACGGAGTATTGCTAAATTTCTTTGTATTTTGTAAAATTGATTCTTGTTATCGAAATATTTCAAACTAATAAATAAAGGATCGTTCAAAATCGTATCATTAAAAAAAATAATCTTCCAAATAAAATAATACATTTTTTTTAAAAAAAAAACATTTAAAAATACATTTCCAAAAAATTTTATATTTCAAACTAATAAATGATCATTCAAAATCGTATCATTAGAAAAACTAAACTTCAAAATACTAAGTAATACATTAAGTAAACATTTTTGATTTTTTTAAAAAATAACATATTTGAAAATGTATTTCTAATAGATTTTTTAAAAATAATATCTAATAAAATTATATTTATTAGTGTACAAAAAATATTTTTAAAAATACTAAATAATATATTAGGTTAACAGTACTTTAGATTTTTTTTAAAAAAATAACATGTAAAAATGTATTTCTAATAGATTTTTTTAAAATAATATCTAATAAAATTATATTTATGTGTACAAAAAAATATTTTTCAAAATACTAAATAATATATTAGGTTAACAATACTTTTGATTTTTTTTAAAAAAATAGCATGTAAAAATACCTAATAGATTTTTTTTAAATAATATCTAATAAAAGTATATTCAGTAGTGTGTATAATAAAATATTTTTTTAACAAATAAATTGAATGAATTTTAATATTAGTAAATGATAATAAATCTAAATTAATTAATTGTTTTAATTTGGATAATTGTATTAATTATTTGTTTTGTTACAGGTATGTGTCGTGTTCATGGTTTTTATTGAAATTTTACTAAAATAACAATTTCTTTGGTATGTAAAAATTATATTAACTGTAATTTTATTTTATGTCGAACATCTAATATTTGAATATAAAAAAACATCAATTAAATATATATATTATTATTTTAAAAATGATAAAAATATATACACTTTTTTCTAATTTTAAATTTTGAAATTATAAAAAGTTATCTATATTTCTGTTTACTCATCTATCAGTATTTTTTTCTTCATTACACATTAACAAATTTTCTCATTTCTCTTTCTCATTCAGTTGCTACAAGCACAAAAATCTATATTCAGATTGATCCAAGTTTCATATTAAAATTCTATCTACTAAGTTTTTCATTTCCTGGTAAAAACAGTTTTCAATATTGATATTATATAGAGTTATCCAAAAATCACGCCTACTTGTTTTTAATAAAACACAAACTATTTGGAATTTTTTTCAAGCTGTTTTTTTTAATTGAAAGTATGATTCATTACAATTATATTTGGAACAGAATATCGTTCAAATATCCACTTAGACTACATCTGCAAACATCAATTTGAATATTGAAATTTTCAATAACTTTTCTTAACTTTTTTTATTCAAGATTTTCACTTACATCAATAATATTTTTATTATTGACTTTAGTTTTTGATCTTCCACTTATTGATTTATCAATAACACAACCAGTTTCTTCGATTTTTTTCACTAATCTTTGAATTGTAGACCGTTTTGACCGATTATTTACACCAAAAAAAATCACGAATTTTGAGATAGGTATTTTTTAAAAAAACGCCCATTTAAAAATTAGTCTGAACAATGTAAATACATTGCTGCGATATGTATCTATCTATAGTTGAAATTGTAACCTTCTACAAAACAAAAAGTCTTATTATGTTATTTGAAAAGACATGACGTGTAAACATCTAGGCGTCACATTTGGATAATCCTGTATAATGATTAGTAATAACAGCTGTGTTATCTTTGAAATAAAACAATTGTTTGATAGTTTTAGAAATGATTTTATGTAAAGAAAAAAAAACGATTAAAGTTAACGGTTAATAAAACCGTATAATTGAACTAACGAACGTAGATCTTGTGTAAATCATAAAATAATGAAAGCTACTTATATATATATATATATATATATATATATATATATATATATATATATATATATATAAATCCATATACAAGTTATCGTATACTGGACTGGTAACGAATGTTTTATGTCAACGCCTCCAACTACGATTTATTATACGTCTTAAATTGTGATCAACTATAAATATCATAATATATAAATTTCCAATAATAGTTCTTGTGTCAATGAAACATTTCTGACGATAAAAAATATACGCATCCCGTAAATAATTTATAAAATCGCTAAATATCTATCTACCAACGAAAATATTGCAATTGATAAGAGGACGGCGTTGAAGTTATTGCTCTACTCGTGAAGTAAATATGTTAGACTGAGATAGTCGTACATATATTGTCGGAAATAAACAAAGAGATGAAATTAATGGAATGTACGTATCGTATAAAATACGTATACGTTTAGATGTTGCTGCATCACACGAGTACATGGACCGTCTGATCGGAGATAGTTTATATATACACATATCAGTATCGAGGAGATGATATCAATTTATTCAAATATTGATAATTGGCCTTGAGCGAGGTCGTCTCAGACATACAGACTCTCACTTAAACTCTTTTATCTACTAAGAGAAAAATTAAAATTTATTTATTTGTTGTTTTGGAACTGTGGCTGATTCACTTTACACAAATGAATTTTAACTCCAACACCACAATAATTTAAAATGTTCAATAATCACTTATTGTTCACTTATTATTTAGAATTATATAAACTAATAATTATACTGGCTGATGCATTTCGATGGCGACGCCATCATCGTCAGAGCCTTTCTATTAAAATCTATACTAACTTTTTATATATACATGTACTAATTTGTGTTTTGTGTCCTTATTCAATCCATCTACAACTGGGGGTTAAATCTTTCTTTTCATTTCGTCATCTGGTCTGCAAACATGAACTGTTTTCGGTTATTTATTGTTTTTTGCAACATGTCTTTTCCATAGATTTGTGACCTTTTTTGATGACCTGAATTGACTTATTTATTACTTGTAACGATATTTGAAATTTTTTAACGATTTGTTAGGTCTATTCTAGATGAATTGAATATCTACATGCGTTAGTTTTGAGATTTAATTTTTTAAAATTTATTTTAATTTGATAACATTTATTATCAAACTTGTTTCTTAGAACAACTGGAACGAAATTCAAAATGATTTTTGTATAAAATATAGGGGTTTTCAATAAGCAATACAGAAGTTTAAATGGAAATCAAACAAAAAGTATTTAATTGTTTAGTTATTTTTGTTTTTAAGAATATTCTATGGCATTAATAATAGAACACAATTTCACTCATTTCACATAATTGTGGTCCAGTTTCATAAATTACAAATTCAATATTTATTTTTAATACTTCTGTTGTTTGTGGTTTATCAGTATAAATCAATGATTTCACATAACCTCAGAAAATAATCCAATAGCCTTAAATCAAATGATCTTGGTGGCTAATTGATGAGTCCATTTTGTGAAATAATGGACTCATTAAACTTTTGTTTCAATAATCTATTGAAGTTTTTACACAGTTGAAATTTATTTTTAATATTTCTGTTTTTAATATTTTTGTTTATTTTTAATACTTCTGTTGTTTCTGGTTTATCAATATAAATCAATGATTTTACGTAACCTTAGAAATTAATCCAATAGACTTAAATCACATGATCTCGGTGGCCAATTAATAAGTCCATTTTGTGAAATAATGGACTCATTAAACTTTTGTTTCAATAAGTCTATTGAAGTTTTTGTAATTGTTGAAAATGTCTATCGAAGTTTTTACAAAGTTGAAATGTTAAAATGAGCTTTAAAAAAATCAAAAATGGCTGAAAATCAAAAGTTCTGATAATCTTATTGGAAAACTCTGTATAAAAAATTCTAATCTTTAAATACTATTGAAATTTATAATAAGGAAAAAATAATAATACATAAGCAAAAAAAAGCAATAAATCATTATTAAATAATCTAACAAAAATCTAACAGTGTGAGAGAAGTACTTTTTTGTAAAAAAATTATTAAACAAGTTAAATATAAGATCATCCAAATATAACGCCTAGTTTTGTGTTTTATTAAAAAGAAACAAAAAAAAACTATGCACATGTTTCCCTATACATGTTTCTTTTTAATAAAACACAAATTTAGGTGTCGCATTTGGATGATCCTATATATTGATGGAATCAAAAGAATGTAAATAAATCAACAATTTAAATGAATTTAAATATGTTCATTCTTGTTGGAAAACTCTTTATATTTTTCTAAAAGGTACTTGCAATTTATAATTAATTATATATATATTAAAAATCTGCTATTATTTATGATAAATCTGATTTATCACTTTGTAAAAATTTAATATTTTTAGTTTTATAAACAGATATTGTTTTTAAAATAAAATTGTATAAAAGGGTTTAAAAATTATTTTAATTTTTTTATATGTTGATGAAAGAATATCATTATAAAAACTGATTTATCATATTATTTTTTATGCTATTAAAAAAAGAAAAATCAAGTTGAATTACAATATAAATAATTATTTATTATTTCACACACACGAATAAAAAATTAAAAAAAATCATTTATTAAAATTTTATAAAAAATATACGGTTTTCCAATATCAGAATTTTGACAGCTGGTAGCAGCCATGTTTGATTTTTTTGTTTAAAATCATTTTGACATTCCAACTCAGTATAGTCTGGAAATTATTTTAGAACGTTTTATATTTAAACAACGCTTGGAAATTGTAAAAAATTCAATAGATTTATTAAAACAAACAGATTTAATAACTCCATTATTGCACAAAATGGACCCATCAATTGGCCACCAAGATCACGTGATATAATTTCATTAGATTTTTTTTGTGAGGTTATGTGAAATTATTGGTTTATGCTAATAAGCCACATACAAGACAAGCATTACAAATGAACATTAAACGTGTAATTCATGAAATTGGACCTTAATTATGCGAAAAAGTAATTAAAAATGGACCAATCAAATGCACTATGCAATGGTGGTCATATGAGTTGTATTTTTGTAATTTCAAAAATTACTTACAGTCGTGGAATTGATTGACGGACATACAATGAACTGTATTTGTTTAAAATTTTTATTTATTATTTAACAACGGTCTCTGACTATGTAATACACACATTTCTAAACTTATATTTATTATTTATCGCATTGTTTATACTTTTTTTACATCAATAATAACAACCGTTGTTACCTATACCTATTTATTTATGATTGTTGCGTAGCAACAATAATTCGTTGCTAGGCAACCAGAGTGAAATTTTATTTCATCATTAATTCCATAGAATATGTTTAAAAATTAAAAAGACAATAATTAAATATTTATTGTTTTATTTCTATTTTAACTTCTGTAGTGCTTATTGGAAAACCCTATATAAACAGATTGAAAATAATAACACATGTCTAATTAAAAAAACAACACCGAATCCAATATTAAATATAGAATTTTTTCAAACCTAAACCATTATTGCATCGTCGAATTAATCGACCGATCTGTCGTAGCTTTAGGACATGAAGTAAGGGCTTTTTGTGCATATTTCGATCGTGCATTCATTAATCTGACCCTGTCTATGCTGTCCTCAAAGTAGTATCATAGATGTATGTATATACCGAGTATCTGATCGAGCAATGAACTCTTCAATCGCACATTTGAATAGTTTATCGAACAAGGATAGCAACAGAACTTGAACTATATATTCAGCTTATGTACGTATGTATGCATGTATGTATGTAGAATGGCTGTTAGGATGCCTTAGATAGTGGATACGTGTTTTAGGTAGATTCCATAGGTGGCAAAATATTAATAGCATTCTTCCCCGTGTAATTATCGTTTGATTATACTCACACCAATTATCTTACTCCATAATATGTAATAGGATTTTTATGATTGATATATAGCTGCTCTGTGTTGTATTAGGAACGTGTGGATTTTTGTTCTTTTTCTAATAATACAATATCACCGTGAAGACCGCGCCATTTCCATTGTGGATGACATTAATTTTTATTGATTATTTAAATTGGTGTAGATGTTTGTGTTCTTTGATTTTTTGTTCCGTTCTTCTATTCGATTATAGTTTTTTTCTTTTTCATTCTTTTGATATTTGTTTAGATTATATGTCTGTCGACCTTTACATATCTGCAGGCGCTATATGATTTTAATTCGATTAATACATTTATTTATTTGATAATTATTTAGTTATGAATTGTACTCGTACGATTTTTATTATAAATTCGTATGTACACACGGGTTTCTGTTCGAAAATGTATTTAATCGATGTATGATGAAAATGAAACAATGTTAAAACGTTAAAAATATTTTAAGTTATTTCAAGATTATTTTAGATAATTTCAAAATGATTTTATGGAAACCTTAAAAAATGGTTCAGAAATAAAATGATTAAGATATTACAAATATACACAATGTACATAAATGCAAAAATATTAGGGGTATTCATAAGTAATGTGTTTTTTGATACTGTACAAAATTTTATTTTATTTAAAAGTAAATACAGTTTTAATCTACAATCTAATCTCCATCGTTATTAACAATCTTTGCCCATCTCTCTGACCAACTTTCTTTTTCTTTTTGTAAAATGTGGGCGATTATTATATTGTAATAACAATTTTATAATAATCATTTAAAAAAAATTTTAATATTCAGAAACATTATATATATATATATATATATATATATATATATATACACTCGTCTCTTAATTTACGCGGGACTATTTTTACGCGACAAATTATACCTCTATTTACGCGGCACAAAATTTATTTTTAGTGGTTTATTTGTGTTACAAACAAAAAAAAAGCTTTTACTATTTTAATGCATTTATTTTATAATTATTGGTATATGTAATAACAATTTTATAATAATCATTTTAATATTTTTTTAATATTCAGAAACATTATATTATGTTGTCAAGTATCTCCCTTCCGCTTTTCAAAAAAAAAAGACAAATTCAAAAAATTCAAAATTCAAAAATTCGAAATTCAAAAGACAAAAAGGCGGAAGGGAGATATTTGACAACCTAATATATTTATATACACCCGTCCCTCAATTTACGCGGGACTTTTTTTACGCGGTATTGATTTACGCGGCACTTTTTATACGCGGTCAGCTAGATTTCATTTTATATAATTTTTCATGGAATTTATTATATATCAGAGTAACGCAAATCCTTACTTGAACGTATAAAATAGATGGTTTTCATAGATAGAACATTTTATTGATTGCTCTGAATTCATTTATCAAACTTATTAAGTCAATAGAAAATGAACCTTAAACAAAACTATTTTTTTTAATTATAAAAGTAAAAAATCCGTTTGAAAATGTTCTAATAAAAAATTAATTAACACATTGACTGCCATGCCAACAATCAACGTGTTAATAAACTTAAATAATTATGTATTTTGAAAATAAGAATTTTATAATTTGAATAATTAAATATAAACCATTTGAATCGTAGAAAATTTTATAAAATAACTTTATGTAAATACAGTAATACCTCGATTAGTCCGGTTTGAAATTTCGAAGAAAAAAAATTTTACTTGAAAAAAATCCAACTAAAAAGTTATTTTTGTAAAATGTGGGCGATTTTGAAGTAAAATATTCTTCGAGTGCAGTTTGATAGCTGTTGTAGTAAAATTTTTTTCCACGAAAAAAATAAACAAACAATAGAAGTATTGAAAATGAACATTGAACGTGTAATTCATGAAATTGGATCACAATTATCGACTAAAGTCGTGGTGAACATATGAGTGAAATTGTGTTTCATCATTAATGTCATAGAATATGTTTAAAAAAAATAAAAATAAATAACTAATTAATTAGATTCTTTTTGTTTTATTTCCATTTTAACTTCTGAAGCGTTTATTGAAAAACCTTATACGTTGATGAAATCAACGGAATGGAAGTAAATCAACAATTTAAATGGATTTAAAAATGTACAATTATTTTTTTTGTCGACTTCTTTAATTACAAAATATTCACTCAATCACATTATAATTAATGTCATTGTTGTGATTCTATTTATAAACTTCCGTATCGTTTAAAAAGAACACACCTTATCTCGAAAACATATTCTAATTTCATCGTCCGATTATTAATTTTGTGTCGAAATGGATGATATTTCAATGAAAATGTAAATATATTTACTTACAAGTCGCTTTTGAAAACCGGTTTGTTTTTATTTCATCACCGTTTCATGTGAATTATTTCCACAATTAAAATAAAATAGAATTTTAAATTGTTTGATTCTATATCAGTGTGGAATTTTTGTTAAAAAGAAAATTGTTAATACTTCGAATGCTTTCAATTATTTTATTCTTTGAATAATTACTGATAATGATAGTGAATCAGTGGTAAAAATTAAGTTTTATTGGTAGTTAATTTAAGAACATCTACTTTTTAGTGCTTCTAACGTTGATTAATTTATTTAATTATTATCTGTAGAACTACATTTCGGGAATGCGGTACACGTTTTTCGTTCTTTTTAAATGACTTTGATTTAGACATATATTTTCTAGTACGATTCTTGTTAAATAAGATGTAGAACTAGAATACTAATTTAGAGACCTTGTAGTTCGTTTCGTTTTGATGATTTTTAATTGCAAATTTATTATAATAACATTCAAATCTAATTCGTAGTAAATATATTTATGTTAAATAATAGATCTGTGTAATTAAAAACAGATATATCAGCGGTACTCATAAATCATGACGTTTTTATAAAATTTTAAAAACATTGCCATCTACTGATAATAATTTAACTTAATATAACATAACCTATATTCTAGTTACATGTATTAATATTTAGTGTATTTATTGTTAAAATTTAATTTATTTTTTTTTTTAAGTGAACACTATAAGAATTAAAGAGCAAATTGTGGATAAGTTCCATATTAAAGCTACTAATGTCACAAATCCCATTAATGCTGTTTATCCTGGTGCCTTGGATAGCAGAATGTCAGCGTTGGTTCAAAAAAATTTAAGAACGGTGATTTAAATCTTTTTGATTGTATAAAATATTTTTAACGATTTTAAGACTTCATACATTAAAATCAAAAGAAACCAAAAGATGGAATAAACAAAAATTCAATATTTTAGTAAAACTAAACCATAAACTATTTATTTGATTTTGTGTCAATAAAATTACAAAATTTCAATTAAATGGAGTAATTGTTGTTTAAAATACATATTTTTTTACTTTAGAGGTAGATAAATTAGAGTCCAAAAAACTTCTTGTACTCTTAAGAAATAAGTTATTTTTGATAATTTACCTAGCTCATATCGGAGATTTTTCTACTTTTATAGCAGTGTTGCGCAAACTTTTTATACTTGCAACCCCCACTTGCGACTAAAATTTTACGCGACCTATTATTTCTTTTTACCATCCTATTTTCCAATCATTTGGTTTGAGAATTTCAACAAAACAATTTCTCAAAATTTTCACGACCCTTAACAATTTTTCTGCAACTCATCGGGCCTATTCACACTAGTCAACATTCATACAGTATTCAGGGCCCATTACCGCTCGTCTCACACCCTCTTTCTCGAAAACTAATTTTTTTAGGTGGTGGATTTTGAAGATAAGAGGGTGTGAGACGAGCGGTAATGGGCGTGAATACTGTATGAATGTTGACTAGTGTGAATAGGCCCCTTGAGAGGTCGCGACCCACAGATTACGCACCACTGTCATTGAGTATAGATGGGGAAATTCAGTAGTATTTAAAGATTAGAATCTTTTATATACTAAAAAATTAACTCAATGAGACTATTTTTTTTACACATTCGTGACAAAAATGGAGCATTTTTTTCAACTATTACAGCATTCATTTTTTATTATTTTTTGAAGAAGTGATTAAAAATAAATTCAAAATGAAAAATTTCAATATTTATTAAAAAAAATATTTTTTTTATTGTAAAATTAACAGCTTTTAAACTTATTATATATCTGGTTACTCACACGAGTCAGACTCGTTATTCTGTCTCAATAGGTTGAATAAATTAATTGAATACGATAAATAGGATTTATGTAGAATGGGAATTTAATTGAAAATATTTTAATAGACTAACTACCTATACAAAAAAAACAAACAAATAAATATTCGATAAAAATCTAAACTTGTTCGAAAGAAAAATCTCGATCATTACAATCCGAATACGATAATTACTGTTTAATAATAGTCATCGAATGTCTAGTAAAATCCACCATACTCAAGTGAAATTAGTCGAAAAACAATTTCCTGTTGAATGTGCATTAAACGTCGAGTTTAAACATTTCCAACTGCTTGAAAACAACAACAGTTACAATTACATAAAAAACGTACACACATATACTCAACAAATAAATAATACATCGAATGCAACGTTAATCAAATCTAATAAAAGCATGTTTGACCTCTGCGAAAAAAATCAAATAAGTAATTTTTATTTTACACACACATACATGTGAACATGTACATAGAACACCCGTTCACGAAGTCACGATCTCGAGAAATAATATTATCGAGAAGACGCATGAAGTTTCAATCATAAACACTATTTCGACCAATTCAACCAACTCTGACTAATCAACGAACCAGGCAAAATATACCTTCGAGCCAACTATATAGATACTTACTACAAATTCGTAGGTATTATGTGCCATTGAAATTAATTATCGTAATAAGCAGTCGAATTAAACATGCACAGAGTAGCAGGGGTCGAAACCCTCCGATAAAGACACCTGTGTAACAGAGACGATGAGACGGGTGTGTCGTATCGGTGCACGTTTGCCAGCTCGCTCTTGTATACACGTCTCATGTTTAATTCGATTACAATGGTAGGCAGAGGTATATACAGTTGTTTTTGTTACAATAGTAGACGATATAAACGCCTTTTTTCATGTAGTACGTAACGAACGAAAAAAAGTTGTACATTTTTTATGTAATAGGTTTATAATGATATCTTCACTGTAGTTTAACCAGTGATCAGTGCGTTAAAATCATTAGGTTACATTCAATTATATGATTTCGACTTACGCTCTTTCTGATTTGTTTGTCTTTTATTCGTTTTCTTTCATGGAGATCGAATTTACATTCTCTGGTAATTAAATTCAACACTTTTTAAAAACATCCCGAATTAGAAATGGATCAAATGTATATACCACGAGTCACCAAACTTTTTTCATCATCGACCCACTGAAAATCTTCGAACCCTTTCATCGACCTAGTTATATGAAACACATATATATATATAATTTCGGGTTCATAACGTCCTACGACGTTGTCCGATGCCTAACTGCCACCCGCTTCTATTACTCCAATCTCCTTCCTTCAAATCCTTGGTGCTCATTGAAGTTATTATCCCTTCCATCCAGGACTTTTTTGGTCTTCCTCTTCTTCTATTTCCCTGTGGCTTCCACTTTATCACTCTTTTTGGCAGTCTTCCTTCGTTCATTCTCTGGATATGTCCGTACCATCTCAATTGGTGTTCCTCAATATCTTCGAGTACGGTTTTTTGGATCCCCATTTGTTCTTTTATTTCGGTGTTTCTTATTCTTTCTAATCGAGATTTTCTACTTGCTCTTCTCAGTGCATCCATTTCTGTGGCTTCTATTTTTCGTTTTATCTGTTCTTTCATTCGCCACGTTTCGGATCCATATATAAGTGTGCTCTTTATTAGGCTATCATATATTTTCAGCTTTCTTTGTTTTCCTATTTCTGTACTCCAGAGTATTCCATTTAGGGCTTTTATTATTCTCCTGGCTTTATTTATTCTGGATGTTATTTCATTGTCATCTGTACCTTCTGAATTGAAGTTTATCCCGAGGTACGTGTAACTGTCGCATTTCTTCACAGTTTTATTATTCTCCAGTTCCAGGTCAGTTGTTTCCTCCCCTATACACAAGTATTGTGTTTTCTCTACGTTTACTTCTAGGCCCCATTCATCATACTCGTTCACCAGTTTGCGTGCCATATATTCTAGGTCATACTTGTCATTCGCACATATCATTTGGTCGTCCGCAAACTGAAGTGTGTACAAGACTGTGTCGCTGTCAATCTCTATGCCCATACCTTTGCATTTCCGTTTCCATAGTGCCAATGCCCTTGCCACATATATCTTAAAAAGAGTTGGAGAGATGCAGCATCCCTGGCGTAGACCTTTGTCTACGATAAATGATTCCGAGATTCTCTGCCCTATTTTGACTGCCCTATTATGACTTGCCCTATTATGACTTAGCTCCTCTATATAGGTTTTGGAGAGCTCTTATTAGGGTGTGGTTGATATTGGTTTCCTGGAGTACCTCCCATAGTTTGTTGATGGGTATGTTGTCGTAGGCTTTCCGTAGATCTACAAACATTATATGTATTGGTTGGTTTCTTTCTAATTTCTTTTCTATTATTTGTTTCATACAAAATACATTATCTGTACACGATCTACCTGCTCGAAACCCACTTTGCTCCTCCTCCCCGTAATCACATGAAACACATATAACCTAACTAATTTTCCTCAAGGCCGGTCACACAGAAACAGCATACGTTGTCGACGCGTTAATTGGTGACAAATAATTCTGTTAAGAATTATTTAAACCTATAATAAACGCGACAATCAATTTCTGATTGTCGATAAAATATCGCGATAATGAGACCTAGAGGTTTCTTTGCTACTTATTACACTTAACACATATTCATCCGCTTGACGAAAATTCATCATCTTCCAGAGAATCACCCACAGCCAAATGACGAAAATTCGTCATTTGTATATTACAGAGAATAGTTGATTTTTGTTCTCTTAATTATGAGTATATTAAATTATAATTTTAACCAAACAGAGATAATGCCATGAGAGAACTGATTATAGCTTCAGTTGCATCGCATAACGGTGCAAATTTAATCAAAAACAAAGTAAAACTGTATAAGTCGGTATTGGGTATAAAAGAATTTTATTCAAAGTTTAAGCGCTCGGGAGTTCGAATAACTAAACAAATTTAGTTGTATTATTGTTAATTTTTTTACCCTTTCTTATCAAATAATAAAATATACCTAAAATGGAGGACAAAAATGAAATATATGCAGGCATTTTATCTGATTGTGAGGCAGATTTTTCACAAACTAATTTTGATAATAATGATAGTGACAGTATGTGACTTTTGCAACATTCCCCTTCATGCTGGCACATGTTTTAAACAGTACCATTCACTGAAAGATTATTAATTATTTATAAAATAAAGACTCAAAAATAATGTACTTCATCTAAAAAAAAGAGAATAATAACTTTGTGTTTTTAGAAATTCATTTAAACTTTTTTATGAATTTAATTGTTTTTTAACTAAGGAAAGCCAAAAAAAATAAAAATTTATATATAAAGATAAATTTGTTTTATATCATTTTCCAAGATTTCACTGAAAAATATATGATTTCTTACAAGTTACATTAGTTTTATGTAGACCATATCATTTCTACAGATAGTGTCAAAAAATGCCGGCATTTGGTGAATGGCGGTGCAAAAAGTTACTCGACCAATATGTGTTAATAACATCAGTTCTCGAGTAGAAGTGCTAGAAGCAACATAGAATTCTAGCAATGAAACAGAAGAACTCCTCGAGTCACAGTTGTTGGCTGATGGATTGATTGATTGATTGTAATTGATTAATAAAAATAAATATGTTTTCTTTAAAAATCGTACTTTCGATTATTTCAAATAAAACTACCTCACAAAATTTATTTTTAGTGGTTTATTTATGTGTTACAAACAAAATAAAGCTTTTACTAAATCTTAACATTTTAATTTGTTAGTATATTAACCCTTATCAGACGATAACATTTTGTACTTAACTTTCCGCTAGGTCGGAGATATATTTGAGTGCTTATTGTAAGAGAAGAGTAACTAAGATTACTTGATATAAAAATATAATTTTGTGCATAAAAATATTTATATTTACACTTTAAATATTTACATTATATTAAGGGGCACTAGCGTGTCGCCTAAAAAAAGGTGATTTTTGGGAATTTTTTTAAAAAAAAGTATTGCATCGCATGTTTTAAAATTTTGAGGATAATATTTGTGCATAAATAATGTATACATAGTAATTTTTTTGAATGAAAATATTCGATTTTCAGCAAGTTATTCGCCATCTCCCGAGTCTCCAAAAAAATATTCCCCCACTGCTGCAGTGATTGCGGCCTTCAAAGTGCCTGGAATAAAAAAAAAAGTTCGTTAAACTAGAAGGTTTTGCCTATACAATGACACAGGATTGTGAAAAAAAATTGAAATTTAACAAAATGGTGAAGTTTTGAAAAAAAGTTTAAAATTTCGCTCAAAAATCTGATGGTTTTTGGCATGGAAAAATTACATTTTTTATCTAATCGAAAAACTGGAGGGTCATTGTATGGAGAAACAAGTACTAAATATGCTAAAATAAAAATCAAATCGATCAGATGATTTGTTATCGAGTTAGAACTGCAAATTTTAAAAATGTAATTTTGAGAAAAACGTGTTTAAAGATAAAAGTATTGATTTCATTGTTATAAATCGATAAATATCAAACCTAGAGCTATAAAAACTATTTGAGATCCGCACTTGAAATTTTAGTATATTTTTGAAGGTATAGACTATCGAAAAATGCCAAAAAACCGATTTTTTGAAAGTGTCACACTAGTCGTGCCTCTTAAATGTGTATTCTTCAAGCTTAAATGTTATTTATATTTTTTCAATGTGTGGTATTTTTTGAAACATTTTCCTACATGAAGGAATGGTTTTCTGTTACAAGTTTCACAGAAGTATATAGTTATCTTTCACTAGTCTTTCACAAAACAACCCCGAAAAAAGTACTTATTTCATCATATGAAATATCTTTCCAATTGTACCAAATTGACCTGGTTGTTAAGTTCTTTTTTTAATTTCCTCATTGGCATTTAAGTTAGTTTGCGTTAAAATTTCTGTTATAAATTCATCCGTACAAAATTTTTTAAAATAATTTATAGGCTCCTGAATATGTCCGAAGATTTGGCGTCCTATATTTGTAAAAGGAATACTTGAAGTTAAATTGTCTTCACTGTCGATTTCAATCCAATCTTCATCATAATCAGGAACAATTTCTCTTTTCACTTCGCTTTCCTCTTCACTTGAATATTGAATAAGGATCAATTTTTTTCCTTGAAATATAACACTTGTATCACTGTCTCATTCATTACAAGAATTAAAATCACTTACCGAATATTCAAAATTTTCACATATTTCACTACAACTATAACTGTTACTTTCCATATTGCTACAGTTTTCTTTATTCATTTTTGGAAGAATAAAATATTATAATATAAGTAAAATAATTGCTGAAATATGACAGAACGTGTTATCTGCTATCGAGTGAGAATTAAACTGTAAAAACATACAGTGTGTACATTTAGTAATGAGGACGTTGTTACTTGTTCAGTATTGTCACCTCACATGTGACACGACTGATAGAGCAAAGTTGTAATGTCACGTCAGAGGTGACATACGACCGATAAGGGATATAAATACAAATTTTTAAAATTAGAAATAATTTGATTATAAAATTGTTTAGAGTAAATAAATCAAAATTTTTACCCGGAAAAAAATTTCTCGATTCAGATTTTATTATTAATTTTTCCTAAAATTATGAAAATTTTTTTGAATTTAAGTCAATGTATTTTTTATATTTGCGTATGGGTTTATTGTGTGTTACTTTTTTGATTAAATTTTCTTGTAAAATATATAGGATCATCCAAATGTGACGCCTAGATTTGTGTTTTATTAAAAAGAAACACATGTACAAGGTTGTGTATAAGGAAACATGTGTACAGTTTCTTCTGTTTCTTTTGAATAAAACACAAATCTAAGCGTCACATTCGGATGATCCTATATAATATGTATTGGACAAATGTAAATATAATATAAATAAACGATCATAGCAGAACAAGTCGACATCAATTAATTACAAATCGAAAAAAGGATATCCAATATCGCATAATTGGACATCAAGAACATATAATCGTAAAAAAGTGTTTTGCAACTACTATTAAAATTCGATTATCAGAGATTGATCTAAACGACTTACGGATGATCAGTGTTGCATTTAAAAAATATATTTATACGGCGTTTTAATATCATCCACACAAAAATATGAGTACAGTGAGATGGATGCGTGCAGTGAAGGAAAATAAAAAGAAAATGTTTACGTGTAATATATATATATATATATATATATATATATATATATATATATATATATATATATATATATAAAGCCGATAAAAATCATCATCTTGGTGGAGGTTGTGCTTCTGATCGATCTTCGAAAGAAATTAAAATTAAGATCGCAGTGGCGGCTCGTTATTAATGTTTATGTGGATTATTTAAATTTGTGTACACGAGTTCGGTTTATTTTTATTTTTGATTGGTTATAATTAATAGAATCTAAATAAATACGTTTAATGAACAAGTTTTTATGTTTTATAATAAATTAATGTTGATTTAAATACAGGTCTTTAACTAGGTTTTCGATATTGAAACAATTAATTTAGTTTACACGATTTACAGTTTTTTTTATAATACTGTTGAAATTTATAATTTCCAACACCCACATTTATATATATAAATGTAAATATATTTTTTGTCAATTGATTAAGCAAGTTATATAAAATTAAAAATTTTCATTTTTTTATTTTTTGTCGATTTTGATTTATTGACTAACAAGTCAATTTAGATTATCTGTTTGAATATATATATATATATATATATATATATATATATATATATATATATTTATACATACACACACACACACAAGTCTATTACTTTGTTAAATAATATTTATTCTTAAATAAATAAGTTCAGTATTTTTGAAAAAAAAACAAAAACAGCTTTCTAAAATCAAATGTCGTTGACTGAAAACCGAGTAAATAATTAACATGACGATAACAAATGATAATAATTAATACAGCTTAATTAATTTCGAAATAGAGTTAAAAAAGTTCACTTAAAAATAGTTTCTTAAAATGTTAAATTTTGAAATAATAATAAAATTTTTATTTTAACAAATAACAACTTGTACAATTATTGGTTAATGAAATGATTGAAATGTTTTAAAAAAATATTTGTAATTCAATATCAGGTTATTCTGATAAATCGGTAATTATTTTAAGTCTTTTTTTGTAAATTAGTTATATCATTTATATTCACAGTTTCTAGTAAATTTACGGATTTTTCTATTTGTATTTGATTATTGTTTTAAAGAATAGAATATGTTTTGAGAATTCGTAAAAAAAATATGTAAATAAAGAGTTATAGATAATAAATTTTAAATATATTTGGTGCACTCATATGTAATGTTTTTTTCAGTGTCAAAACTGCACTTGAAAAATATTTAAATTCAAAATTACCCTCATTTTACAAAAAAAGAATTTTGTAAAAAGACATTATTTATGGGTACACCTAATATATTTATTTAAAAATATTAACATTTGGAATAAATCAATTTTAATTGATCTTAAATTTTTATTTTTTCAAATTAGTAATTAAACAAATTGTTGTATAAAATAAATTGAATTTTTATTAGATTTTTTTCTATCAGAAAATATATCCAGTATTAATTTTATTAATGGGATATTTCAGTCTAGAATTTGAAAAAAATGATTTTTTACATTTTTCTTTTATTTAATGTTTAAAAACTGTGTAGTTAAATGAAATTTTAAAATTTCGAAAAATCTAAAAATCTGACATTTTGTATTACACACCCTAATATATTTATTCAAAAATATTATCATTTGGTATACGTGCATTAATCAATTTTAATTGATCTTACATTTTTATTTTTTCAAATTAATAATTAAACAAATTGTTGGATAAAATAAATTGAATTTTTATTAGATTTTTTTCTATAAAAAAATATATCCAGTCTTAATTTTATTAAGGGGAGATTTCAGTCTAGAACTTGAAAAAAATGATTTTTTTACATTTTTCTTTTATTTAATGTTTAATGTGTAGTTAAATAAAATTTTAAAATTTCGAAAAATCTAAAAATCTGACATTTTGTATTACACACCCTGATATATTTATTTAAAAATATTATCATTTGAAATACGTGTATAAATCAATTTTAATTTTTTAAAAACAATTAGTAATTAAACAAACTGTTGGATAAAATAAATTGAATTTTTATTTAATTTTTTTTCTATAAAAAAATATATCCAGTCTTATTTTCATTAAGGGGAGATTTCGATCCAGAACTTGAAAAAAAATTTTTTTTGAAGTTTTTTTTATTTAATGTTTAAAAAATGTGTAGTTAAAGAGAAATTTTAAAATTTCGAAAAATTTAAAAATCTGATATTTTGTATTACACACCCTGATATATTTATTCAAAAATATTATCATTTGGCATACGTCCATTAATCAATTTTAATTGATCTTACATTTTTATTTTTTCAAATTAATAATTAAACAAGTTGTTGGATAAAATAAATTGAATTTTTATTAGATTTTTCTTCTATAAAAAAATATATCCAGTCTTAATTTTATTAAGGGGAAATTTCGGTCAAGAACTTTAAAAAAATCGATTTTTTTAAAAAAAATTTCACTTTTTTGATTTTGAAGGATGTGTAGTTGAATTGAAATTTTAAAATTTTGAAAATTATCAAGGTTACAGGAGTTTAATTGTGCCAACCGCTGCATGAGGGTTTTATACCTGACTCTACCACATCGGTTAACATCTTGTAAAATTTTAAACGCGTTTTTCTCGAAACATTTTTGGTACTGGTAGGACAAATATTTCAAAAACTACTCGACCAATTTGAATATATTTTTTTTAAATTAAAGAATATACTTTTTACTAAACAGTGAACATCTAATATGAGTTTATTTGAATTTACTACTTTTTCAAGACTGCAGAACTGTGAAATAAATCCTTAAAAAAGATGTTTGATTTTGAAATATTGGAAAAAATAAAAAAAATAACTTTTGTAGATCAACTGCCTTATAAATTTTATATATTTTAAAAATATTTTTGTGTTTTTTGATTTTAATCAAATAGCTGAAGAGCTAAATGTCTCAGAATTTTTTTGAAGGGTTACTACGAAGAGCACCACTAAATCTTTTTATTGTTATGTTTTTTAAATAATAAAATACAATAAAATATAAATAATAAAATACAAAAACTAAGATTATTATCTCGATTTTTTTTATAAAAAAAATCGTAAAAATGACCTTTTTACCGTTCTAGACCGAAACCTCCTCTTAAATATTTCATTTGTTAAATTTTGTGTTGTAGAAAATCATTAATTTTTTTTAAAAAAAAGATACAAAAAATAGGGTATTAAAAATATATATTAAATCTTTAAATGCTTTTCTTCCCTAAAATAAAAGTCGTCACTTAAACTCCGAGTTATAAACATTAATTGATTTTTTTTGAACAGTTTTTTCTCAAAATCAAAATCGTTTTTTTTATCAATTGAATGTCTTTTTAAGACATTATCTTGTCTACTCAAGATATACGAGGGTCGTTTGATAAGTATGGTAAATTTATTTATTGTTTAATTTGATTAAATTTTTCAATTTAGTTTTTTTTTTACTTTTTTACCATACTTATCAAACGACCCTCGTATATGTAAATTTGTTTTCATAAAATATTAAAATAAAAATTAATGAAAAAATAAGAAATAAGTCGAATAATTTGTTGAAAAAAACGTAAATTCGTCACGACATAAATGTAATTATTAGTAAAAATCATATCTATTAATCGAATCTAAGACCGCCACTGGAAAAATATAAATGAATGATGTATATGTGTTTATGTGTATGCCTATAATACGTGTATTTTGAAATTTATTTATGTGTTATATGTGTTTGTGTGTGTAATCAGTGTGTACGTATGTGTGTAGATGCGATCGGACGGTTTAATATAAGAAAGAGGAGGTGCCCAGCGCATGTTTTATACACTCTCAGAATAATTACATTCGAGAGTTATGGGACAAATACGTATATATAATGGTTTGGCGCGGTAGCGGGCGCGCGGGTTCGAAGCCCGACCGCCGTTCCCGCCCCTTAAATTGGTTCTTGGCTTCTCAGCGCCTTGATTGTGTTTTATAAACGGCAACAGAAGCAACCGATGCTAAGACAGCAGAAGCCAACACAGTTCGATAATGATAAACGACAAACACTTTATGTATCTTAGTAATGTTAATACATATTTTATGTACGTATCAATCTTTCGTGTAAACTTTTTTTTATCGATTGGCTAAGTGACATATAACTATGTCAACTGAGAGTAGGAGACGAATAGAACTGAAATTCGAACGTGTTTGCTTTTCGTGATGATGAGATTTTTGAGGAGGAAGTGTAGCATTGAATTTATATAAAAATTATTATTGTAATTGAACTGTCAAGTACCACTTTAATGAGAAAAGAATATTTCAAATTCGAAGAATATTAATAGAACACACACACACACACACACACATATATATATATATATATATATATATATATATATATATATATATATAGAGAGAGAGAGAGAGAGAGAGAGAGAGAGAGAGAGAGAAAGAGAGAGCAATGAACAAAAATATATGTGAGTCTTTGTGAGAAAGAAATCAATCAAAGTCGGTAATGCAGTTAATATTCTCAAACTGTTTTGATTCTCATCTGTTTGTCGTATAATAAATGTCAAATTCAAGGAATTAACGTTTTATAAAAAAACGAAAATGGGTTATATTTTTTAATTTTTTCTTCACAAGTGAATATTAAAGTGTGAAAAATAAGAGTGATTTCAAACTTCTTGAATTTTATAAAAGAATTAAATATAGTTTCTCTTTAAACTTTTTGTTTCTGTGAGGTAAGTTATAAATCTTTTTCTTTATTATAAATTGGGAAATGAAATTTTAAATTTCAATATTTTTTTCTAATAAAATGAATTGTCAAGAGCACTGCCAAATTGCGAATCGTCATGTTTTTAAATTTAAGAAAGAAAGACAAAACATATAAAGAAATTGCCGAAATAATGAATTGCTCCCAAAATATGGTAACAAATGCTTTAAAATAGCATCCACAGAATAGGCCATTCCACACTAGTCAGCATGCATACAGTATTCACGCCCATTACCGCTCGTCTCACAACCTCTTATCAACAAACTCTCCCACCTAAAAAAATTAGTTTCCAGGTAAGAGCGTGTGAGACGAGTGATAATGGGCCGTGAATACTATATGCATGTTGACTAGTGTGAATAGGCTTATTGAATGCCGTGGACAAAAACAGAAAATTACTAAAGATATGGAGCAAACAATCATAAAATGGTTAAAAAAATCTGTTTGCTACTTAGATAGAAATTAAAAAAGATTTGAAACTGGAAGTAACAACATCAGCTGTTAGAAAATTTTTAATTAAATACAAGCTTCAATTCCGTAGTCCCCGTAAAGTACCATTGCTAACTAAAAAACATGTTTTAAATCGTTTGGTATTTACATGAGAGCATTACGACTGCCTTGTGACGAAGTAGAAAAATATTTTGTAATTATAATTTTAGATTTTTTTTTAAAAAATGGGTCATTGAAAACACTTTCAACCTGAGGAACGTCATATGATTTTAAACTTAATTAACCCTTTCGCCACTAACAAGACCTATGTGTCCCATAAAAATTTCAAAAATTACTAACGGAAATTCTGAGTGTTTAATTTTACTGATGTGTCCGTAATTTAAATTTGAAATCTGAAAATAAAAATCAATTTTTTTGCTCGAAAATAGATTACTTAAGTAACTCAAAAGATCATCAAACGAAACAGAAGTTTTATAACTAAAAATATTTAATCCGTGGTGAAAGGGTTAAGAAGGACAAAATTTATAAAGAAAATGCCGAAATAATGAATTGCTCCCAAAATATAGTAACAAATGCTTTAAAATAGGATCTTAATTTACACGGGACTTTTTTACGCGAGTTTTTTTTTTACGAGCCAAATCATACCTCCATTTACACCGGACTTTTTTTACGCGGTATTTGATTTACGCGGCACTTTTTATACGCGGTGAGATAGATTTCATTTTATATAATTTTTCATGGAATTTATTATATATCAGAATGACGCAAATTCTTACTTGAACGTATAAAATCACGATTTAAATATATAGAAATTGATTGTTTTGAATTACAGTAGCGATAGTGATACCGAATAAAATTTATCTACTGTTGTTTTCTAAAACGTCTTTATTTTTTTGTTAAGCCATGTGAAATAAATATGTGTTTCTACAACTTTACTAGCTTTTATTTCCAATATTTGTTCTATTGTACTGACAGACTCGATTTACGCGATTTTCATTCGCGTAAAACAAATCCACGTGGAACAGATACTCCACGTAAATTGAAGGACGGGTGTATATATATAATTAAAAAAAATATATTAATATCTATTTATTTTTGTTATTTATTGTTTTGGAATTATGGCTGATTTACTTTACAAAAATAAATTTTCAATAAAATTCATTTGTGTAAATCTATTTGTTTTCTTTTTAGTATAAAAAAATTCTATCGAAACTGTATGACAGAGTCGTTCATAATAGATGACAAAATTTGAGGTTAGAAAGTAATTTCTCAATAAAATACAGTTTTTAAATATGAAATTCATGTTTATTGGTATCAATGTAAAGTAGAAACATGGAAATTATGAACGGAATACAATGTCTTCCAAATGGTAAATTGAGAGACGGGTGTATATATATATATATTAGGTTGGCAAATATCTCCCTTCCGCCTTCTGGTCTTTTGAATTTCGCAGCTATGTACAAAAAAAAAAAAAAAGCGGAAGGGAGATACTTGCCAACCTAATATATATATATATATATATATATATATATATATATATATATATATATATTCTAATAATTACTCGATTTAAAATTTAGTAAAAAAATTCTTAAAAATAAATCCTACTTTACAATTACAATTGAATGTATATGCAATTACTTGATATCATTTTTCATTCGTATACATAATTTTATTCATGCACATACATGTACTTTTAATAGCCAATTCTCTATTTTGTCCAACTACTTTCGAAAAAAATGTATATCGCACGTATATCTCATCAATTTGATTATTATTATTATTGCAACAGCTTCTATATCGAAACGCACTAAAGCATGAAAACAAAGCGAACATTGGTTATTACGAAAAAAAAATTATACATATATATATATATATATATATATATATGTATAAGCAGCGTTGAGAAAATGGCAAACTTCATTATCGGTCGTCCTGTGCTTTAACCATATACTTTTTTATAATGAACTGAAACGGTAATAACAGTGTTTTGACCAGGTTGTTATAATCACCATACAACCGGTAAAGGTAACCTGTATATGGCATTTTTTGCATATTTGGTTCTTTTGTAATTTACTGTTGTCATTTTCATACCCAAGCTATACGTTTGTTTCAATTGAAATCATTAATTTCGAATTTTAATTAATTGAATTATATTGACAAATATCCTATCTAAAAAAGAAATCAAAGAAGAAAACTTTTCATATATCAATTAATTTCTTTCGATTTATTTTCAATCGATTAAAATAAACACAACCTTATTTCCCACTAAAATGACTTTTTTATAATACACTTTTGTAATTATATACAATTTTCATTCAAAAATGAATATTTGTCGGTGATAAAATCAAGCTTTGGTCCTTATAAAAGTCACATAATTACACTTAACTGGACGAAAGATTGAAAATGCAACATGTAATCTGCCAGTAATAACAAAACAATTAGTGGGGAATGCAAATAAATTGCATGCAGTTTTTTATAACACGACGTGTCATAGTAACTGTTTTAAGTCGAAATAATTGAATTGGGAAAATATTAATGGCCACAAACATTATATATATGTATATAAATAATGTAAACAATTTCGAAATTTTATTGCAAAATCTTTTAAATGTAATTAAGGCAGATGTTTAAAAATCTGCAGAAAAAATACACGCTGCAATTTAGTAGAAAAAAATCTTGTATCGGAGAAATATACCACATAATAATTTATTTCAAGTCACTCTTTCATGTAAATGTGTATTTTGATTGATTGATTATTTGAGGTTTATAGGCGTGTCAACATTGGGATCTATTAATATTTTAAGTGTAATGTTTTCATAAAGGTTTAGACATACACACACACACACAAACATATATATATATATATATATATATATATATATATATATATCTTGAAAAATTTAAAAATTGTATTTTTTTAAAATTGTTAATATTTTATTTCTTTGTTGGTTGATAAATGAACGTTTGATTTAAAAAATGGATTCAAATATACATCAAAATGATTATTTACATTAAAATCTAATACTCCTATATTACTCTACTCAGTAAATTGTTAATTAATAATATGACGTTTTTATAAATTGATTTTTTTCTTCATCGTACATCATATTTCAAGCATGTGTATAGTTAAAAGATTCTGAAAATTCAATTTCATAATTTCAAATTATCTCTGTATGTAATTAAAATTGTTTAATTTTTTATTTGTGATCTTATACAATTTTTGTCTGTCAAATCTGACCGTTGGATTACTATTAAGGGGTACCCATAAGTAATTTATTTTTTTAAAAATTTTAAAAACATTGCCATCTATTGATAGTAATTTAATTTAATATAACATAACCTATATTCTAGTTAAATATATTGATAAGTAGTGTGATTATTGTTAAATTTGAAAAAAATTAGGTGAACCCTATAAGAATAGAAGAGCAAAGTGTGGATAAGTTCCATATTAGACATTTAATGCTTTATGAGTTTCGAAAACTTAATAATGCTGTTTATCCTGGTGCCTTGGATATCAAAATATGTCAACGTTGGTTTAAAAAATTAAGAATGGTGATTTCAATCTTTTCGATGGTATAAAATCTGGAAGACTTGTTGAGTTTGATAAGGATATGTTGTTATCCCAAACAAACCATCCAGGAAATAACTACAAAATTTAATACTTCATGGTCCTTAATACAACGGTGTTTAAAACTACTGAACAAAGTGCTAAGAGAAGGAATGCGGATGTCATATCAACTTTCAGTTGAAAACAAAATTCCATCTATTGTAACCATCTGCAGTGCATTTTTGTCCAGGTTAGGCAGAGATCCTTTTTTTCAACAAATTGTTACTGGAGATGAAAAATGGATTCTATACAGAAATTCACATAAAAAAAAAACAATGGTTAACACCAGGGATAACCACCTTTGCCTACTCCAAAACCAGGTCTTCATCCTAAAAGAGTGTTACTGTCAGTATTGTGGAATTTAATAGGAATTATTCACTATGAGGTTCTGAATTCTAATGAAACCATAAGTGCTGAATATTATTGTGGTCAGCTTGAAAGACTAAACATGCCTTTAATTCAAAAACGTCCAAGACTGATTAATCGAAAAGGTGTTATTCTGCAGCATGACAATGTAAGACCTCATAGTGTCAGAATCATCCAAGAAAAAATCAAAGAGTTAGGTTGGGAAGTACTTCCTCACCCACCGTATTCTCCTGATTACAATCTTTTCAAATCTATGGAACATTTTGTTCGTGGAAAAAAAATTCCTACTGCAACAGTTATCAAAACTGCACTCGAAGAATATTTTACTTGAAAATCAACCTTTTACAAAAAGGGAATAAAAATTTGTCAGAGAGATGGGCGAAGATTTTCAATAACGATGGAGATTATATTGTAGATTAAAATTGTATTTACTCTTAAATAAAATAAAATTTTGTACAGTATCAAAAAACGACATTACTTATGAGTAACTTATGTACATTTTGTATATTCTTAATCATTTTAAATCAGAATCACTTTTTCAAAATTTCCATAAAATATTTTTTTATAATTATCTAAAATAATCTTGAAATAACTCAAAATATTTTTCTAATATTTGTCTTAGAATCTGCAAATTACTATGGATTATATTATCTAATAATTATTTTAATGAACAACAATTCAATAACTACCAGAAGATTTTTATGTAACCATTATTATATATTTT